>ULGX01000024.1:0-36743 GCA_900519075.1 Yarrowia bubula
TTTAGATAAACCCCTACGGGGAGAAATAGCTTAATGTATCTTCAGAATTAAAAAAAAAAAAAGGTCCTAATTAGTTCGGCTGTATGGTCTTTTTCTGAGCTGAAACGTTATGTTGTTGACGACCGAGGTTAGTGGTCGAGCTAACAGTCGTGTAGTATCGTACCACAGTGCTAATAATAGCCATAGGAGGTGGATGAGACAGACACCACCCACTCCTTGGTATGTCCTTCATCCCCTTCTTCATCTAAGCAGGGTCACTGTCACCCCAACACACACATGGTTCCGGTTTCAACTGTTCGCATATTATGACACAGTGCACCGGACCACACTTATGCTAGGAGCTGTATTGGAACAACCACGTTTGCGTGCACTAAGGGGCTAATTTGGTGTCAAAAAATCGGACGTCAAGATGGCGGTTTTCTCTTTGAAAAACTGCTGCTCCACACCCCAGCCTTCGCAACCGTCAAGGGTATATCGTGCATCGTATGATACAGCTCCCACCGTCTCAGTTTCAACCCCTGGAGCTTAGCTCTGGTCTTAGACTCCACTTTTCAGTAACCCTATGCAGAGCTCTGCTTAATGCATGTGCGTCGCGTTAAATTAGATAGGGGACTTGTCTGGCCAGGGGAGAGAAAGCGGACATTATGAACGGGAAAGCAGGTTGAAACGCATGTCAAATGAGTAATACAGGCACGGAGAGTCCGGAAATCACGCCCAAATCTTCACAGAACCCCCCACAGCTCCCAGCAAGCACACCCCTGAAACAGTTAGAGTTGTATTAACGCCCAACAGAGTTCTTGGAAAAAGTCACCTCCTGAAATTCCATGCACCTAGCACAGTGGTTGGCCCGGACCAGGCCATGTGCCAGACGTTGGGCGGGTAGTGTGCTTTTGAGCCTGCCGTCTTGCCTTTGCTCCACCTCCCACCTCGCATAATATATCGGTTTGCGGCGCCCCTATCTGCCACCACACGGACTGTCAGCAGCGCACAGCAGCCAGGGGAACTGCACGTTTATGGGGCCAAGCCCACGCCGCATTATCAGCTCGAAATTCACATTCCTTGACTAGTCAGTGGGACGACAGATATTATCAGCAGAGACGCGACAAAAAGGAGACGAACAGCAAAAACGACAAACAGCAAACACGACAAACGGATTGGTTATCTTACCATTACTCTCGACCTTCAACCTCTCTTGTTGTCTCTCTATACACACTGTTGTACAGTGGTTTGAGAAAAAAATAAGGACAGGATCTTAAGGTAATAATAGCAGTTCAGGAGCAGAGCAGTGGACATATATTACCAAAAGACACTCCAGCCAAGCAGCAGCTCTCGCCGTCATTGCACCCTTTGATCATTACACATCCGACTCGTCTCGCTTGTTCGGGCACTTGCATCTTCAGCCTCAAAGAGCTCTCTTCAGAACAAGCCCTGCTGGGGGACCGCCTCATTTCCGACTTATCAGGTGATTTACAGAAAAACACACAGCGCACATATATTTTGTGAGCCGGTTCTGACACACTCGCCTCCATACAGTCTTGTCCAGGGGCACATGTTCAATTGATCTGAGTGCGCATTAGTCTCTCCTCCACACTCACACTCTCACCCGACCACCAGTTAAAATAAGGACGACCAAATAAACACCACTCACTCTCCTTCTTCTCCTTCTTCTTCTTGTGTCCTTCTCAAACGACACAACTCTTTCGGCCTTCTTCGACCCCTTCGACGGACGAACCCTTCGACTCACTCACCTCTAGTGACCGTCCATTTGTGCACTCGTGTACACATCGTTACACTGTTACACAGACAGTGCCGTTACACAAACCGTGTAGTTTCACAAACATGTCTCAGTCTCCCCCACCATCCCCCACAGACTCGGCGCTGCTCACAGTCAAGTCGCTAGACGACCGCTATGTTCTGCTCAAGAACATTGGCAAGGGCTCCTTTGGCCATGTGTCGTTGGCCCGAGTCAGATCAAAAGCCGCTCTGGAACACGAGGGTATGCGTGCAGGCTCCATGGTCGCCATCAAGACCATGAAGAAGAAGCTGGCGTCTATCAGTGACTACAACTTTTTGCGTGAAGTCGAGTTCATCCGAGAAGTGCGACCCCATCGTTTTCTCGTCAACGTCCATGACATGTTTGTCGACTCGGTCAACCACCACTTCCACATGTCCATGGAGGTGATGGAAATGAACCTCTACAACCTGATGAAGACGCAGGAAAAGGTGCCGTTCGCACCCACCGCTGTGAGATCCATGCTGTGGCAAATCATCTGCGGTATCGACCACATTCATCGTCACAACTTCTTTCATCGTGACATCAAGCCGGAAAACATCCTCGTCTCCCGCTACACGCCCTACCACAATGAGAACTCGGCCTCCTCACCTCACTCGCAGTTCCGAATCAAAATCGCAGACTTTGGACTGTCCCGTCATGTTGATGATAGAGACCCCTATACTGCATATGTGTCGACCCGATGGTACCGAGCACCCGAGATTCTCCTCCGGTGCGAGTACTACTCTGCGCCTGTCGACATCTGGGCGTTTGGAGCCATGGCTGCCGAGGTCGCCAACCTCAAGCCGCTGTTCCCGGGGTCCAACGAACTTGACCAGTTCAACCTCCAGGTGATGCTGCTCGGCACACCCGGCCACAACTCGCTCGGTGGCAGCTGGTCACGGGCTTTGGAGCTGTGCACCAAGCTCAACATCAACCTGACGCCCAGCTATGGTAAGAGCAGCAACAGCATTATGCTCAACCCCGAGCACTCGGCTCTCACCGACGTGGTGCTCATGTGTCTCACGTGGGACCCCGGCGCCCGCTGCACAGCTCGTGATATCATGTATCACCGCTACTTTGCCCAGGAGTCGTCCATTGAGGTCCCCCGTACTCTCAAGCGCAGCCCCCTTCGCATCTCCAAACAGACCGGCGTGTCCAACAACAACCACAACGGCGACTACGAGCCCGCCAGCAACCGCAACAGTCTGTTTATTGACCCCAGCCCTCGCATGCCGTCGCTGGCCGCATCCCTCAAAAGCAACCAGGGCCTCCAGACGAACAAGTCGCATCCCAACATGTCCGCGGCTGGTGCCGCCGCCGCTGCAGCAATGACCATGGCTGGTGCCGCACCCAAGGACCCCGAGCGCAAGGACCCCAACGGCTTTCTGTCCAGCACAGCTCCTGCCAAGAAGAAGTTTGGCCACTGGACTAATATTTTCAAGCGGGAGTCCGAGGCGTCGGAGGCTGAGAGAGCCACGGGCAACAAGGAGAACATGCCTCACTCCGTTGTCAAGCCCCACCATGTGCCTGCGGTGGAAACGGGGTATGTGCCCAAGATCCCGCTGCCCCAGCTGCCTCCTCTCGAGACCATTGCTGCATCCATCGAGAGCCTGAACATCGAGGCCCGTTCGACTAACACCACACTGACGGAGAGGATGACGTCAGACTCTGGAGGAACCACTCAGAGCGAGTGGAGCCAGAGCAACGCCAGCGCTGTCCCCAGCGCCGCCGGCAAGGGGAGTACTCAAGCAACTACTATCGAGACTCAGGTAGGCGGCCACAAGGCTCTGCCAGACACCCCCAACAGTGCATCATCTGCCACCCAGATGCCGCCACCACCTTTGCCGCAGCTGGTGGTGCCCAAAACACGAGCGCCCAAGACCAGCACCTTCCCTGCTGTGGTCCCTTCAACAGACGCAGTCATGCACCCCATTTCTGTTGTGGCCTCCAACGTCATGAACATGGACATGAAGCCTCCTAGTCCGGTCTCTGACTACGAGTCGCCTGCTTGCATCGACGAGCATGCCGACAGTCAGCTGACCGCCTACGAGCGTTCGGTTCGTGACTCCGTTCTTCTCATGGGTCTAGCCATGTCTCCGCGGTCCTTTGACTCGTGTGCTTCTCTGGAAGAGGAGTCCGAGTCCCCGTCCGTGGACGACTCTCCTCTTGTCGACCAGTTTGGAGGTTCCTCTAGCGATATCCGCATGGAGTCGAATGCCTTCCTGTCGCCTGACCTTGATAAGGGGCCGGTGTGGGTTCAGACAGAGGAGCTAGAGTACCCCGTGTATTCTCGTCTCCAGACCAACAGCTTCCGAGACCGGAAAGTCGATGCAATCAGCGGCAACATAGAGGTAGAGTAGCCTGCTGCAGTTTTAGATTTTTGCACTCGACTTGTCCACTGCAGAACGGAGAGTCTACACTTTGCTAAACAGAATTCATTTCTACATATTTATTAATACATATCAGAGTTATACCAAATGATTGGAGTCGTAGGCAGCTGTAGAGAGTGTTTTATATATATTAACATGTTGTTATAGACCTTTTGAGGTCACGTAAAGTCCATGGTTTTTACGAAAATAGAAATGCATGTAGAAGTGAGAATACTTATAAATATTATACAAATTAATATTTAATTGAAGCATATTTTGATTCTTTACATTATACAAAAACACCCAAGTCGATACCTCCTCTGGATCGTGAGATAAACACGTTTGAAAATATCGGTCACGTGACATATTCGGCCTGTCAGATTGGAAGTTTAAGGTTTCGAGCTATAAAATAGCCTTCGTGGCCAAGTGGTAAGGCGCGGCACTAGTAATGCCGAGATCGTCAGTTCAAATCTGGCCGAAGGCATCTATTCTTTTTCCCTTCCTTGAAACGAAGGGAAAGTATTTTTTTTGCTCTGCGGAGTTGTGGTGTGTCTACGTAGGGTGTCTTAATTTTTGCAGTTAATAATTTAAATATATACAATATAATTCACGTTTTTCCCTCATGCTCCTCTCTTCTTTTGTTTCATGTAATCGGCAAACGAAAGCTTTCCCTTCTTTGCACCACTGTTTCTTCGGTCCTCCACCGGTGATTCAGAACCCTTATCTTCCACCTTGGCATTGATTTCCTTCGAAGGAGTTCCAGAGGGATGGTCAAAGTACTCCTTCATAGACAAACGTTTGAAAGGAGTAGTGACTACAGGAGAAGGAGGAGCTGGTTGCTGTGCAGATCGAACCTGGTACATTCTGTACAGATTGGTCTTGAATGGAATAGGTCTCTCTGCAGGAGCTGCTCCTTCCTCTGTATCTTGTAGCTCCAACTTGACAGACTCATCGGCTCGAAGCCGTTTGTCAATAGGAACAGTCTGAGTCTCTTGAGAAGCCTGGTCATCTCTGACAGGAGGTTCTCTTCGTTTGAGAGAAGGAGACAAGAAAGGCGACTTTGGAGTTCGAGGTACAGACACAGGTTCCTCTACTCTCTCATAATAAGGAGGATCAACATAAGCAAAGGCCTCAATGTAGTCGAGAGCAATAGTGTGATGCTCATCGTCCAGTTTATCAAGGTAGTCCATGCATGTAGGGGGTACAGGAGAGGGAAACTGTAGACCTCCGTATCCTCCATAACCCTTGTAACTGGAACCAATGCCAAAACCGATACTGAGATCATGTGACGGCATCAATTCAGGGTTAGGTGAAGCAGAACTCGACTTGCCCGAGTCTTCATATGACGATCCTCCTTCTCCGTTAGTCTCCTTGAGCAGGTTTAGGGCTCTAGTCTTTGAACCTCTAACTGAACGAGGGTTTGCAGAGACGCATTTTTTCATTTTTTGCAGAATGCACTGTGAATTAGTGGGATCCGAGCACTCTGTTCGTTGCAGAATGGTCTCCACCATGTTTCCAAGACACTGTTTTTCCTGGGGAGTCAGTTGATCGATTTCTGAACCGTGTAGCATTTTTTGAACAGGATGGTGACTATCCCATTCCCAAGCCAGTGTGAGTTCTGTGCCTGGTTTGATTGGTTCAGTGGCAAACACGACAAAAATGATATCTGTGTTGTTGACCACCACCGTAGCCACTCTGCAGTTTGGAGAGCATGATCTTCGCATGAAACGAGCATCATTACCTACCAAACGTCCATCCACTACCAACGGGAGAGTAGGATGGAACAGCACTGACGACTTTGGTACCGGATGAATACGGTACTGGTTGATGGGGTCTTCTTTGTACTGGTTCTTGTGTGAAACATGGCCCACATACTCGATAATGAAACGGTCTTTTTGGATAGGTTGATTAGCCACCAGTCCGTGCTTTGAAAAGCCGCAGAATTTCGACTTTGGATTATCTTGGAACAGCTTGAGGGTCATTTTCGGCTTGACAATCTTGGAGTACTCTGACAAAGACATGTAACTGATATCCTTATCTGCAATCTCCTCATTGGCCAGTTTGTTGAGATACTCCTGAATCGCAGGGTCCACTGTGTTTCTGGGAATCACTGTGTAGTCGAAATGGTAGTCGTTTTCCTCCTTGTTGTCTGGTTGTTCGGTGGACTCTCTAGAAGCTGGAATAGGGGGAGTTTGGGTGGTTTGAGTGGTTGCTGACGCGTCTCCATTTGACAGTCCCTCTTTTTCCTCCGACTCTTTGCGTCTCTTTTTCTCCTGAAGCTGTTTGATGTTTTCCAGTCGAGTTTTCTGCTTTTCATGGGCAGCCTTGACGTCCAGCTCTCGAGGTCCACATTGGTCACAGAGATACACGTCTGGAACCTCTGCCTCAGAGCCAATACCCACACATACCGCGTGTTGCCACACGTTGCAGGATTCGCACTGGATGGTGAACCCGTCGTCTTCATCAAACCCACATATGCATTTGATGATTCCCGCGTCCACTGCGTATTTCATTGTGAGAGGTGGGTTTAGGGTTGTGTCGATGTATATATTAGTGGTGTGTTTGTGTCGCTTGTTTGGTCGCTTGTGTGGTGTTGTTTGTCGTGCCGTTTCGTATCTCAACTAGTGGTGATGAAGTTTGGAGGTTTGGAACATGTGCATGTGCAGACGACACGGGACGGAGGGTGGATGTAATGTAGTATATGTAGTATATAGAAGGTAACCACAGAGACAGTGTAACAACTGACACAGATGCAGAAATAAAACAACACAAACACTCGTCTGAGCCACCCCTCATTACTATACTCAGTGCCATGTCTCATACCCTCTTCACTCAATAAAGTTGCTGACTCCCAACAATTAACTTTTGCCTCGGTGAGCGCTGAAAAAGTCTTTTCTCCACATCACCAAAAAACACACAACTCAACATGGCCCACAGACTCATCTACCAGGTTGTCGTGACCGGCACCCAGGTCTTCGCCAAGGCCTTTGGACAGGCCTACAAGCAGGCTGCCACCGCTCAGGCTGCTTCCAAGACCTCCAAGTCCTCCGCTTCCAAGTTTGGAGGTCTCCAGCTGGACGAGGCCTGCAAGATTCTCGACGTTGACGAGACTGCTCTGGACCAGGTCGTTGCCGAGCTGCACAAGAAACACAAACTCGAGGACATTGCCGAGGCCGAGTCGGTGTTGGCGCAGCTGGACAAGAAGTTCACGCACCTGTACACGGTCAACTCGGAGGCCAAGTCCGGGTCCTTTTACCTGCAGTCCAAGGTGTACCGAGCCATGGAGCGAATTCGAGGCGAGCTGGAGCTGGATCCCTTGCCCAAGCCCGAGGTGGAGGAGCCCAAGAAGAAGGAGGCTGAGGAGAAGAAGTAGATTCGGAAGAAGTCCGGAGGTTTGTAAATAGCATGAATGAGATGATTACTAAAGGAGGTAATTGTTGCGAGCATACCACTCCAGGAGGTAATTGTTGCGAAGCAACTGTTACCGACTATCTCCCTCCGTACAATCGTAATATGGTGTAATTTCCAGAAAGAGCTGGATTATGGTGGCAACAGAAGTACAGAGATGTGGTTATATTGGGTATGGTACGTGTATTTGTAGATCAGTGGCAAACATCTTGTAGTGGTTGTACTGATGGTGATGTTGGTAGCTACAGAAAATGGCCATATTGGGTAAGCCTGTTTATGTATCGAAAGATCAGATGTTAACGATCTACAGTCACGAATATTAATTCCAGAAGGCTAACATGGTACGTCTAAGTAGCTACGATATAGTGGCAGCACTGAATTCTGTACAGGTACGACATGGATACCAAAATGACCGCCTTATTCTCACGATTCTAATGCAACTCTTGGAATTTACGTCAGAGGCCTGTGTCGTCAGATACACCAAATAACTGGGATCAAAGTAAATATTTATTTGCAGTCTATTTTTATGTGTCGATTATACGAATGATAGTCGGTAAAAGTTGCTACGCAACAATTACCTCCTGGAGTTACCTCCTAAACCAGTCTTCTCACCGTCAAATCATAGATAATCTCCTCCACCTTCTTCACATCATACTTGATCGAATCATAACTTCGTCTCAGTTTATCATTCTTCAAGTTCAGCACCATCAATCCCGCATGAGTGTTCTTGATAAACGCCAACAAGTACTGAGGAAACACAAACGGCAGCTTTGTCTCATGGCTCTCGTTATACGAAGCAATAGCCGTCACAGAGTTGAATGCTAGTCGAGACAATTCATTGATCATAGTGACAATACCCAGCAGGTAGTCGTAATCAGTGAGATGACAAGTATTCTCATTTCCAGCCTCCAACTCGGTCAAAAAAGGCACTCCGAGCTGCTTGGCAACCAAATCGGGTCCCATGGGAGTAGCAGCCACCAGAGTCTGCCAGTTTGCAGGGTTTTTCACCACAATGTCCATATCGGTATCCACCCAGTTGGCCATAAAGTGTCTGAAGAGCGTGACAAACACAGCTCGCTGGAAACAGCCTCCGTACATGTTGTTGTATCTGTAAAACTGCCATTGCGAGGCTGTAGAGGCGAGTTCCTGGCATTTGAGGGCAATCTCGGCGTAAATGGGGTCTTCCAGAAGAGGCTGGAGGTACTCCTTGATGGGAGCAACAGTGTGAGCTCTGCCAACCACAATCTGGGCCTTTTTGAGGGTCAAATCCAGCTTGTCAATCTCCTCATTGAGCTTGGTGACATTCTGGGCGTTTTGGTCGTTGAGTTTCTGTACTTCACTGAGCCAGTCCATGGTGATATAATGTGTGAAGAGAAGTCGGTGATCTAAACTTTTAGATCATGCAGCATGAATGAAGCAAGATAAATGGGATGGAAAAGGGGTAGAAGGGTGGCACTAAATGGGGATTTGTTTGTACTGGCTGAATCTCCTGAATTCAAGGAGTTCAGCACTGCACTTAGTTTTTCCATAAATTCAATATTCAGCCCCCCAGGACCCAACAAAATATCCTCCTTCGATTAAACTTTGTCAACATGAACTGATGTGAAATTTCTAAATCCTCCCTACAATGAACACCCCACGCTCGAGTCCGTCCCCTTCACCCTCTTCGGACCTGTTCAGACCATACTACAAGTTACACAGACACATCAGCCATGAAAACACGCTAAAAAGCCCGGACGTTTTCTCAGCTTTCGACACATACGATTCTCCACATTACACGATACAGCAGAATGATTTTGATTCAGAGTCAGTCAAGTTGAATGAGAGGTACAGGGATTATACCGGGGATGAAGTTAGTGATAAGCCACCTGAATTCTACTACACTGTGAAGGAACTGCCAGGACTACTCATATACCCCAAGATGATGCCTTCTAAAGTGCAATCCAAACTAGTGACTGAAACAATAGACCAGTACCTGCCACCCAAAGAACATCTCAACAATCTTGACCTGTTTTACGACATTCCACGACCCTTTCATCTCTTCAACAACAGTCTAGACTCCCAAATACCCCATAGAGAAGGAGGAAAGCCGACTTCTAGGGACAAGATCAGGAATAAGCAGTTGAGATGGGTAACACTAGGAGGACAGTATAATTGGACCACAAAGGAGTATCCGAGTTTCACACCGGGTACAGAAGGGTTTCCATACTTTCCAAAGAACTTATATCAACTCCTAAGCCGCCCTCTGTTCTCTATCAACCCCGAAGCAGCCATTATCAATTTCTACAGCCCTGGAGATATTCTATCGCCTCATCAAGACGTGGCTGAGCTGTCTAAAGACGATTTAGTCAGTGTATCGATTGGACTGGACGCTATCTTTTATGTGGGTCTGAATAGATACGATGATAATGACGAAGGACTGGCTCCTCCACTGTGTCTAATGTTGAAATCAGGAGACGTGATAGTGATGGGAGGTGAGTCTAGACATGCTTATCATGGTATAGGAAAGGTGTTTGAAGGTACGTCTCCGGATTTGAAGTGTGATTACCAGGAGTGGTTGGATACAAAGAGGGTCAACATTAATGTTAGGCAGATGCTCGAGGAGTAGATGACTATGTATATAGAACATGGTGCAAAGCACTACATACCACCATTTCATAAGAGCTAATAAAAAGGCCATACTGTAGTGTAAACAGAATCTTGAGTATTCGTATGCTGTACGATACTGTAGGTGCATTAGATGGTTGATGGCTTATTCTGTGAGCTTTAAGATGGCTCTATAAGAACACACTGAAAGGCTACTCTAACGATACTCAATGGAACTCATACAAATCAAGTGGCTACAAGTCACTTCAGTATATACAGTAAGTACAGTAACTAACTCTTATAAGAATGGTTGACACAGCAGTTACTGAAGATCAAAGACACTTATACAGGTATTGAATATTGCACTCTAGCTCTTTACAGATGCAGCCTGTCGATAACTATACAACAGCAAAACACGTTACTCCATTCCCACCATTCATATGGTCCAGATGGATGAGTATTACTATGGACAGTTACGTTCTTCTCACTTCTACAGTACAAACGATAAAACACGTTATTCCATTCTCACTCACCTTCACTTCGTCCAGATCAAGTGAGTATGACTTATCTACAAACTCCTTACTACAAGTCACAGTTCTATCTACAGTTCACAATAAAACTCGCTATCTCAATTCTCGCTCATCTTCGCTTTGCTCAGATCAAGTGAGTATTACTATCTACATACTCGTTACTTCAATTCTCACTTACCTTCACTGCGTTCAGGTCAAGTGAGTATTACTAATCCCTAGAATAAATACACTAATAAACCGTTTCTAAAACAGCCCATCTCCCTTCACCCAAACACAACTCCAGCTCCTTGTTCTCATTCCTCCTCGTAGGAAACACCTCCCACGAGTCATCGACACCTGCTTCAAACGCACTTTGCCTTAGTTTCACGTGATGCTGCGTTGCAGACTCCACCTCCGGCTGTGCGTCCGTCCATGCAGGATGTGTCACCTGAGGCGCCACTGGAATGATAACCTCCACTACTGACGCGTCAGGAGCAGAAAAGACGTTGCGTCGACACGTAGGACACAGTTTGGACCGCTCAAGCCAGTGTTTGAGACAGCCGTTGTGCAGCACGTGACCACAGGACAGCCTTTTGGGCACCAGCTGGTTGGGTTCCTCCACAAGTTCCATTTCTTCAAAGCAAATGATACAGGTGGTGTTTCGTGCCAGATCTTCGATAGTGGGAGGAGTAGTGAACGAATCGACCTGTTTAGTCAGCACCCGGTAGTTGTAATAACCCCTAACCCTCTTGACCAGGTTCAAGACCGAGACGACCGCATCTCTGAACTTGAAAATGGGCATGCCATGAGACGCACTGATGAGCACAAAAAAGATGCAGAACATTGCGATTTCAATGAGATCGGAAGCTGCCTCGGCGGCAAACAGCCAGTCCTTCTTGTGTGTCCATTGCTCGTCGTTGGGGTTCTGTCTCAGGTAGTACCGCTCTCTCATTGAAATGAGGTACTTGTTGTGACATAGAGCGATGGAGTTGAGCACCAGACCAATCTCCAGTGCCAAAATGACCCAAATGCCCTGTTCGATGCCGGTGGAGAACTTGGAGAAGTCAAAGTCGATATGAGGGTAGAATGAATTAAGCAAGTAAACGTCAGTGGCACACAGTACCGTCAAAGTACTCAAGTATCTGACATGCGCCCAATCAGACTCGTCAGTCGTAAACAACAGGTCCACTCGGTCCTCAGCCACCCAGTGCAAGCTCTTGACGAGCCACACAAACGTGAAAATCGAAGCATAATGTACCTGACTCAACTCCTTGTGAAAGACGGCAATAGCAAAGAGAATCTCAGTACCGGAGTACCACAGCTTTTCACCCGTGTGTTGTTCCTCCACGGCCCGCAGCTCGCCGTAGAAAATGCGCATCAGCAGCTTGCGAGCACAAAAGATGTGGGTGAGCACGGTGGCCAGCAAGACGGACTTTTTCGAGTTGGACTGGGTCAGCGAAATGCAGGCCGAGTAAAAGTTGGGTCTGACGACTAGCGCCTCGGCAAACATGAGGCACGTGACCAGCGTCGAGATCACCAGAGCGAGTATCAGTCGCCACGAGCTCATTGTGTGTATGTGATGTGGTGGTGATGTGATACTGTGGTGGTGATGGCTATGCTGGCTTTAACTTTATCAGCGGTGTGTGGGGTGGGGTGTTTTTGGACGTGTAGGGGTGCGAGGGGTACGAGAAGATAGAGCAGGACGAGGCGAGTCGAATGGTGTGGTTTATATTGCCGTGTGAGGAATGGTGACCGAGATAACTGCCGTGTTCTGTGCAGTGCAGAGGAGAAAGCTCAATTATGGTATCCACAATTTGGGAGGTTTTAGAGAGGGATGAGGTTAAGGTTTGTTAAGCGAGGACTTGGAGAAGTGGCAAAAAAAGAAGGAAAAAAAAAAGGAACCAAGTCGCTCAGTGAGTGTCCAGAGGTGTTGAAATGGATGAAATAGTTGGATTTGAGCGATTTTGGTGATTTTTTTTTTTCATTGGTGGCAAAATCAGGTATTTGAAGGCAGCAAGTTACAGTTGAGGCGTCCATAGAGGAAGGCCAATGAACACTGTTCCTGTAACAGTTGTGAACATAGATAGTCGGAGTACGTACTTGTATCAAGGGAGGAGTCATTCTATATCGTGGCTGTATGCTCTCTCCTGAAATTATGTGTGGAGCATTGTATTGGTAACTACTCAAGGCCTATGAATAAGCCTATGAATAAGAGCAGCTTCATAAAGAAGACTCATACGATAGCTACAGTATATACAGTTCATTAAAAGTACATTTCAAGTACAGTATCCGTGATCAGTTTTTGAGCAGACCGAGTCTTCTCTATGAATATATTGCTTATGTGACTGGATTCTGTATATCTCCAACACACCTCCAATTGGTACATTACTTAAGGTTAACAAAATGCTCAACTAAAAAAGTGCCCTGAGGGTGCCTCCAGCACGTTGGAGGCATCCCAGGAACATGAGAGTTACAGTAATACACTCAGGAAGGCCGGGGGATGCAGAATTTGCAATAATCTCGCGCTCCGTTAGTACAAAATACTGGACTTGTACGCCTCTAAACTTTTGATATTACTTGACATTTTAGATTTAGTCGACTTGTCACTTTTTCTTAACTAATGTGTAAGTGGAGGGAGTCCCATCTTCGACAGCATTTGCCTGGCCTTCAGAGTAACGATTGGTGGATATTATTACATATTCAGAATCCCCTGAGTCTCGTGATTACAGTGCAATACAGCTAAAATCATACCAATAATATATTAATGCAATCCTCCTTACCCACCTAATAAATCTTGCTCAAGTCAAACGTCTGACGCCAATGAGCTCCCCAGACTTTAATAGCTACCAGAGACAAAGCCACTACCAAACTCAGCAAAGCCCACAGTGTGAAACACCAGCCTACAGTCATTCCTCTGATCATGGGATCAGCGACAAAAGTAGCGACAGCGGCTAAAATCATACGCACAAAATTGTTGAGAGCCACTCCAGATGAACCCTTACCTGGCAGTGCGTCTACCAGATAGGTTGTGTTTGTTCCAAAGATCATCATGGAGGCAAATCCGAAGATGAAAGTCCCAATCAGAGGACACAGCCAGAAGGTCTTGTATTGAGCACACCATCCAAAGATGAGCAGAGACACTGGGAAGAGAATAGCAGCTATGAGAATGTTCTCTGCGATTCGCTCTTCTGGAATCATGACCCCTCCGTTCTTCTCTTTGGCTCTTTTGACGATATAATCACTCCACATGCCTCCTCCTACTGATGCTGCAATGTACCCTACAGAGTTGGGCAGATAGAGCAGACCGACAATGATGGTTTTGAAGTTGTAGGGAGCTTCAGAGTAGACGATTTGAATGGCCATATTGAGAATGTAGAGAGAGAAGAAGACGTATGAAGCGTACACGATAGCCAGAGCTACAGGAGGATATCTCAGAAACAGCAGAGTCTTTAGAGGAGCAATTCCAAACATGTAGCATTTTTGGCCGAATGATAACGTGTCCAAATCGATTCTCTTGGGCATTTCCATCCGTCTGTATTTTTCAGACTCTGTAGTAGCTACCCTGGCGAGTTCCGAACCGACGGACCCTCGTCTGGATCTCTGACTAACGTCTGCACCATAGGACATTTGGGAAATGTGGGAAATGATGGGATGCAGTGGAATGTCCTCTTCTTCATTTCCAACCACTGTACTGAGCATATGGTGACCCTTTGAGAGCTCAGGTTCCTGATCTTCAACCTCAGAGCCCTTGATTTCGCTCTCCAGGTCTTTCTTTTTACTCCACCAGTTTTGTTTCTTGCTTTTTGGGCGAATCCACATTTCTCTGTCTTCTGCTGAAATTCGGAGCGTTTCAGGAATGAAAAAGAGCATGGCCACTGTAAGAACACCACCCAAAATCAAAAGCAAGTACTGAGGAGCTCTCCAACCCAGACCTTCAACCAGAGCTCCTCCGATAATAGGAGCTACCAAAGGTGAGACCAAAATACCCACATAATAAATACCCAGTCCTTTACCTCTTACCCGTGCTTCAAACAGCTCGGAAATGGTGCCTGCTCCTACACTTTGCACAGACCCAGCAGCTCCACCAGACAAGACTCGAAAACCAATAAGCATGCCGATAGAGGTGGATAACGCACACCCAATGGAAAAGGCTGTGAAGAGAGCAAAGGAAATGAGATAGATGGATCGTCGGCCAAAATGCTCAGAGAGAGAAGACCAGTATATAGGAAAAATGCCCAGAGACAGGAGATAAATACCAAACGAAATATTGACCAGGTTTTTGGTAGTGTTCAAACCCTCAGCTACATCATCAATACCAGGAAGCATGATAGAAGTACCTAAGGGAGCAGCCATAGCGGCTAGAGAAACAACTCCAGTCAAAAACCACTTGATATTGCTGGGATAGTCACGTGGATCCTTCACTTCAGGCACTACACAAACACCCGCCAGGAGTCCTCGGCGTTCGTGTTTGGGAATAATGTTGGCTCGCCATGCTTTGGGGTCTATGATGACGTCATCGTCTTTTTCAGCGGGGATATCGCCTACTACAGACCCAGCTTCGGGGGAAGGTGATTGAGAGTCACGTGAGTCGTAGGAAGACGTGTGTTGGATTTTGGTTGGGCTGGGATGTTCAAAGTCTTCGTGTGAAGTGTGTGTGGCTGTTGAAACAACCGGACCGAGAGAGTCCTTCATAGTGTAAGATAGGAGGTTATGACCAAGTCATAAACTAGCTGGGTTAGTAAAATTGCGGGGAGAAGAGGTATGGAGAATCTGCAACAACTGGCGTGTTCGTGAAGTTCAGACGGTTCGAATGGTAGTGATTAGGAGGTGGTTTGGGTAGCTGGGGAGGGTATGAACTGGATTTTTAAATAAAAATATGGAAAGTGGAGATATCAGAAATTTGAAAGCACTGGAGTGTTCCTGAGGATGAGATGATTCGAATGGTAGTGTCCAGGGCTAGTTTTGGGTGACCAAAAACCGACTTCTGCTGATTTTCGCTTAGATTGGCTCTAGAATAACGAGCAACAGTGGTATCAAGAAATAGAGAATACTGTTGTATTCCTCACGTTCTAAGAAATCGAACGGTAGCACTTTTCCTCAATTCGATCCATCCAAAAAATCCCAAGCCGAGATAATAATCAACATCTTGTATCGGTCCTAGAACCACCAAAAGTTGAGATTTTGAAAATATGAAACCACTGGCGTACTTCCCTCACTCCAACGATTCGATCTATACCACTTTCCCCCCGATCCTCCAAACCTGACTCAAATCACATGCTGTCCGTTCTCGGTAATTTCATTTTTCACGCGCGTGCTCAGCCTTGCCATCTCACACGACCTCCTTAACCCTACCCCTCACTCTTGTATCTCGCACAAACAGCGACACTCACATTTTTTGATTTTGATTTTCGGCGACCGTGAACGCGCCCCAAGACAAGACTCGGTATATATACTGACACATTTTTCTTTCGTGGTCGGGGTCCGCTCAAGCACGGGCGGAACTTTAAATCCCCACACAAGGCTGAAATGGGGAGGCGTATGGGAGACGCTAGGAGGGAGGTACAAGAAAACTGAGTAGATAGAAATGATCAGAGAGACTAGGAGAGTCTATTATGAAATTTCTGGTCGTTTATGGCCCATTTGGCGTCTTCCAGAGGGTTGCAAAGTTCTCGTATATAGCCCTACGCTTGCGAACTCTAATTGTCCTGCAAGTGCGGACTCTATCCCGACGTGAGGGACCAGCTATAGATGACTATTAAGTAGTGTCCGACCTGTTCCGACGGTTACGGAAGTTGCTACGTTCGACCTCCTCACCACACGGCTGTTGTCGTTACTAGAGCTCGACGGCTCCTGTAGTTGAGACACGGATGTATGGAAGTCCCCTCGTTTCAGTCATAATGTAATCACTCCATACTGTACGTACAAGTCCACATGGAACAAGCAAGATGCGTCTTGGCAACAGCAAAACTCTGGATTCCGATACACGGAGTTCGGAGTGTGCTAATGCCGATCCACAGACGATAAGAGGAGTGTCATTTTTGTCACCTTTTTTCCGACGTAAATTTCATGTCTCAAAGCTTACCTTAGTGCCCACCTACCCACCCTAACTGCAAGTAGAGTATGGACAGTGATAGCAACATATCTTACAGGCCCTTATAGCCCCTGGTATCGTATTGCACAGCCACATTACTAGGAATACCCCTTCAGCGGCTATAATACGCCGCATCACCTGACACTTGACAGTGGGTGGGGGCGTAAGGTGGGGGAGTTCGGAGAAAAACGGAGCAACGGCTTTCAGTTTTGGATGCGAGTCACGTGAGTGTGATGCGAGTCACGTGAGTGTGATTGCCAGTCACGTGACATACTTATAAGACAGCACACCTAAGTACTCGCACTCGCAAAGCTCGTGCTCCTGCACTCCGCTTCGCTTACAGAAGCCTATTTGAAAAAATCAAAGAGCACTTTTAGAGCTTGGCTTTAGGGCATTTTTAGAGATTGCAGCAACACGATAATTAAAGCCAATGTCGTATTGACGAGTTGTTGATATATCATCTAGGAAATCGAGATATAGGTGATGTGTAGGTGACTAAGGTGAAAGAGAGCTTGAAAAAGTTGGGCGGGTGTGAAAAGCTTTTTCTGGACGAACCAGACGCGCTGGAAGGATGAGAGGTAGACTCATGGATAGCTGAAAACGAGGCGGTTCGAATGGTGATGGTTTGGTGTAAGTGCGAGCAGTATTGGGGGAGATTTGACGGGATAAGAAATTTGTTGGGGTGCAGTTGGCGTTTGATTGGGTAATATTAGCGGTAGAGAGGTGGGAGTTGCACTGTTCGATAGCTCTGGATCACACGAGTCCAATGGTATGATTGATTTTCCTCTACCATGTCTCTGGAGTACCGCTGCACCGACATTAAAACACCGGAATTATAATGCACTTCAATTAACGAGCCGCACGTTTACGGTGTTTGGATGGCTTTTTTCACAAGTTCCAGAGGTGTATTTCGACCGGCTGGATACAGCAGTTAACTAAGCAAACAGTTTACAAGATACCCATAGCACCTAAAAATACAGTAAAAATAGTGCTTGTACAGATCATGCTTATGCTATGTGTCAATCTATCTACATCGTACTAAAAAGTACAGTGATTGTGTGCTGAGTGACCAGCTGGTGGCTAAAGAGGTGACCAGCTGGTGTCAATTCAGTTATACGCTCCTCGCGCATCTCGCATGCTTCGTCGCTTCGCTCTTCAAAGCATGCTCAATGGCTCAGAGCTAACTAGTTGTCTCATGTCGAGTCATCCATGCATACCTACCATGGCTCATCTCGTGTTCGTCAATTCGTATCTCTTTCCTCATTGCCTCGGTCATCCTTCTTCCGGACACAAACAACACCACCTCCTTGGACAACCCCTCTGCCCATAAATGCTCCCTTACTCCGTTGTAAACCTCTCCTTTCTTACGTGTACACCTGTGCAAGATGGAAAAGAGCATGCGCATTCTGCTCTCACGTGACGGTCTGTCTTCCAGTAGTGTAGACATTGTGCGTAAGTCACGTCCATCAAAGGCCACCCAGTTTTGAATGAGAGAAAGGGCTTCATGACCAGCACCATCATCATGTTTAGAACTCAACACCAGATGCATCTGGGTCTCTGCAAACGAGTCAATCACGTGCTGGTCAGGTGACATGCCTCCCTGTTTCATAAACTGCTGGTATCTTCTAATACAGCCCCAGGCCAGTTCCGGATTGGAGTCTTTGAGAATATCGGCAACAGCAGCATACATGTGCTGAGCGACATTTTCGTCCATTCTCGAAATGTACTCCAGTCCTTGCTCCTCCGATTGCTGAATCATATGAGTCACCAGTAGTTGAGTCTCATAGAGTGTTAGACGTCCATCTCGTCGCTTAATCTCCTGGGAAAGCTCGTCGGTGGCCTCCGAGTCACGTGACACAACAGCAAAGTGCATCATCGCTGTGATCACGTGACGTGGCCGATACCCGATCGCCACGCTTTCCCATTTGCGCACAAACCCTTTGCCCAGCTCGAGTTGTTTTGTGTGGGCGCAAAACTCAATAACCGAAGCGCCCAAGGACGCCGAGTAATCAAAATCCAGCCTCTTGATTACGTCTCGGCATATAAAATGCAGCTCTGGACTTGGTGTGAGCTTCTTTAGCAGCCATGAAAGTGTAGTGTGTGGTATCTGAGTCAGGTCTTGAGGGTCGTATCTGTACCATAAATATGCAGCTGCCCAAGGGTTTCCATTTTCGAGATTTTGACACAGTAAAGACATGAACGATGTATGGGGAATCTTCTGAGGGCACTTGTCAAGCAGATACTCCACCAGTTCGTTTGCAGGAGTGGGTATTTGTTGCTGAAACCGAGCCCAGTCCAGTAGCTGTTCAATAACGTGTTTGGGCTGTTTCTCTACAGCTTCAGTGAGGTTTTCGATACTGGCAAACAGCTTGATGAGAGTAGCCTTCTTCTCCAGAGGGTGCAGTGCAATGGCTTTGAAGAGCAAATCCGAAACAGCTTCATGAGGGCCAAACATGGTCTTCAAACGAGACGCCACGGCGATACCAGCTGTCAACAAGTTCTGAGATACAGCCAAAGACACAATCTGGTACCCGATCCAGTGTTCAAAGGAGCTGAACCCCTGATTCTCATAGTCTTCCAGCTGGATTGCGTCATACACCTCTGTGTATCTCAAGATGGCCAAAACATGTTCAGTTTGGCCTTGCTCCAAATGCTGCATGGCCATATCCACCAGAAACGCCACCGTGTTGTCCTGGGGGTCTCCAAACTGCTTGGAGCAGTGTGACAGGTTTCGGAGCGCTCTTCGGGGCAGGTCTTGACCCCACACATAGTCGGGATCATAGTACATCTTGGTACCCATGAGCTTCATGAGCAGCTGGAGATCCGCAAAGTAAAACGTGCCGGTTTTCTTGTACTTGAGAAAGTCAGCAGGTAGCATCTCAGTAGTCTTGACGGGAGGTTCCACTATCACCTTCTTCTTGTGTTTCTTGTGTTTCCATTTCTTTGGCGTTTGTGCAACTTGTGTTTGAGCCGGGGGTTCGGCGTTCAGCTTGATCGGACTCCAAACTCCGAATGAGTCCATCGACCACTCCTTCTTGGACGCCGTGGACATGCGCCGAATGCCATAACACGCCCTGCGCATCGTGTGGTGTGTTGTTGAGATCAGGTCCGAGTCGTGTGCAGATGAGAAAGATTTCCGATACTGCGGGGGTTAGGGTTGGGGGTGTGGGGGCCGTGGGGGGTTGAGGAGTTGATAGGTGGGGGAAGAGGGTACGGGGAAGACGATGGTAGTGTTGGTTTGGCTGTAGGATGGTTGTAGGAGGAGATAGAGGGTGTTGTGATGGAGAAAGGTAGAGAGGTTGGGTGAAGGTTAATGGAAAATGTGGGGTGAGGAAATGCTGGGTGAAGGGTGGGTAAAAATGAGTGGCAATGAAGAGGGAAGAGGGTTGGAAGGGGGTTGAAAGGGTTTATGGGTTTAGGGGGGTATTACTGGGTGGGTATTTAGTTAAGGGTTGTTGAGATCAAGGGGATAGCGTAAGTATGTTTGTTGGGATCATAAGGTTGGAGAGTAATGTAGTTGGGAGAATGGGGGTTTAGTTAAGAAGAGGGCGGGGGGACGAGTGTAAGTTGGTGAATATGGGAGGTATGGAGTTGGGGTTTTGACAGTAGCACAATATGAGGGGTGTTATTCTATTGGTATAGTGTGATTATATAAGTTATGTCTGAAAGCTTACTAATGGTTGTATTAGTTGTAATCTCTATCATTACAGTGATGTCGTTTACCCCATACCAATGTATAAATTATATAACAAGACAGAAAGTACTCTTGTAGAACCACAAGCCTCTCAAATGATGCTTTAAGACACAAAGAGAAGGCTTACCATTCTAAGCCAGATCTAGCCCAGAAGTGAAAGGTTTAGCTGCCGTCTTCCCGCAAGGTTGATATTATAAGCCCATTGCCTATTGTGAAGTGAGACAAAAGAAGTGAACTGAATGGAGCATGCACCGAATGAAACAGTACCGTACCCCATACAGTTCGTAGGAGTATTTATTGTTAGGTAAGGCTACTTAGTAACTAAAGGACAACAGACAATAGTGTAATACGTGATGTGAAATTTCAAACGGCCATTGTCGGTGTTTCAGAATTTCAATGCTGGTGACCCTCACTAACCCGGCCACTCTTCCGAAACTGACTCTCGTATGTATCCCTCATGCTGAAACAAATAAATAGGTGAACGTCTGGCAGGTGTCACTAACACTGTATGACACTGACACCGGAGTTATGAGTGGCCGGAGTTATAAGCGTGTACAGGTGGCAAGTGTCATATGGCCTTTGGTGACTCATTCGGTATTCGTGAGTACCCCATTTTTGCTACAAACCTACCGTTACCGTGGAGTCTGCAACTAATCTCGTGTGCAGTGGTTATGATACATGACAAGGTTTGGTGGTGAAAATGAGCTGAAAAAAAGCGAAATTTTGGCACCAAAAAAATGACGCCAAAAAAAGCATCCACAGCACCCAACCAGCACCAAACCACACTAAACCACTGTCAAACGTCAAATATACGAGGTAACGAGCGAAGGGAGAAAAAAAATAAAGTCGTCAATTTTTTTTTTTTTGAAAGCAGCTTGTCTACTTCTACTTTACTGTATGCACACCCACCAGGACACATCGCAGCAGCATATAATATCTGACGTATTATTTGGGCCATTATATTTTTTTCTGGGTCCGTTTCACTCGACTTTGTTGTCTCATACGGCTGACAGAGTTTGTCAACGCTGAGCCCATATCGTTTCATTTACCAGGTTTGAGATGAGCCCAGCGGAGTTTCGACGACTTGTCCGATCTGAGACTCAGGGTTTGTGGAAATAAAAGAAATTTGGAAAAAAGAAATTCAGAAAGCAGCCTCTTGCATGAGCACAAGTGTGAATACTCCAGAGTACCTGATCACTAGAACTACTAGTAAAGCAGCTACTGGACAAACTAGAGATACAGTGGTGTTGGCTGTCCCTGCGGTAGTGAAATATTACATACTAACAAACACAACAGAACAACAAACTAGTTTAGCACTCAGACCAACACCTCCACATCATACAATATGATACTTATGACGATCCCCCTTTGGTCATCCCTTGACAACTTTGGCTGTAAATCACATGTCCACATTCACGTCAATCTGCTCCCGCTGTCAGACTAATAATAGATTCGCTTGACGTCGTGGAAAACTTTTCTGGACTACGGTTCTCTTGAGACACGGTGGGCCTTTAGCCTTGCAGAAACGCAGTACAACAACAAAGTATGGAAAGTTCCATGCATGTGGTGGGTTCATAGATTTCGGTCATTTCCAAAGGAAACGAGCTGCAATAAAGCCCAAACAATACCCAAGTAGGACAGCTGTCTCCCACATGACTTTTGGGGCCATTTTTACCCCCCTTATGACACTTTCCAGCGACTGGCACACGATCTCCGATTCTAGCCAAACCTTGCTGCGCACCAGGCTGCATAGACAATAGGCATTGTCTAAATATAGCCATGTCGATCTTTGCAATAGCGTTAATAGGTGGCTCTGCAGGACAATTGACCCCAGCGATCTGGCTGAGCCATGCTACATGCCTCAGTACACGTCTTACAAATCCAATTTTGCCTATTCGAGCTCATACAACGCACCTCGTCCAAAACGGCAAAAGCGCAGGCACATAATATCGTCCTGTCGACCTGTCGACCTGTCGAGGCCAGAATTGGGGCAGCACCAGCCAATATCGTCCACAGCGAGTCTGCACCATGTACTCGGCTCCCGGGACTGACGGAAGTCTAAAGTGGACTGTGAGCAGACAAGATTACACGAGACAAAAAGCGAAAAGGTAAAAGCGGCAAAAGCGAAAAAAAGTGGAGTCCAAAGTTGTCCAAAGTGATCCAAAGTTGATCCAAACTTTTATCTAATAGTTGGTAATCAATAGATTCGCGCAATTGAGTGTACGGCAGTGTACGTGTTTTCCAAAACCATTTTAACATTGTTTTTTTTCAGCACAATTTCACACACCACCGTCATCCGCCTTAGTTGCGCCATTATGCCCTGTAAGCCCTTTGGCCCTTAGGCAGACCAAAGCGGACCCATGCACAGGCCCACAAAGACCGTATCCCAACAAGGTTTGGAGGATAGCCTTCCTGGGACAAGTCTTTGTATGCAGCGACTTTTGCTGCGTCTCGGCCAGAATCAGCTGAGTGATCAGCATTCGATACTTGCCATATGCCGGCAAGAGGGATATGGTGCGGGGACACGTAATATTGCCCGAGTGGGCACAACGGCTGGTGTGGATGCAACACACCTGCACGCCAAAGCGACTCAAAACCATCATGTGAAACGCGGATTGGCAGAATAAGCAAAAAAACGACTATCGCTAAAAAAAAGGAAAAAAGCAAAACCAGTAGAAAAAAAGCAATGCACGGTACAAGTGGGTGAACGCACAAGCGAGCGTTACACAAAGGCAGCCGTGCGGTGCAAGAGCAATAGGACGCCAGGTGACACGTTCAGCTAGTCACGCTCCACTAAATGAATCAGGGTGGGCTATTAATAGTGCCATAACTACTCGGTCTCTATCTTTACCTCACACTAGTGCTCTAGTGCTGGTTAACGAGTACACCCAGACAAACCATTTTTTGCTGAATAACGTTGTGAACCTAAACCTAGACGTGCGTCAAACTCAATTCCAAACGCTAACAGTCTTACTCCAACAGGCCTAATGTCTAAATCGAGGGCGCGTCACTTTGTGTTTGTGTGTTTTATCACTCTTGTCCGTGTAACGCCCTTTTTCAATATATAAAGCCCCGCTCCCCCCACCTTACAGCCTTCCCTCTCCTCATTAACCACCACATCACATCTACAATGACCAAGGAGTCTGTGCACAACCTCCCCTCCGTTTCCACCTCTCAGCCCACTGAGCCCGTGGATGCCATCCCTCCCACCGCCTATGTGCCCCCGGAGGAGGCCTACACTCGATCCCGACCTCTCGGTCTGGGAGAGAACATGCGAAACCTCGCCATTGCCTGCATCGGTGAGTTTGTCGGTACCTTCATGTTCCTGCTGTTCGCCTACCTGATTGCCACTGTCGCCAACTACGACAAGACCGCCGCCGGCCCCAACGCCGCCAAGATCATCATGATCTCCTTTGGTTTCGGATTCTCTCTGCTCGTCAACGTCTTCATCTTCTTCCGAGTCTCCGGAGGTCA
This sequence comes from Yarrowia bubula, assembly GCA_900519075.1. NCBI lineage: Eukaryota > Fungi > Ascomycota > Dipodascomycetes > Dipodascales > Yarrowia > Yarrowia bubula. Next base: position 23,906 of record ULGX01000024.1, read on the forward strand.
GTTCAACCCTTGCGTCACTCTGGCTCTTACCCTGGTCGGCGCTGTCCCTCCCGTGCGAGCTCTGTGCCTCGCTATCACCCAGCTGCTCGCCGGTATGGCCGCCGCTGGTGTCGCCGACGCTCTTACCCCCGGCCCCGTCTCTTTCATTAACACCCTTGGTGACGGCGTGTCCCGAACCCGAGGTCTCTGGATTGAGATGTTCTGCACCGCTCAGCTGTGTCTGACTGTCCTCTTTCTCGCCGTTGAGAAGCACCGAGCCACCTTCATGGCCCCCTTCCCCATTGGAATGTCTCTCTTCATTGGCCATCTTGTCGCCGTCTTCCCCACCGGTGCTGGAATCAACCCCGCTCGATCTCTCGGACCCTGCATTGTCGGCAAGTCCTTCCCCAACTACCACTGGATCTACTGGGTCGGCCCCATCCTCGGCTCCATCTTCTCCGTCGGTCTGTACCACACCCTCAAGTTCCTTGACTACGAGACCTCCAACCCCGGTCAGGACAACCAGGACTAAGTGGATTGAAGCTGTTCAAAAACTCATCTTTACCCCTTCTTCACTAGCCATGTCTAGTTTGCATCAAATTTAAATGAGCCCTCTCTGAGAGCCCCCCTACATCACATAATAATGTATATCACATAATGCCCAGACAGTAGTGTAGCTGATCTTCAAAAATGTGCCTGAATCGACTTGGGATTGCTCATAATATTTCTTTTTTCCGATCGACGGTTGCATCTGTTCCTGAATGTGATTATAATTTTCGAGTCATAGTGGTTAATAAGTGAGCACACAAAACGAAAAAGAGCTTGACAAGTGTCTCATGTCTCACATATCCCCACAACAAGTCCTATTCGCGCTCTAGAGCTGTACAGTTGAAATGAGCGTTTAAAACTAGTCTAAACACTCTTCGAACGCGACTCGCAAGTCCTGCATTTTTCCACCACCTCTTATTCCAACGTGCTATGATAAAAGCAATGTTTTACCAACAAACTGATGATGTTCGTAATTGGAGACAACGAGCTGAGACAAAGACCTGTATCGAGCAATATACCGAAAACGCACTTTACCAAAGACGAAAAGCCCTGCTTATGCGCATCGTAACAGGAATACGCACTAGCCCAGGAGGGTTTGTATCATACATCCGCTTTAGTGAAATGGCTCTCGATAAACATGGGGAGTTTTTGATGAAACTAAAAGCAATAAATGTGAGACAAGAGGAAATACCTCAAGCTAGTGTGGAGAGGGGTGGTGTGTTGTGAACAAGTTGATTTTCGGAGTAGAAACACCTACTACTTGTATCTTAGCTACAGTGTTGTGAAATTGCTTTTTCGCATACACTCTCCAGTCTGTTTGTAAATCATGTTCTGGTGTTACCGTGATATGCTCCAAACTCTATTCCGCTTGTCTCAAACGGGACGCACCCTGTCCAATTACGGTTCCATAACAATGCAGCTAATTACCACACTAATGCACGTCAGACAAACAAAAAAAAAACACAAACAAGAAAAACGCCGATTCCCATGGGGCACACATGCTGGATTGGTTAGTGCCAAATTGGGCATCCCCATAACAAGCCGAGGTGACATCTGACAGTCACGTGGACACGAAATACGAGCCACAAGAGGAAAAGCCTATTTGGGATGGAGAAGACAAACTCCACGCTAAACGTGATACAAAAAACAGCGGTAAACACGGCTTGAAGTGGTTTCCCAATTTCCGTTTCGCGGCTTTTTGGTGTTGACGTGCAGGTGAGTGGGTACCGACCGTTTGAGCGGAAAAAGAAGAAATCCACAAACAGAAAGAAATGAAAAACAAAACAAAAAAATGCAGAAAATCAGAAAAAATGGAAAAAACTGATTCCACACTAAACATCACTCGTGCTCTTGTGACACACTAATCTCTAACCCCATTGAGTGTGTTTCCCCTCTTCTAAACACTTCTCGTCTCAACTGTAGTGTAACGCTGCACAACCACAGCCATACATCAAAAGCAAGCACTCCCGAATGTCTTGTCTTGTTTTGATGTCTACTTTGGGGCACACATGGCCATCCCATTAGGACATGAGTAAATCGGGCAATGGACAGTGCGGCTTCTGTATGATACTGTCTTGGGTCTGACCACTGCCCATTGTGTCAGCCAGGGTTTGTTCCAATCAGGAATAGGGAATACACAAGAGAAACCGAAAAGCGTATGCACTCACTTGCACTTATTCACATAATAATGTCGATAGAAAAAAATCTCAGTGAGTAATTGTGCACAGGTGCATCGTAAAAGTGACTTATTACGACTGGAATGTGGAATTTTCGGGTATAGGAATATTATCCAGTTGATTAACCGAGTATCACCAGAATTGCTTTTTCCCGTTGAGAATGTATACAACAAAGAGCTATTGTCTTCTTTCAGTAACCTCATAAAGCCAGTTACTCAGTGACTAATTAGGCAACAGATTGGACCTGACCAGTCAATAGAATGACGTAGAACACAAAGCCTTGGTGAGCTGATATGTCAATGTCTTTGTTCATGCCCCATTATCGTCTTACATACAATGCCCCTGATGCAACAATGACATCATGGTTGGACAAGACCCTGTAAGCTAAATTAGTGCAATGCTCATTAGCTTGTTAACTAGCCTATCATTTCTTAACAAACTAACAAATATCAAAAAGCTCATTAAAAACACTTTTCAAGTCCCTCAAACACCCCTATTTCACGTGAAAACCCGACCCCCAAATATATTATAGCCTGAAACGACCCCCACTTTTGACATAATATTGCCTACTACAAAAACATACAGTGTTGATAAGAGATAATGACATGGACAGTGTGTATTAGTACTAAACAGGCTATTCTTGATCGAATGGTCGAGTCCTCATGTCGCTAGCTGCTCTGGTGAAGGAGATACAGCTTAGTAAGCACTAATGAAGATACTACAACAGTTGGCTGCTCAGAAAAGAAGTGAGACCTAAGAAAACCAGAATATACATTCTCACAACGTGTTTAATGTCAAATAAATTAACTGTGGAGCTGCAATTATTTTTTTCGAATTGTTCTAATTTTTACTCCGCGCTATCCCAAAAGTAAAGTCCCAACCTACGCCTAATACCGCCCACTTTCCGACCAAACTTATGGCAACACTAAACCACACCACAAAAATCACAATATTTTTTTAAAAATAACACCACCTACCCTTCTCATTATTCTAAATACTCTATCATATCTAATTAGTAAAAAGAAACTGCATATCAGCTGGAGTCAGTCTATTAATAGCACCGTCATCCTGTCCCAGGGTAGCATGAATCATACTGGCCTTCTTTTCCTGCAGTTCAATAATTCGCGACTCAATTGAGTCTTCAATTGCAAACCGCGTAATTTTAACAGGTCTATGTTGACCAATACGATGTACTCGATCACCAGACTGCCATTCAACTGAAGGGTTCCACCAGGGGTCGAGAATAAAAACCTGAGACGCTTCACATAGGTTAAGAGCTACTCCACCTGCTTTTAGAGAGACCAGGAAAACCTCCACTTGGGGATTTTCCATGAAATATTTAATGGAATTCTGTCTTTGTGTAGGAGACATGTTTCCTTGGAGCTTTACAGTCTGAAAACCAGCTCTTCTGAGTCTCCATTCCACTAGATCCAACATAGAAGTGAACTGACTGAAAACAATACTCTTTATAGTCTGTCTATCACTTCTGAGTTTGTACAGTTCTTCAACTAGAGCTTCAATTTTAGTAGAACTTCTCCATCCTCCAGTCATGTTGATTCGTTGAACAATGGACGTTTTCTCTTTAGAAACACTCTCCTGTTCAATAGCTGGAGCGTTCAAATCAATAGTCAAGTTGATATGACACACTGGACAGTCTGAAGCTCCACTTGTATAGTCCTTAATACACACTCTGCAGAACGTATGATGACACTTTGATTTGATTGGCTCTTCAGCTTCATCATCGCAAATTTGACATACAATAGCATTGTCAATGTATCCTCCTTCACCTTGATTAGCTCTTCGTAGTACTAAATCAGGATGATCAGCAATTTGTCTCATTCGAGTGATTAGAGAAAAGATATTGGCATAGTTGTTTAAAACCACTCCTTGAGCGACATAGGTGTTGAATTTCCGGTTCACATCAGAATAAATACTCTGATAAAGATCCTTTTCCTCCTCATTGAAAAAATCTCGTCTAATAGTGACAATTCTAGGAGGTAGTCCCAAATCGTCAGCTCTTTCCACTTTGGTTCGTCGTAACATGATATGTTTGAGCAATTTCTGAATGTTTCCAAAGGACTCTTTACCTTCTTTGGAAATACCTCCTTTCTGAATATGTTTCAACAAAACATGATTGAAATAATTAGTATGGTCCATAGGTCGATGACCACACGTGACACAGGAGCGATTATTGACAAAACTCCAGTCATGTGACCTGCACGGGCATTTCTTGCAAAAATACTCGCAAAACGGTTTAATTCCGAGAAATCTGATCAAAGAAAACATTTCTCCAATTCGATTTTGAAGCGGAGTTCCACTCAAACACAGCCGTTTGTGTGTTTTCAGGTTAAACGCTGCTCTGGCAGTGTTACTGGCTCTATCTTTGATATTATGAGCTTCATCTAGTACCACTCTCCCCCATTGAACTTGGTGAAGAGGCGATTTTTTGTACTGTTTGCCGTCAACTCCTTTTTTGACAAATCCGCTTTGCTGACGTCTATACACGCTCTCTAGGACTGCATAGGTAGTCATCACACAGTCGTAGCCCTCCAGGTCTTTGACTGAGAAAGAGTCTTTATTAGAACCATGAAAAATAGCAACCCTTAAGCTACCGGCCGAATGATCATTGATTTCGTTAGCCCATTGCATGAGAGCGACGGTAGGAGCGACGATCAAATTCGGTTTAACTCCTGAAGCGATAATCAAAGCAATGGTCTGTATAGTCTTACCCATTCCCATTTCGTCAGCCAGAATACCTCCCTGATATTCTCCTTCTTCCTGCTTCAACAGCCAATTCAGACCTTCTTGTTGAAAGGGAAGGAGGGTAACAGCCATACTAGACGGTTGCACGGCCTTTTCCACCTTGATTCGCTCCTTTTGGTCGAGTTCTGTAAACGTGTGCTCCAAATACGGATGTTGCTCAAATAGCGCTTTTGTCGTCCGATCGTAGTACTTGAGGTACTTGGGCTTCTTGTTGCCGTCCTCGTCGTACTCGTCGTACTCGTCTTTAGCTTTAGCTTTCTTCGGAGCTCGTTTCTTGGGCTTTTCCTCCTCGTCTTCAATAATCATGAACCCTCCATCAGAAGCGATCTGTTCGTTTTCTGACAAATCAGAGGCCTTGAACTCATCGCCGGAAGAGTCACTGACGACTCTAGAGCGTTTTCTAGCAGCTGGCTTGGTTACTTTCGATTTGGTGGCGTTTCTTGATCGAGTGGCTAACGAGGAGGAAGAAGGCTCTCCTTCGTCCAAAACAGCTCTAGGACGTCCTCTTTTTTTAGGAGCTGTTTTTGTGGCCTTTGCGGACCCAGATCTCGTCTTAGGTACCTCCACCACCACCTCATTGCCCTCATCATCAAACTCTTTCAACCCTTGCGTGTCGTTTTTCACTCGCGGTTTACGCTTGAAGGAAGGCAGCTTTTGTGTTTCTGTTTTTTGTACCTCCACGGCATCGTCGCTGTTCACAAAACCGCCGCCGTCATCGCTGGATTCGTCGTCGATGAAACTCATAGTGTTGTGTTGAAGTATGCACGATAAGCAAAGTGAAATGTTCAACGTGGATCGGAGAAAAAGTTAGGTAGCCTATTTGGGACGGGTTAACTCCGATATCTCCGAATCGCGAAATTTGAACGGGTTTTAACCCCGGAAAAGGTGGAATATTAAAATAGGGGGAGATTTGTGCTATATAAGACTGGTTTTGTGTCATTTGAACCACTATTGGTGATTTTATATCGTTTTTAAAAATTCGCCACCGAGCCGCATCGGAAGTAAACATGATGCGGATAAATCAAGGCAGGGGAAGGTGTGGAAGGAAGTGGAAGGGTGTGTCACGTGATGTGAAAGAAGTGTAAGTACTTTTTGACGGGAAAAGTGGCAAAATTGCAGAGTTGGGTTGGGGTGTTAGTGGAGAGTGTCAGGTAAGTAGAGTGGCAGTTGAGGGTTTAGTTAGGGTGTGAGGAGTGTGTGTTGGGTTAGTTGGGGTATTGTTAAACTGAAGCTAAAAGCTGTACTGTCCAATCAGAAGGGCGTGACGCAATCAGTCTAAGAGTTGTTGTAGGGCCAAAGAAGTCACGTGACTCAAAATATAGGTATACAGAGACCCGGAAAGAAAAACCCTGACAGTCTATAGCTCTGTTACCCTACTGTAACATAAGGGCTCCTTTCAAGGATAACGTCTAGTCTGAAATTTCTGAAGAGCCAATCAAAAGACAAGTGTATGGCGCCATTCAGACTTGTTTCTGCTCATACAAGATATGTTAGGTCCTTGGCAAGAAGGGGTTGGCCTAAGTGTTAGCTTAGGCTAGACACTGTGGCTTATGTAATGATCTGAGTAGAAAACCAAGACCACCAGTAGAATCGTAAGCTCGTGTTTAGTCCAGTCACGTGATTTTATGTTCAATATTACATAAACTGTTAATTTTGTACGAGTGCCCTGCTATTCTTTTGGTCTTCCCTAAGCAAAGACGAACTGGTTTGTCAAGTGTATCGGACTTAAGACTTAACAACGGCAGTCTCAAGCACACACCAGTATGCTCTATGAGAAACTAAGTGATAGGACTTGACTGGTATCGTAGTATACCGCAGTTTGTTGATAAACAGCAGTAAGCCTCCACAGTAGCTGTATGACATTACTGACCAACAAGACTCAACAGTGTTAAAGCCATATCCATTAACAGCTAACAGTTGCAGTAACACATGGATGAACAGAACTCTGCTGTAAGCCACATGATCATGGTGAACAGTTACTGCTGTTTCTATGGATATACCAACACAGCCATAAGCCTCTTTGGACCGATCAGTTCCAAGCATTCATAGTTAGCATCATTCATCATAGCTTCATACAAGTAGATACCATGTAATAAACATGTGTTTGGCAGTAACAGTTCATTCTAGTATCATTCGTCATAGCTCCCTACAAAAAGATACAAACTCTTTACTATATCAGAACAGAACTGTAGGTAGTTCATTCTAGTATTATCCATGAAGCGTTATACAGATAGATACTCTTCACTGTAACATTCTACTATCTTATAAACAGCTGCTGTAGTAACCATCCTTCTGTATCATTCATTATAGCTTCATACAAGATACCAACTCTTAACTGCAACATGCTAGAGTATATAACAGCATCTGCTTGACAGTATACAGCTCTTCAGGTGCATTCTGTACCATTCATAAATAATATTGTTACAAAATTACACCAGCTTCCTAGCTACCCTAATCCTCCTCATGTTCCGATTCAATGTCTTCACTCTCTTCACCCTCCAAATCCCTCCAATTCACCTCATACCTCGGCCGACTCCTCTCCGGCACCCAATTTCTCCTAGTCAAAATCCTGAATCTCTCTTCCGAATTCGGACACTTCCTCATATGCTCCGGAGGCCGCTCTTGCTGCAGAATATAAATTTGTAGTTGTTGAACTCGAGTTTTCTTTGTTCGTTTTCGTCGGATCCGTCTCGGCCGAGTCGTGGGAAGTGAAGGAGTTGGCTGACTAAGCATGTTTCTCCATTTCGAAATCATTCGTTTGTTTGGATCGAACGACATGGCGGTGGTTGAAGAATTGAATGAGTAGGACTGGTGTATTAATAGTAGGTACCTACTCTATGGCCATAAACATGATTAGACTATGGGGTGGAATTTCAACACAAACTGGGGGGAATTGAGCTTAGTAAGCGGGATTTGGAGTGTAGATAATGGAAGAATGGTGGAATATGTGTATATCACGTGACTTTTTATTTTGGTACCTCTTTTTGTTCTTGTGTTTGAGACGACACAACTCCATCGTTAAGGTTCCTTATCAGATGAGCTTAAGTTTTGTACCGTGTTATATAGAAGACGATACTGTGGGTATTTTGTAATTTGGAAAACGTTTTCTGGGTGAAAAAATGGCGGTGTTTCGATTAAACTGGTTTTTAGAGCTGTAGGTGGGTCGGAAGGGCTTCAAAATGACTGCTGGAAATATACTCTATGATAAGGTTGAATACGGGTTGCAGAGGGACATACAAAGGTGACCTCAAAAGTGCCATAATTATAAAAAAAAAAAAAAAAAAAAAAAAAAGAGCTGCTTCTGTGTGACTGAATATTGGTTATTACAGCTACTTCATTGTTTACTGTAGTCAGCATATCTGGTGAGACAGTACAGCAATAGCCACCCCTGAAGCCGTATGGTTGAAGCTCTTGCATAATATAAGGGGTTGACATAGAGTATCCAACAGGTGAAGTACACACAGGTACTGTTGTGTAAGCTTCAATATGGATACTAGCTACTCTCTGATACAAACTGGAGACTACCCTCTGTGTTGACTGTAGCAGTATAGTCAGCAGTGTCTTTAAGCTTACGATAACTTGTCAGACAGCTTCTACAGCACTTACTGCCAACTTCATCAAAGCTTCTGAGGCGAATCAACTTAGTGTGCTCAACATCATCTCTACTGTTCAGCACATCAGCTTATTACCACCAACAGTACTCTCTAGACAGTCCTGCTTTATCCTTACTGTCAAGCACTGCAGCACACAGGAGACGTTCAGCTAGTGGTAGCCATATTCCGTTCAAAGACTACTCCTACACTACCGGTACTCATACAGCATAGCAACGCATTATGTGACTGTGGTCTTATAATATGGTCTGCTGGTACGAGTACACCATCGTNCTACTTCATTGTTTACTGTAGTCAGCATATCTGGTGAGACAGTACAGCAATAGCCACCCCTGAAGCCGTATGGTTGAAGCTCTTGCATAATATAAGGGGTTGACATAGAGTATCCAACAGGTGAAGTACACACAGGTACTGTTGTGTAAGCTTCAATATGGATACTAGCTACTCTCTGATACAAACTGGAGACTACCCTCTGTGTTGACTGTAGCAGTATAGTCAGCAGTGTCTTTAAGCTTACGATAACTTGTCAGACAGCTTCTACAGCACTTACTGCCAACTTCATCAAAGCTTCTGAGGCGAATCAACTTAGTGTGCTCAACATCATCTCTACTGTTCAGCACATCAGCTTATTACCACCAACAGTACTCTCTAGACAGTCCTGCTTTATCCTTACTGTCAAGCACTGCAGCACACAGGAGACGTTCAGCTAGTGGTAGCCATATTCCGTTCAAAGACTACTCCTACACTACCGGTACTCATACAGCATAGCAACGCATTATGTGACTGTGGTCTTATAATATGGTCTGCTGGTACGAGTACACCATCGTCAGTAAGGTACATCCAGTACTGCTTGGTCAGTTTATGGATTTACTTGTGTCTCACATTCACGTGCCCATAGTCCATATACTAAATTACGGTCCCACTGAATACGACCACACTGAACGATGACATATTGGAGTGCCCCAAATTCAACCTTGCGTTGACAGCTATTATCAGACCATGATTAGATTGTGGCTTACCAGTAGGCAGCCAAGTGATTGTCGGACTGATCAGATCTTCATATTAAAAATCCACCTTGGCACTTGGCATTACTTAAGGACACGCACACTACTTGGAAATACTTACCCACCTTAAGTAAACACCCCATTCTACGATACAACACCACAATCACACAACACACGGCACCACTCCACGATAATATCACCCTTGCTATAGCTAGTCTATTCGCTCAAGCCACAGTGAAAATTTCATTTCCTTTCATTTGATCTTCGAGCCGTTCGAAGCCAATACAGTTTAGTTCCCGCCAGGGCAGCCAAGCAATAAAACAGGTGACATGTGTCAAGCAGGGGTATCGTGTGACATTGACGATGTAGTCACGACATTGGTTGTGTCGTGGTCACTACATAGACACTGTGGTTGCCATTACACTGCTCATGCCGTACCATCAGATAATTCCCTACACGCCTTTATGAAAGCCACACTCGAGTGTGTGGCTTGTAACCTTTAACCTAAAGCAAATTTAAAGATTTTTCCATTTTCTGCAAAAAAACTTGCCCCCTCCATATCTCCGCTTACACAAACACCACAGCAACAATAGTTGTATGTCTGGCATGCCCCACCCCGTATGTCGCAATCAGTTGGGATATTGGCTGATTTCACGTGACCTGCAGCTTTCTTTGTTCTCGTACTCATTTCGTTCTTCGCGTATGCATGTCTAAACTCTATGCAAAGCCACTTTTTCGTAGAGTCGGTTTTTGAACGAATGAGAACCCGGAAACCACCAGGAAAAGCCCTAAATCGGTTAATCTGGCCAGTACGAGTCGATCCATCCACTCCCCATGTCTCTAGTGTTAAAACTCACCTCGCTACAGCCAATAACATTTATCCGATCCAGTATAGCCGCCAACTTTATGCCTGGTTTGTCATAAAAAGTCGTGTGCCATATTCCTATAAAACACAGTTCTCTCTCTCTCTTCACCTTCAACACCAGCTTCGCCATGTCCCGTCTCTCAACAGACGACCATATCAGCGTGGAAGCACTTCCGACTAAACATATCGACTATGAGAAACACCCTAAGGACCTGGAATCCGATGGAAATTCAGTCACTGCTGACCATACGGTCTTTCCCGTGGACCAGGACCGCTTGAGTCGTTCTTTGACCGGCCGCCAAGTCCAAATGATTGCGATTGCAGGTGTTATTGGTACTGGATTATTCTTGGGAACCGGCAAATCGTTAGCCAATGGAGGACCAGCTTCAATGCTCATTTGTTACACGATTATGGGTTTTTTGGTCTACCTGACCATGCTGTCACTCGGAGAAATGGCTACGTACATGCCAGTAGCAGGCTCCTTCTGTTCCTATGCTTCCCGATTTGTTTCTGAATCGGTCGGGTTTTCACTCACCTGGAACTACTGGTTCAATGACGTCACTTCGACGGCTTCTGATTTGGTAGCTCTGCAGCTAGTGTTCAAATACTGGTCCGAGTTTCCAGGATGGGCGATTTCCTTGATTTTCTGGGTCTTCCTAATTGTCCTCAACGTCATCCATGTAAAGGCATATGGAGAGTTGGAGTACTGGTTAGCCCTGTTGAAGGTGATTACAATTATCGTATTCATTATTCTAGGAATTGTCGTCAACTGTGGAGGTAACCAGGATCATGAGTACTTGGGTTTCTCATACTGGCACCTGGAAGGAGCTCCTTTTGTCAACGGCTTTAGAGGTTTTGCTAGTGTGTTTGTCACAGCGGCGTTTGCCTATGGAGGTACTGAATCTATTGGAATCACAGCTGGAGAGCAGAAGAATCCGACTAAAAGTATGCCCAGAGTGATCAAAACGGTTTTCTGGAGAATTATTATTTTTTACGTCTTGTCTATCCTCCTCATTGGAATCAACGTGCCTTACAACTACCCTAACCTCTCGTCTAAAGAGACTACAACCTCTCCTTTCACTCTGGTGTTCCAAAAAGCCGGTTCTAAAGTAGCTGGTTCGTTCATCAATGCTGTCATTATGACGTCAGTATTATCAGCTGGAAATCATGCTCTTTTTGCCGGAACTCGTTTGTTGTATACACTCGCTATCCAGGGATACGCACCTAAATTCTTTGGCAAATTGACCAAAGCAAAGGTCCCTTACGTTGCCTTGTTGTTCACTTCTCTCCTATCAGGTCTATGCTTTGGTTCTTCTTTTATCGGTGCTGGAACTCTCTGGTCTTGGCTTCAAAATCTCGTGGGAGTGTCCAATCAGCTATCCTGGATGCTCATTGGCGTTACTTCGATTAGATTCAGAAAAGCTCTTGATATTCAGGGTAAAGTACATCAGCTCAAGTACGTCAACTGGACTTATCCTTGGGGACCTTGGGTGGTGGTTATTTTGTCTGCAGTGATTATTCTAGTGCAGGGATGGTCTTCGTTTGCTCCCTGGAACGTTTCTGACTTTTTCTCGTATTATGTGGAGCTTTTGGTATTTCCTCTACTATGGTTGGGATGGCAACTGTGGTCCAGAACTACTTTATTGATTAAACCGGAAGATGTCGATGTGGAAACTGATAGATATCACGATACTCCGGAAGATATCGCCGAAATGGAGTACGAGGCGCAATTTAAAGGCTGGAAAAAGGCGGCCCATCTCGCAAAGTCGTTTTTCGTCTAACGGAAATGGGCGAAAAATGCGAAACAAATGCGAAATATTTATTTATATAATGACAATTCATGATTTACCCTTGCTTGTGTTTGTATTTAACTTATTGTAACTATACGGAAGTGTATTTCGCGTGGAAATATATTTTTTTGAATTTTTTTGAATTTTTTCATTTAATTTAATTTTCACTCAAAACCTTATCCAAAATGGGAGAAAATGCAAAAAATGCAAAAAAAATATTTATATAATGAGAATTCATGATTTACTGTATTTTGGACCTTTATTGGAGTTGTATTAAACTTTTTACTCCTATAAGGAAGTGTATTTTGCTTTGGAATAATTATTTGGATTTGTTTTTGTTTTTTTTAATTTAGGAAAATGCAAAATAAATATTTATACAGCGAAAATTCATAATACGGCAATTACAACGTGTGTACTGTAGACTTCAGACCCAGATCATACTTATATTAAACCTATTTCACCCGTTGTTTAATTATTTGGAATTATTTTTTATTTATTTATATCTATATTTCCATCCAAGACCTTATCCAAAAGAGGAAATTATTACCCAATCGGGCAGCGTTTTTTTTTTTTTTTTAATTCTGAAGATACATTTTTTTTT
>ULGX01000018.1:4760-111286 GCA_900519075.1 Yarrowia bubula
TCTGGCACTGCTCTTTTGACCTTGTAGGCGTCTGTATAGCAGATCTTTGCTCTAGGCTTCAACTGGCTTTGCAGCACAGCTTTTCAGCAACCGGCAGCTCTGGCATTTCAGCTTGGCTCTTCAGTTCTAGGCGGCATAGGAGTATCTCTAAAAGGAATTTCACCCTGTGAGTTTCTCCAACTCTCAAGCAGGACTCTCACCTGTGAGGAATCTCAAACGGAATTTCACCTGTGAGAAAGCGAGTATCTCATATGGAGTCTCTCGATATGTCGGTGCTCTGGCGGCTTGCTCATAGTAAGACTAAGGCACGGAGTGTCTAGGCATTTCAGCCACACTCGCTCTTGACCATTGCGTTTCAGCTAATGGCGGTCTACCAGTGGATTTATTGACACTTCAAAGAGGTCAACCATTGGAGTTACAGACACTTGGCTCAGGGGGTGTACTCGCTCGGTATTGCACTCGCCGATTTCTCAGCTATCGCACAACCCTGCAGCTATCGCACTCACACTCATACATGTTTTTCAATGCGTCATTACGTGATTCTTCACCGAAGACAACGTCATCAGACTGCTAGCGAAGCGTCCTCATGTTGTAGTAGACAGGTCTGCTTGTCAGCCTGCATCTCAGCAGGCTATAAAAGGCACCTTCCGTCTCAGAATGACTCAGTGTGAACTGGTTGATTCGGCTGATTTGAGAGGGACCTAGGGGGGGTTTATATATTTTTCGCCGGGACGATTATACTTTTGAGGTGGCTGAAGGTGGCAAAAAAATCTGCATAAAATCTGCAACCAGCCCATCACTTGCATATTTTCGAAACTTGGAGAAAGGGATGGAACTGTCTAGAAGAGATGGTGGGGGGGGTACTCCCGCCAATAAAAATATCAGAAAAAATATATCCAAAGCTCTTAAAAAACTGTTGATCTTGGAAGAGCTATACGTTTCCTGCTCCATGTTCCAGTATCGTGCCTTGACGAGTATTTTCTCACTTGCATAAACGACAACCTTATTCGAAAATACATAAATTTCAAAGAATACTGAGGAACGCTGAGGAATTTTTTCTAGTTCCAAAGCCGCTTGAGTCGGAAGAAATACTTCCCGGATCTATACTGGTATAACTTTTTTGTCAAAAAAGAATTCTCTGAGACCCCCACGGAAGTTTTTGTGCCACCCCATATGCGCCTGATGGAGGGGCTGGTAAGCGACATCTATGGGGAGGATTCTTGCTGTAATGCACGAATATTGACATCAGAGAGAGTCAATCATGTGCCATTTTCCTTTTCTTGGCTACAGAAGGTTTAAAAATAGCTGGTAGCTCTACAGTTGTGATGACTAAGACTGGGATAGGTAAGAGACGGAACATACCTGTAAAAAGAAGTGGCAAAAAGAAAGAACGCAGAGGAAAAAGAATTGCAGCACCCAGGATTCTCGTATGGTCTCCCACTACAATACTAACTGGGCTCTCTGGTGCTTGACTATGGCTGATCGGACGGGAAGCCGTATTTTCACCAGGATATGGCCGCAACTGAACTTTTGAGATGTTGGACGGTTTTAGGGGTACAAAGATGTCACGTGACCGCGATCTTTCTAGTGTATAATCGACTCTGAGTAGCTCTGGCATGTCTACAAGGTGTTTCCAACTTGGTTTGTCACACACATTTTAGGGTGAACCACAGGAGAATGTCAATTAAACTGCAACAAGAGCGCAAAGATACTCTGAAACCCCAACTGAATGTTGTGGCACCCCCATCAGAAGGATTTTAACAGACCCTACAGTAAGATATAGTACTGTGACATATACGATACAGACATTCCACTGCATTGTCATGATTATCTACCGTAGCATTATCCTATTGGGCCTTTTCCTCTGTCCCTTCGCGAGAATACTGAATGTGACATGACTGTCAAGATATGTGCCTGTATCCAGTCTGAAATAGCTAAGAAATCAGAATTTTAGCATTATCATTGATATCAAAATGATCGCAGAATATCAATAATTACCATGATTCGCTCAATTTCTGTATAGCGTTGGATTTATGTAAGAAAATGGAGGGGGAGGCGCAAACATTGATAGAACTTGATGTGGCAACTCTAACATGGATAAAGTCGTGAAAACGGGCAATTAATTTTTTTACTGCTCGCGTAAATCGGTAGCTTATCGTAGGCTAAGTTCGTGATTAGGAGCTTCTTCCTGGTTATATTGAGGTGGGGTGGACTCGTGGGTAGGCATCATGACCCCTATTGAGCGATAGGGAGCATGTGCATGGGCTTTGCCTCATCATGCGCCTTGTCATTGCGTCTGCGTGTACCGTGGGGTGGCATGCAGGCGCTCACGAGTAGCAGGACCTAGCTAGACGAGCTGTGGAGAGAGTCTGGATTGTTTTTGGCTACTCGTTACTATCATCAAAGAAACATTGAATCGCGATTGGCTGCGTTAGGGGCCTCAACAGGTCCAAAACGTCACGAGACGCGTAAAACCGTGTCTCCTTTAAGGTTCTATGGTACGTCACGGTAACTTGACGTCCGAAGCCGCCCACTCAGTGATAGTGTCTGTGTCATAGCAATATAGATTGGTATAAAGGGGGTTGGTTATTTCTTCTCTTATTTCCTTGGTGATGCTCTTTTTCCTGTTCTCTTGAGAATCATGTGTTTGCAGGTATTAGTGTTGACATTTTAGACAAAGAACATGGTTACGTGCAACTCCCTGACAGGTCAACCGTTGGCCCGTATTTATGTACACGTGTACTTCTGTTACACGTCTTGGGGCTACCTTTGCGCGTATTCGGAAACATCATACCGGAAGTTTGGTGAACCGTTAGTTGTGTGAGGTGCTATCCTATTCACAATACTTTTGGCAAGCTGTATGAACTGATGGGCGATTTGGGGGTCAATGGGAGTGTATTGGGATGCTTTCCTTTTCCATATCAGTTGTTTTGTCTTGAATTTCCTTTGTTTTGCTTAATGTTATTGTCTGATCTCCGAGGGTAGTTGTGCACCTCGTTACCGTCTTTACATAGGTGTGCTATTTTGCATCCATTATCTGAATAATTGAAAGTGCCATAAAAACAGAAGAAACCCCGAAAAAATGAATATGATGCCAATATACCCTAGAGAATCGTACTATGATGATTTCTACCACCCCCTTACATCCGCTGGGCACTGAAAATGACCCCAATACAAGCAATATTCCAACCCGCTGGATCGCCCCCCACTATTGACAATTAAGGTTGGCTTGAAAAGAAGGACCGTCCCGTTCGCGCATTGGATTAATTATCAATATATGCAGTCTTAACAGCCGTAAGGTTTGTACTGGTTCTTCCGAAATCTGGCTAGGATACGATACGCCAAAGAGAAGCTACGAGTAGCCACTGTGAGATTTTTAAAGCTGCATACTTGTAGAACCATTGTAAGATACCCAGGGCTTCCAAGCTTTACAGAACCTGGAGCAATGTACAGTGCCTGAGCACATCTGCAGCGTCAATAAGGGGGAGGCTTCTTATATACCCACATTAAACGAGTACTCGTACAGTAGCTAGGAATAATTAATAGAAGCGAGCTATATTATAAGCAGGTACCCTATCGTCGGGTAAAAATGCCTGAGACAACCCCACAAACTTGGGGGATCTCTGGTGTGGGGTATCACGATAGTTGAGGCGGCAGAAGGTCACATTGCCGAGCCCCAAGCTAAGATAATCGTATACAGGTTGATTATGCATGGATCCCAATGGTTATTTCATGCAGTATCGGCCCTCGCTATGATTACAGCTCCGAAACTGTCGCATAGCCGCACTGGGGAGTATACTCATGATGGTACTGATCAGGAACTGCACAGGTTTTGAAGCAATATCTATTCAAGGCACTTTTCAAACTACTATATCTGAATATGGAAACACCAGATTGTACCCCACACGCGTTGGGGCAGCTTTTCGGCCGTGGCTCTCCTCACGCTGCAAACTCAAATTAGGTTTGTGGGGAGTTTTTGATGCATAAAGAGATGGGGTTCTCTTTCTACTCAGCAAACAACGAACAGCATGACGGTTATTCTCAATGTGATTGCAGCTGCAGTCGGTGTGGTTATTGGAGGCACCATATACCTGGACCGCTCGTTTACAGAGCTCACAAGCAGGGTAAGTTGGAATGACAGACATGTCTATAACAAGGCACCCGAAATCAATGTGGACTCATGCACGATCTCAACGTCCATTACAGAAGCATGTGAAGACAGCATTGTTGACGAATCAACAGGACTGGTTTATTTCAGCTGCGGCAACATCGACAACAGAACAAAATGGTTCCCTGGATGCAATTGGTGGGATAAAGATGGAATTACAACCAACAGCATCAATGTCTATGATCCAGCCCTCAACACTTTTGAAAAGATGGACCTGGACTACCATGGGGAGTTTGTGTCACACGGCCTCTCTATTCTGACTGATCCCAACCACCGCGACACTCGATACATCTTCTCAATCAACCACAAGAGCACGGGCAGTGTGATTTCGATATTTTCTTTCGAGGTAGGCTCTACTGAGGTATCTCATGTTGGAGACATTGAGGACTCTCGCATCTACACGCCAAACTCCGTTTCTGCTTATGTGGAAGATGACGGATCTCTCGCCATCATGTACACCAACGACCACCTTTTCCGAAAGGGTTTCATGCGACATGTGGAGGACGCTTATGGCCCGTTCAAGTGGGGACATGTTGGAAACTGCAACTTCAAGATTGATGGCGGTATCAAGGATCTGTCGTGCCATCGAGTTGCTGTTAAGAACTCGTATCCCAATGGAATCACTCATATTCCAGGCACAAACGAGTTTCTGGTAGCAGATACGCGTCTGGGCTCTCTGTCGTACTTTTCATGGGACTTTGAGAACAAAAACTTGAACATCAGATACTCCACTCTATGTGGCGCTGCTCTGGATAACGTTCATGTGATTCCAGGAACAAAGGATGTGATCGTGGCTGGTTTCCCCGATGATACCGAGGTGTTCCATAAGTTTAAGAACATGGACGACGATTCGCTGCTGGTGGAGTCTCTGGCGTTCAGATTCAACAGAAACGAAAACTACACCATTCCACATGTGCTACAGAAGACTGATGGAAAGCACGGTCTTCAGGTCATTACAAACTACAACTATTTGCCAGAGTACGGACGGCTTCTGGGAAGCAGTGTTTGCACTGAAGGTATTATGATCTGTGACGATATATAATTAATTAAAATATTTGGTTTAAAGGGCAAATCTGAAATCCAAGCGCTTACTGCCAGAGTCTGTGCTTGTGTTTCTGTAGTGCTGCTGCTCCTCCTTGGTCATGGCAGCCCATTTTTCACTTCGTCGTTTGTTAATGAGGTAGTAGAAGAGCTTGGTACCTCCCAGAATGACAATTAGCACAAAGTACAAGATGATCAGCTGCATGTTACCTCTGTGATACTTTGGCTTGTCATCTGCTCGGTAAATGTTGGCTCCTACAATAGCTCCAACCTGCACAAACATGTTATAGAGAGACTGTCCCATAGTTCTCTGAGAGACGGTGTTGGAGTTTCTAGAAGTCCAGGAAACAAGAATAGCGTGGTTCTGGGGTTGTCCTAGTAGTACAGTCATCACAGCCCATGTTCCCCACTTGTTGACAAGAGAACCCTTCCAGAATCTCAATAGGAAGAGACCTGGAAGCATCCAGATGGGATGAGCCATGCAGTGAAACGAACGCTCATTGAAGAACTCAGAAGACAGAGTAATGGCAATCATCATAAAAATGTGAATAACATTGGCAGGGATAGTGAGCAAATTGGTGTTGAAAGTCGAGAAGCCCAGACCTCTCAGGTTGAGGGTCATGTAGAAGCCCACAGCGTTGGTGGCAATCTGACTGAACAGTCCAGCAGCGTAGATAGGCCATAGACGGTAATCCAGGAAAGCATTGAAGATTCGTCTAGGGGAAAGCCCTTCTCGGTTGTGCAAATCTCCCTTGTAAGGGTCATCTCTGAGAACTCGGTTGACCACAATCTTCTCTTCTCGTTCAGTGAACCAGCCCTTTGGTCTGAACCACGTTTTAGTTTGGGAAGGCGAAGCAGGCATTTTGAAAAAAGAGGCAAGTCCAATCAGAAGAGTCATGATACCCTCAATGATGAATAACCATCTCCATCCATGTGGAATAGAAGACGTGTGGATTCGAAGCAGTCCAAAAGCCAGAAGAGAAGTCAGAATAGTGGTGAGTGTTTGAGATCCCCAGAACAGAGACAGTCTGAAGGGCAGTTCCTTGGAGGTGTAGAAATACGACAACCAGAGAACCAGATCAGGAATAAATCCACCTTCGAGCAGACCAAGAAGACACCGAGTGGCATAGAAAGAGCCCTTACCAGTAAGAGCACCCTGGGAAGCAGCAACCACAGACCACAGCACCATCTGAGCAGGAACCCATCTGTCAGGGCCTACTTTTTTGGAAATCAGCTGAGAAGGAATCTCGGCAGCAAGGAAAGAACACAGGAAGATAGTGTTGCCCTTGTTGTAGTCGTTGGTAGTCATACCTAGATCACCCAAGAGGTTATCTGTAAGTGCCTGGCCTAGATTTCCACGATCAACCTGAAGAGCCACAAACATGATACATGCCCAAGTGGTCACGTACCAATCTAGCTTTCTCACCAGCTTCTTCTCCTCCTTGGCAGTCCATTCCATCTCTGGATCAAAGAGATGTCGGTTCTCATACTTGGCATCCTCGTAAAGCTGGGCAAAATGCTTGGCAACCTCAGGGTTACTGAAGATGTTACCTCCAGTACCAGAGCCATCAATGACAGAAACAGCGGTGCCATCAGTGTCACTGACAGAACCAACAGAGATGGACACTTGGTCAGCATTCTTTTCAACCATGGCGAGTCAATTGATGAGAACTTGGTAACATATCAGAAGTGATTTATATACTTGTCAAGCCACTTTTACCGACGATACCCGAGCCAGCTCTTGAATCTACTTTTTTTTTTGCGCGAACTTAGCTGTTGTGGCTTGTTGATGGTTGAAATGCTAATGAATTTCGAATTTTTGGGGGGTGTGATAACGAAGCGTGAATGATACTGTAGACGCTTCATAGAGTGGAGTTCATTGTTGTCAAAAAAATATCAAAATACCTTTCATTTAACTCGTGTAGCTCTTGGCTGTACTTGGCAGTGAGGCTTGTCATGCATGGCGTTGGATCTGCAGCCCCACACAAGCCACATTTGTTATCGTGCGTCCTTGATTGAAATAGTCTAGTAGTCTAAATAATGACTATGCGCTGATTATTATGCATAGTTTGGGCTTATTTATCAGCATTGCGAGATTATATATACTCGGGATGGTCGCTGTGGCTTGTACCCTGGCACAGGGCTTGTGCAGGGATCCACTTGTTGTCCATCACAAGCACATGAGCACCAGTGCAAACAAAGGATCATTTCTCTGTCGTTACCATGTGGCTGCTTTTAATATAAGTCCAATCTTAACGGCTATCTCCGTCTTTGACACCTCTACAGCACAGCTTCATATGTTATGTACAACCTTTGTGTTATCTATATATGTGTGTATGTACGGCGGTATGTACCCTGGTAATGCTAATACTCTTGCTATGACCTCAGATCCTTCATCTTGAAAGGCAGACCGCTCTTGACCATGGCGTGTTTAGCGTTGTTGTAAATGTTATCCTCTGTATGAGGGTGGAAGCCTCCCCTGTTGCAGTTTTTAATAATGTCCACACCGGGAGGATCCGACAGTCGGAAAATGCCAAAGTTGGGGTTATGTTGCGGCGCACAAACCAGAGCCACCGCTTCAGGGAGCATGATTTGGTATGAGTTTTGGGTATGCAGATCCACAGACGACATGAAACACGTCTGAGTGGGATGTGTGTGGATCCATCCGAGCACAAAGAGATCGTTTTCGTCAATCTGCTCAAACAGAAGCTCCTCGTTGGTCGTCTGGCATGTATCCGATGTGCTTTCTTGAGGCGGAATCATGAGATGAGTGACAAAAAATGCATTTCGAGACAGTTTTCCGCACAGAATGCCGCAAGTCTCGAGATTCTTGACAGTGTTGGCATGTGCAACCTTGAGAAAGGTCGATTCCAGCTCTGAAGGGATGAAGAGAGACCGTAGGGCTAGTCCTCCTTCGGTAGTGTATCGAGAAGTGTGTTCCACCGAGGAAGATGCAGGTGCTGCGGGTTTCTGTGGTAATTGGAATGCTGCAGGCTTGGCTGGAATCGCTGGTGGAGAGTCAAGTCGGATTTGACCAGCTGTAGGCGATAGAGTGATTGGTCCTGATTCGTAGACATAGGGAGAAAGAACTGAAGATAGCTCCCGGTTGAGATCGGGGTACTCAAAAGATTCCTGCTGTGGTGTTCTCTGCCAGTCTCCCTGTCCGTAAGAAGGCTCTTGTCGTACCTCATGTCGTCCAAATGAGTAGTCTTCCAAATTCACATGATCCGCGCCCATATTCGATCTGGGCTCAAAACCTCCTCCAAGCTGTGATCTCAGGTCGTCGATTCGTCCTCCACTGCTGCTCTTGGCGCTCTGTTGTTGTAATGCTCGTAGTTTGCGCTGCTTCTCCTGCTCAGCCTTCTTCTCCTCTGCAATCTGAACCTCCAGTGCTTTCTTGAGTTGCTGCATCTCCTGCAACACCCCGGGCATCTTGGCTGTCATCTTCTTGAACAGCGCTCTGTTAGCTTTGAGCCCGGGATGCTCGGGCATCTTGTTCAGTAGCAGGTCAGCAAACCGTGTGTACAGCAGATAGGCCTTTTCAAAGTCGCCATCATCACTGTAGATTTCAGCCTCGCGAAGAACCGTGCCAACCACGTGAATCCACACCCGGAAGCTGGTGTTGTTTGTGTAGGGGTAGTCCAGGCCCTTTGCTGCTATTTCCGCTATCGACAGCATGTTATCGTGGCCCTGAGAGTGCTCTGGTGATCAGTGGCAAGAAAGTTTGCGTCAGATATGCACGGTATAATTTTGAGGTGGTGAGAACCTTAACCTGAACGAAAATAGCACACGACGTGATAAGGAGGGATGTATTTAGTGATACAAATTTACTGGCGTTAATATACCAGCATATCCCGGTATAATAAATGTCAAACTATTTGACCCCTATTTTTACAATTTTTTTAATATTCAGCCCCAATCATCTTACTAACACCAAGGTTCTCACTCCTACCGGTATCCAACTGCTCAATCACTCTATATACATGATTACAACTATGGCAGCACATTGAAGACCCACATGGCTGCAAAGGCCACGAAAATCTTCACCTCCAGAGTATGCGTCTTGAAGAAGGTCACCACACGTCCAGGAGGCTTTCGTGTAGGAACAGGGGGCTCTGAGGGGTCCATCTCAATATGCTCTACTGGTTGAGCCTGAGTCTGAGGCAGCTTTTGCTCTTGTTGTCCCACAAACAGCTTTGTAAGGGCGCCACTCTGTTCTGCCACAGCATGGGAAACAATGATGAAGATGACCGTGACAATACCCAGATTGAGGTACTTTTGCAGGAACCCAACCACTCCACCAGCAGTGGGAGTGTCCAGAATGTATAGTCGGCCTGTAGTATCACCAGCCAAGAAGAAATGGAACTGTAGAGTGAAGGTCTCCAGCGAACATGTACCGATAAAGGCCATAAATGTGGAATACGCGCTTCTTTGACGCACAGTCATGTTTCTGATAATCACAAAGGCAACAATAGGCATCCATGAAATGTAAGGATGGGCCTTGTTGTAGTTTTGCTTCACGCTGAAAGTAGAGGCCACAATAGTGTAGATGACCAAGAGAATCAAAGACACCACACCGAGGACAAGTCGGTTGGTAACCAAGTTCTTCAACGGGAAGTTGCCCTGCTTGTATCGCATAGTAGCCACTGCGGCAATCATACCAACGTACACAATGTAAATGTCCAGAATGAGTCTGAACCGCCACTCTCGCAGGTTCCACTGGATGTTGAACACGTGTTTCAGCACAGCGAATACCAGCTGGAAGGGAAGCTGGAATCGGACCAGAAGGTTGAGAATCAGAGCAGAAGCTGCGATTTTCGCCAAAACAGGACCCACAGAGGTATCGATGGAGTTCCACGAGGGGAAGACTCGGAAAGTGATCCAAACAACACAGAACCAGAAAGAAACCAGAGGTGCAAAGTAGTAGAAGAGGTAGTCAGTGTCCATAACAAACGCCAGCATGAGAGACAGGAAGTTCATTCGGAACAACACAGAGGTGGCTCGCTTCAGAGAGAAATCTCCCTTCTGGATGAAGAAACAGGTATGTCCGTATCCAGTCATAAACAGGTAAGCAGCCACCAACACCCGGACAAACTTGTAAATGGGCAGAATCTTGGAAGCACCGGTGATATGGTAGATGAGAATAACCACCTGCATCCATCCCTTCCACTCTTCGGTCTGATGTCTGTTCAGGAAGGTGTTATCGCTCTGAGACTCAAACGTGCAACCAAAAGCCACGAGCATCAAGACAATCAAAAACCAGAACTCGCCAGTCTCAAACTGTTTAGAACCTTTACCGAAAAACTGCGTTCTGTCACAGAAAAACGCGTACGCCAACGATCCAGAGATGACAACACATGCAGTAAGAAGAGTCTCGTCAGGGATTGAAGGAACAGGCCAAGACACGTAACGTACGAACCGAGGGTACAAGTCAGACCGCGTATATCTCTGACCAAGGTAAATAATGGGCAAGACTGCACAAATCACGCCCAGAAGAAGCACCTGGCCCATAGTTCTAGGCTGCTTGTAGTGAATGCAACACGTGTTCGAAAACGGGTAGACGGGTCCGTTGGTGATGTCGTACTTGTGGTCCAGCAACTCCTGGTTGCATCGGACGTTTCTCAAAACGTTGGACATGGTCTTGTAGACGTCTTCATTAAGGTGGATACCATCTCTTTTGAAACTCGCCGGTCCTCCCTTGTTTCGCATATCAACAAACGAAAATGGCACCGAAATTCGGGTTTTTCGGTACGGGTTCTTGTTGAAGTTGTGGTCGAGGTAGGTGTTCATTCGGGACAGGTACTGGGCATCCAGGCCCTTGAGGTGTGCCTCGTCCTTGAGTTCACGTAAAGTGGCATAATCGGGTAGTAGCATGGGAGACACGGTGATGAATTCCAGAGCTCTTCTCCCAGCATCATCCTGAATAGCCACAATCTCATTGAGCCGTCTCAATGCCTGTTTCCATTCGTTGAATCCGGCATCCTTGTCCTCTCTGTTGTGGATATACCACATTCCCACTGAGAGGTGCACCATCTTGACCTTCTCCTTCTCCTCTGTATCACTGGCAATCTTGGACAGCTCAAACAGACCCTTGTTGCTGAAATAAGGATCCCAAAAGAACTTGAGGGTCACTCCATCGAGATCAACCCGAATGTCCGAGTGCTTCTCCACAGTTGTCGTATCGTAAGTAGGGTCCAGATCATGAACCACAGCCCAGAACATTTCTCGGGCATGAGAGTCGCCAATGAACAGCGACGTCTGGTTAGCCAGGCATTGTGTGGTTGATGCTCGGTCGAAGTTTCGAAGAATGCACTGCTTGGGCTGCCAGTTTCGAGGAGGCTGATACCGTCCCACACTCGACTTGAGCCAGGATCCACCGCCTTCGAGTGTGCTTTCACAATGGTAGCCGTCCCCTGGTGCTAGCATACGGATGAGCATGCCAGACACCGCAAACAGGGCAAACCATCCCAGGATGTTGTTCATCATGTTGAATGTGTGGAGGTGTTCTGTCAAAAAAAGACAACATTAAAGGTGTTCATGCAAGTGTAATAGGAATTCTAACTTTGATACGTGCATGATCGGCAGGACCAACTTTTTTGAGATGATTAAACGAGAGTGATGGGGAGAGGGAGGTGTACCAAGGAGTATACTAGAACATGCGGAATTACTTGAATTTTCGATATTTTCACTCGCAGCACCCATTAAGAGTCCGTTTCTGCGGTTTATCCGCTTACTTCCTGCAGTCAGTCTCCACCCCGCCATGCAGATTTTAGCGTGGCAATGCCTGCGTATTTCCAGCTGCCTAAGCTGATATGACGCATAACAGACTGTGGTTTTTTTCCAATTTTCGGCCAGTTTATCATCCATTGCATCTCCAACGGTAAACTATCACCACCTTATTTGCCCTTGGGTGTTTTTAGGTGTCTCAAAGATTAAGGACGTACGGATAAAATAGAGTTCACGCACTCTCGCGAGCCCACTGAAAAAGGGGGTCTAATGCGGAATGATGACTCCGTTAGGCTGTTACAAAAGGGGATAGGCATCATTTGACGTCTCGGCAACACGCTGTCCTCTGCTACACCTTGATATAAAGATAACAGCCCCCTTATTCGAACATGTCTCAGTTTTGATAAGTGAAATTTGTATTAATCTGAAATTTCACTCATTCCACGGATCTAATTTAATCCACAACTCCACTAAATTCCCAAAAGCCCAAAAGCCCAACAGCCTACCCTTGCAAAACAGTGCCGGTTTTTTTGTACTGCACAGGATATTGGCAATGGCGGACCTCCACAATATATATCTCCGGTCACGTGACTTGCTCGTAAACCACCCTTGCTGCCAAGTGCCTCGGGTGCGTGGGCTGCACTCATATGTACCCCGCTTGTCGATCAGCCGACAGAGATGTTCCAGAAGACCGGCTTCATTAGAGAGGCGAGATACCGAGGTAGCGCAGGGGAATCACTGGTCCATGTCTCAGATATGTTACTAAAACCGAGGAGATGGAAAATGTGAGCAAGGGTGCTTGCAGTAGAGAGCTGTAGACCGCATTACAAGAGCAGCTGTATGATATTACCAATGAAACCATCATTACATAATCCAGTTGCTCGCTATCTACTCCTTTCATTGTCTGCGGAGCCTCAAACCTCTCACTTGGCCTTAGTCTACTCGGACCAGTTTTAGTTTAGCTTGGCGTCGCTAAAACAAGAGCCTACCAGTAGCTACAACTGAGACCTGGTCTTGCGATGGAGAAAAACTCCGCCAACGGCTCCAAAAAGACTGCGAAAAAAACAGGCGAAATTAGACGGGGACTCGTAGCTCAATTTCCCGTAATCTGCCCACAGATATTATCTCCACGCACTTGCCACAAGCCCCAAGATTGGGTGCACTCCAACTCTATGCAGCTCGTATCTTATTGAGCAAGCAAACTTTGTCAGCCGACATTGCCCGAGTTTCGACAAGGGTTAACAAGGTGGAAAAAATGTTCCAGACTACGAGCCAAAAGCAGTCACAGTTATCCAAGGCCCATATCAGCTTTGGCCTCGGTACCCGGACTAATTTCGGATCATTTGCAATACGCTTTTTGGGGTTTGTAAGTGCCCATGACTATGGATAAGAGGGGAAGCCCCATGACAAGGATCATTACAAGTAGTGAGGATGCAATTAAAAGCACGTAAAATTGAGTGTTGATAAATACACCTCTACGCCATGTCTACAAACACTCCTTTTCCTCCCCATTGGCCTCATCTTTGGCTCATCTCCGCCCCAATACTTGCATAAGGTTTTTCTGCAGCGAGGTGCACCACTCCCGATACTTTCTTGTTGTGGGCACACACCCTTATATATCACCACATCGCGCCACATATTCTCACGCACACACGCACACATCCAGACAGAAATGTCCGAAACCGACAACTTGCTGGCCGCCGAGCCCGTGTCTGAGTACCCTCAGTACACTCCGTGGCCGTCTACTCGAAAATCCGTCGACACCCAGTTCACCGCTACTTCGTGGATTTACGACCTGGTTCTGTGGATCTTCACGGCCTGCTTTGACATTTTCTTCCGGGAAATCCGGCCACGTGGCGCCTTCCGGATCCCCAGAAAGGGCCCTGTCCTGTTTGTGGCAGCCCCTCACGCCAACCAGTTTGTGGACCCTGTGATTCTCATGAACCAGGTCAAACAGGAGGCAGGCCGACGTATCTCCTTCCTGGTGGCGGAGAAGTCCATGCGACGAGCGGCCGTCGGACGAATGGCCCGAAGCATGAACTCAATTCCCGTCGTGCGAGCCCAGGACAATGCCAAAAAGGGCGCCGGCAAAATCTACGTGGACGAAAACGACCCGACCAAGATCCACGGAATCGACACACAGTTCACCAAGCAGTGCGAGGTGCGCGGGTTGGTGGTGTGTTCCACTTCTGTGGGCTCAATTGACGTCGCAGAGATTGTGTCTGATACTCTGCTCATTGCCAGAAAGGAGTTCAAGGGAGCTAAGGCCAAGGAGGCCCTCAAAAAGGCCAATGGAGGAATCACATACAAGTACGCGGACTACGTCAACCAGGCCACCGTCTACCGGTCTGTGTTTGACAAGCTGCACCATGGAGGATGCGTGGGTATCTTCCCAGAGGGAGGTTCTCACGACCGAACCGACCTGCTGCCTCTCAAGGCTGGTGTTGCCATTATGGCTCTGGGAGCTCTGGCCGAGGACCCCTCGTGCGGAGTGCGAATCGTGCCCTGTGGTCTCAACTACTTCCACGCCCACAAGTTCCGATCCCGTGCTGTTGTGGAGTTTGGCTCGCCTATTGCCATTCCCCCGGATCTCGTGGAAAAGTACAAGTCTGGAGGAGAGGCTAAGCGAGAGGCCGTCAAGACTGTGCTTGATATCACTGCCGCTGGCCTCAAGTCTGTGACTGTGCAGGTGCAGGATTTCGACACTCTGATGCTGATCCAGGCCATTCGACGACTGTACCGACCTCCCGGAAAGAAGATCCCCCTTCCCATGGTGGTGGAGCTCAACAGACGGCTCGTCTACGCTTACAACCACTACAAGGACGACCCCCGTATCGAGGAGATGAAGCAGGAGATTCGACACTACAACAAGTTTCTGCAGGCCATGGGTCTCAAGGACCATCAGGTTGAAAAGGCGCGAATTTCCAAGATTGAGATTCTCGGACGGCTTCTCTACCGGTCCATCAAGCTCATGATTCTCTCCATTGGCTGTCTTCCCGGTCTGTTGCTCTTCTCCCCTATTTTCATCATCTCCAAGTCCATCTCCATCACAAAGGCCAAGGAGGCTCTCAAGGCCTCCAGTGTCAAAATCAAGGCCAACGACGTCGTGGCCACCTGGAAGGTGCTTGTGGCCATGGGTCTCACCCCCATTCTTTACATTCTCTACTCCATTGTGGGTTCCGTGGTGATTCGCAAGCTGGACCTCATTTCCTTCTTCCCCACCATTCTCTTGCCCGGCCTGGTGCTCAGCATTCTCATCACCACCTCCTACGCCGCCTTGGCCATGGGAGAAGCCGGCATGGACATTTTCAAGTCTCTCCGACCTCTTGCATTGGCCCTCAACCCGTCCACTAAAAACTCGCTGCTCAAGCTGCAAAACGAGCGAAAGCGGCTTGTTCTCAAGTCGTCCGAGCTGGTGACTTCTCTGGGACCTGAACTCTTCCCCGACTTTCACGAAAACTCCATTTTGAATGGTGCCGAGAACTTTGAGGACGAGGAGAACTACGAAAACGAGAAGCGGTCGCACTCCCGATCCACCTCGGCCACTTCTCTTTCTGCCATGAGCGAGGGAGACGGTGATGAGCTTGTTCGAGAGGTCCGAAAGGGTGCCAGCTACTTCCCTGCTGCCACTACTTCCGATGAGGAAGATCAGGCTATTTCTCGAGTTGGCTCTGAAGCCTCGCTTGCCAACATTCCCATGTTTGGTATTTCTCGATCTCAGTCTGGATCATCGCTGTCTGAAGTGTCCACACACGGCTCTACCACTGGAGCAGACGCTGAAGAGGCCAAGACGGAGGTGACTCGACGAATTGCATTGGCAATGGAGGAAAAACGACGCGAGCAGGACGACGAGTAAAACAGTTAAACGCCGACTAACTAACCTCGACTAACTTAGTTGACATTTAGAGTAAATCATTCATTTCATTTTGGGAACTGGGCTGTAATAAAGTTGTGCCAATAGCCGTTGGTAGCCATGGTGTAGTTGCAATAACCATAGAGGGAAAGTAGGGGATTTTGTAAGAACTGTACAGTAAGCTCTTTGGTGTTCGTTAATTTTGCTGTTTTTGTAGAAAACCCTGATCTCGGATCTCGACTGTGGCAGTGTTCAAGATGAAACCTTCGCAAGCAACCACGTATAGAACCGGAGTTATAGGTGTAGGTTAGATCAGGTACAGATGGATATTCAGGTACAGATGGATATACAGATGTCAATTGGGCTGTAAGAGAACAAGGGATGATTTTGTGTACTATTTTTATTATCTGATGATCTATTGCCTGCTATGTCCAATTCTAGGACACCCCGATAAGGCACGTACGTTCATGCTGTCTTAGTTTGCTAAGTTTAATTCCAACGCTGATCGCAGAGGGCGGGGGTATATATATTTAAGATGTATAGGCGTCAAGATTCACGCAATCAACATGACGACAATTCATTCCGAGAAACTCAACGGTACCTTTGAGGGTATAGAAACTGACGGCGTTTTGGAGTGGAAGAACATCCGCTATGCCACCATTACCAAGCGGTACGATACGCCCATTGTCAAGACTGATTATCAGGGCAAGGTGGTTGACTGTACCAAAAATGGACCTCATTGTCCCCAGATTGCCAGTCGGTACGACGCACGAGACGGCAAAGTGTGGTCTGACGAGCTTCTATGCACCAATCTGCGAATCTCCAAGCCCAAAGGCGCTTCTGGTAAGCTTCCCGTGTTTGCCTTTATTCATGGAGGTGCTAACATGATGGGCAGTATTTACGGAGACAATCCTGTCCCCTTTGTGAAGCAATCCGAGGCAATTGGCAAACCGTTTGTGGTTGTTCAGATCGAGTACCGCCTTGGTATGTTTGGATACATCACTGACAAGCACGGTAGAGCCAACTGGGGAGCCCGAGATCAATGGGCAGCTGCTGAGTGGATCCAGCACTTTATTGGCGAGTTTGGAGGAGATCCAGAGAGAATTACTCTGGGGGGTCAGTCTGCTGGAGGTATGGGAACCAGTTATCTAGCTCATAGAGACGCCATGGAGGGTACTGGTCTTGTGAACCAGATCTTCATGTCTTCAGGCTCAGTTGGATGTTTTCCTCCTCAGACAGTTGAACATCTTAATATTTTCAGAGACTTGGCTGCTAAAGAAAAGGGCTGTGCTGAAGACGATCTAGATGATCTGGCCAAAATCTCAGCTGATGAGCTTCTCGACCTTCAGACTAAGATTGGATACCCTCATGGTATGTTTGCTTATGATGATTGGTTCACAAAGGGCCTTGAAGAAGCTGTACCTAAAGTAGACGCTGCTCTGATTTCCGATAACGGTTTCGAAGGAGTCATCTTCACCAAAAAGGTACATCCTCAGGAGCAAGTAGACGAGGTGCTCAACAAGACTGATCTAGGTAAAGAGATCCAAAAGCTGTACAACATCAAGAGCAACTCTGATGTGTGCAAGTTCTACGGAGACCAGATGCTTGTACTGCCTAATGTTACAGACGCTGAGAAGCTCAGAAAAGCAGGCTCAAAAGTGTACAGGCAGTTCTTTGATGAAATCGACCCTGTCAACCCCCAGATGGGTGCCAGACACGCTGTAGATGTGTTCTTCATGTGGCACGATAACACTGACATTGACGAAAAGGAGAACGAGCTGGCAAAGCTGTACCAGACGAATCTGATCAAATTCACATACCAGGAGGCTCCCTGGCCTCAAGATGAGGTGTGTTGGATTCACGACCAGAAGATTGAATATGGAAAATTCAACCCTCGAGATAAGTGCTGTGAGTTGCTGAAGTATAAGCTTCCGGAGGTTAGAGAGCTTGCTAAGGACTTAGGTCCTGATCTGACGGCTCCTGGTGGAAATATTATTTAGCCATATAAACTAAATACATTGTACCAGAAGAACGTAAAGCACTTTTCAGAATGTTGATAGCTCTACTGTAGCGTTTGTTAGAGCTAGGTATTGTCAAAAGTGTGTGCGAGGGTTAGCGTCATTTCACATTTCTGCGGATTCAGGCAAATTGAATAGGCCAACCATGGTACCATTAGAAAACCCCCATTCTCCTGATTCCAAAAAGCCACTCCGTTAAGCACGAGCCCACCCACAGTGTGAGATATACCCACTTCAAGTTTTCAGCACCCCAATCATTGCTGGCATATCCGTACACTCTATTTACACCATTTGCATCACTTAAATACCGTCATAATCCGTACACCTCGTATCATGTTCGGTATATGGTGTTGTGTCTACGTCTGCATATCTTTCTCATTCATATTAACAGCTATAATTTATTTACTGTGATTTTAGGTCTGCACTAGACACTGGTGGTCGTCGTATTATTTGGGACTCCCGATTTTTGCATTTTGGTTCAAGTGTTCGCAGACTTAAAAAGTGGTCTGGTGAACGTGGGGAGCAGGGGCGTTCTCGAGTCGAGCAGGTCGAGAAGCAGCCTCAACGTCAGCGTCGTACACCAGGAACTCATGCAAAGCCTTACCGGCGGGAACCATGGGAAGAACGGGGATCTTCTTGTCGACAACAACCTCAACGAGAACGGGACCCTTGTATGCCAGCATCTCCTTGAGACCGGCCTCCAGCTCGTCAATGTGAGTGATTCGGATACCCTTCATGCCCATGGACTCGGCGAGCTTCATGAAATCGGGGTTCTTCTGGTGAGTGTGGCAGTATCGGTTCTCGTAGAAGAGAGACTGCCACTGAGTGACCATACCCTGCTCCTCGTTGTTGAGAACAATGGCCTTGATGCCAATGTTGAACTGCACGGCGGTAGACAGCTCGGTGAGAGTCATGTTGAAAGAGGCGTCTCCATCAATATCAATAACGTCACAGTCGGGTCGGGCAACCTTGGCACCGATAGCGGCGGGAAGACCGTAACCCATGGTTCCGAGACCACCGGAGGTGATCATGGTTCGGGGGTGTCTCCATCGGAAATGCTGGGCAGTCCACATCTGATGCTGACCGACACCAGTAGTGATGATGGTCTTGTCCTTGTTGGCCTCAGTGAGGTCGGAGAGCATAGCCACAACAGACTGGGGCTTGATGACTCCATCGGGTCCCTCGGCCTCAAACATGAAGGGGAACTGCTGCTTCCACGACTGGATGGTCTCGGACCAGGGAGCTCGCTCCTTGGCAGACACCTTGTTGACGAGAGGAATGAGCTGTCGCACGGACTCGGTAACATCGCCCTCAACAGCCTCAGTGGCCTGAACAACCTTGTTGATGTTCTTGGCCTGGATCTCAAAGTGCACAATACCTCCTCGGCCCTCAAGAGCAGCCTGTCGGGCCTCAGGGGCAAACTTGGGGATAGAGCCGGTGACTCGATCGTCAAATCGAGCACCAAGAGCAATGATACAGTCGGCGTTCTGCATGGCCATGTTGGCGTATCCAGAACCGTGCATTCCAAGCATGTGCAGAGACTTGGGGTCTCGCTCATCGAAAGCACCAAGACCCTGGAGAGTGGTGGTCACAGGGATCTCAGCCTTCTCGGCAAGCTCCTTGAGCAGCTTGGGGCCCTCCTCAGAACCGAGGATACCCTGACCAACGTACAGAACGGGCTTCTTGGACATGTTGATGAGGTTGGCGGCTCGCTGGATGGCCTGCTTCTGGAACTCGGTAGCAGCGGCAGAAGTCAGGTTGGTCAGAGAGTGTGAGGGAATGGTGGACTTGGTGGGGATGGGCTCTCGCAGGATAGCAGCAGTGACATCCTTGGGGAGATCGACAAGAACGGGACCAGGTCGGCCGGAAGTGGCAATCTCAAAGGCCTCGTTGATTCGTCGAGGAAGCTCGGCAACGTTCTTGACCATGACGTTCCACTTGGTGCAAGATCGAGAAATTCCAACAACATCGGCCTCCTGGAAAGCGTCAGTGCCGATAACGGAGGTGAGAACCTGACCGGTGAAAACAACCATGGGAGTACCGTCAGAAAGAGCGTCCTGCATGGGAGTGATGACGTTAGTAGCACCAGGGCCAGAAGTCACGAGAACAACACCAGGCTTGCCGGAAGCTCGAGCGTAGCCCTCAGCCATGTGGCCAGCACCCTGCTCGTGTCGGGGGAGCACAAAGTTGAAGTACTCCGAGTTGTGAATGGCGTCGAACACGGGGAGAATGGCTCCTCCGGGGTAGCCAAAGACGGTGTCCACGTTGTGTCGCAGCATCATCTCGTGGAAGATTTCTCCGCCGGACATGCCGATGAAGGACTCGTCCATGTCGGCTCCGGTAGCCTCGGCCTTTTTGAGAATGGGAGGCTTGCCAACGGTTCCCTGGAAGTGGGGAGCGGGCTGTGCTCGTCTGGGTTAGTTGTGAACATGGCGAACATGTCAGCGCAGCTGGCATGTGAGGTAATGGAGGTGGCTGAGGTGTTCTCAGCTTGCTGTTTGTCGCTGTTGTCGCTTTTTTTTTTTTTTTTCCTCTTTCGCTGTTTCTCCATCCCTCCATCCTCATTCTAGTGCTCTAGGGTACTCACTCAGCAGTGGCCGGCTGGGCAGCAGAAGTCTTTGTGTTGGAAACATATCGCAGACCAAGCGCAGGCTTGGATCTGGAGATTCTGGCCAGGTTGGTGGCTCGTCGGGCAAGTCGCGATTGCATGTTAGTATACAGAACAAATCAAGACGCTTGCAATCTTATAAACCAGCGGTGAGTAATTGCGGAGACAAGGACGTGAAAAATTGCCAAACCTTAATGTGGCTGCAGGGTAAGCGATATCGGCGTGCGATGGAGGAGTGTGAGAAGGGGGTGTAAGGAATGGGAATACTGGGGAGTTTTTTTGTGTACACGAATTGGGGTGTGGAAGGGTGTTTTTCCAGGTTGTATTTGCCACTTTGGTCTTCTCTCATTATGACATTCTCCGATCGTCTAGGGTCAACCCTCGGCAACTAACAAAGTTTATCCTCGGCGTGCTTGCGGAGAAAGAAGAGTCACCGCACCAAAGTCCACATTTGAGACGTTTGACAAAGCAACGTGGAGTAATGATTCCCCACATGTGAGGTGACCCATTCAATATTACAGATACTTGTAGGAGTGGTGTACAAGTAGCCAACTCGAAAAGTTGCTGCAAAACTCTTGCACTTGCTCTGTTCGGGGAGGTTAGAATTTGACCCTGAGTCAGGCAGGCTGCATCTTTTTCGCACGTGAGCTACGAGTAACAGGTACCACGGAAAAACCGGCCTCTACGATACAGTATCACGTCTGCCGCGCTTATCCAGCAGGTCTCATGTATATACCAGTGGAAGCCTGCAAATATGTCGGACAAAGTCGGGTGTATCGGGACATGTTTCCGGGATTATAAGAGGAGAGCTCAGACATACATAAGCAAGAGTCTTGGCAGAGATTGTAGCCGCCGAGTTGAAGAGAGTAATATGGGTTTTTAAAACGGAGTTCAGCCAAAATTCCCTATGGCATTTGGAAAGTGCCTGCATCTTCCCCACTTAAGAGTCACTATGTTCTGTTCGGTTGGCTACAATACACCACACCCACCTCAGCGATACCGGCGTAAATAACCTTGCGTCAAACATGGAACCACATTTGGACCTAAAAATGTACCCCAACTGGACCAAGACTGCTAACCCTGTAAAGCTGCTAAAGCAAATTACGTGGGGTAATGAGTCTAGCCATATGTGAACACATCATACACACGCGTACATAGCTACCAGGTATGCAGCAATTGAGTCATTGTATTGGTGGTTCGGAAAAACGTCTAATTTAATCTGACAAAGACCGCTGCCGAAACCGGCCTGGTTATGCATGATAGCATTGTCAAACGCGACGAAATCAGATGCTTCAAACTCTATGCTGTAGAACGGTTTCTTTGGTGAGTGTGGGGTATTACTAAGCTATTTATTTTCTACGCTCTAAAAGTGTCTATATCAAGCTTGGTAGTGTCTTTATCCATCAGTGCATCCCTGACTTCCTTAATAGCCCTGGCTGTAAAATGGTACAAGAAAACATAACAGTAAACCTGGCCATCGTCGTCATTTCTGAGCATGGCATATGAATCTCCTTGAGCAACGTCAGCTTTCACTCTATCAAAGTCCACTATACGATCCAAACCCCATGCAAACCTCCCTAGCAGAGTATCAGGAACGTAGTTGAAGTCAAAGAGCAAGGAGTAGTATGAGTGAGTATTTTGCATGCCAAAACTGCGTGAAATTTCGTACCAAGTAATCTCAGAACAGTCCTCATTAAATCTAGGCATCAAACCTACCAAATCGTCGTTTCTACCATGCACATAAATGATCCCCGAGTAACTGGGATACAGAATAGCCACCCTATTGTCCTCAGACTCCATCATGAAATGCCACCTTCCAGTATCCCAATCTACCAAATGCACACACCACATGGACCCTCCTTCGAGTTTGATGAGCATGAATCTATCACTCATAGGCCATACGTGTATTCCGTTAGTTCCATGGGACTCTATCTTCCCGTCTTCAACAGGAGCTTTACTAGATTGTCTCTCCTGGCCTCTCACTCTATGCAAATGACCGTCCAGAAAGTAGTAGTACCATCCTTTAGTGAAATTAACCAGGTATGCGTCGTTATAGAGAATCTCAGCAACGATATCTCCCTCTGGAGAAATCATCAGTGGCCTATCCTGAGGATGAACAAACAGCTCTGTAAACTCCCTGAAATCCCACTGTTTCTCTACCCTAGCTTCTCCCGTCTGCAAGTCCAAAACATAGTGCTTCAGTTTGTGTTGATGAGAATCCACCCACTCCATGCGGCCTCCTATAGTGTATGGAGGTCCACCCGTGTACCAGGACTTTTGCCGACATGGATAGGAGTCATTGAGAGGCGTACAGTTGCGTGGAAGCCAGGTCTGATGCACAAACTTGACGTTTTTGTGTGGATCGACGTAAAACTGCCGAGGTGCTGTACTCAACGTAGTTTGCTCTCCAGAGGTACTATCGCTATCACTCTCACTTCCACTTCTATCAGCGTACTCTTCCTCATCCCAGTCTTGAGGAGTCTCTGGAATGACTGTAGCTGGTGTTCCATATATCTGTGTACTGGCCAATTGCTCGTGTGATTGGACTAGCAAGTTTGACGATCTGCGGACAGTCACATACTCGTCAAACCGGAACGGAATCGGGGCTTCGAGCTTGTTGAGGTACTGGGTGAGTTTGGAGCACTCTATCATCCAATCTTTGTTCGTTTTCGGCACAAATCTCGCATCAAATCGCCTGAACGGCAGGTACTCGGTGATAAGAGCAAGGTAATATTGATGGGGTAGGAAGATTTGGATGATATCACGGAGCCGTTTTGAAGTGGCACTTAAGCGGTACAGGCTGAGGGCGTTGCAATAACCGCATATCTCCGAAACCACTTCTAAGGGTATATTTTCCAGCGTCTTTTTGCCTGGCATGTTGGTGGTAGATGGTGCATGATCCAGAAGAGATTTATGCAGTTGTGAACCTTATGTGGTGCCAAAGTTTAGTGGAGGAGTATCAAAAGGGCAACTCCAAAGTGAAATATTATGGCTGGAAATATTTCAGCTTAATAGATTTATGCCTAGGACAAAGGTTTTAAAAGTCATAGATTTATGGCTGGAAAAAATGAGAAAATCGGAAATCTCATTAAATGGGGAACACCTTCGACTTGAAAAAAACATCTGCTGTTTCCCAAAAATATCTCCAAAAAATGAACTTGGAAAGTGCACTGGATCACTGTTTGTCTGATATGTGTATATAAGAAGTGCCAAAATGTCCAGAATCCATATCAAACATGTTATTCAACAAATCTGTCCTGATAGCCCTGGTGGCTGCTGTGTCTGCTGCTATTTCCGACCGAGCTACCATCACTAGACCTCCTACCACTCTGGTTCCCACCTATGTGCCTCTGTCTATGAACACTGAGGGTCTAATATATGTCGGTGAAGACAGTGATGGACCTGTTTGGATCGATGACGATAACATCACTTTTCTAGATGGAGAAGAGACGTATGATGCTGGAGACAGTGACTACGAGTTCATTGATGTTATCGATGTGGAGGAGGATGATACTCCTTATGATGAAAACGGGCTTTTCATTGAGTACGATAACACCGACCTTGAACGAGAAGAAGAGACTCCTCCTGAGCCTGAACCTGAGTTTGAATGGGACGAACAAGGCCAAATGTGGAAGAAAAAGGAGTGTTGCAAGACTGTGTACAAGTTCAAGACTCAGACCAAGTGGGTGAAACAGAAGCCTGTGACCAAGACAGCTTGGAAGACCAGGTACAAGACTATTATCAAGACTGCTATCAAGACTGCTTACAAGACTATCACAAAGACTTATAAGCTGCCTGTTCAGACTACTACTGTTAAGTATGCTGTCACTACCACCAAGACTTTCAAGCTGCCTGTCCAGACTAAGACGATTACAAAGACTTATCAGAAGGACCCTATTACTGTAACAAAGACTGAAATCAAGTCATACACGTACCAGGACTTTGTGACCAAGACTTATCAGAGAGATTATACTATTACAAAGACTTGCACTGAGACGGTCATGCCTACTTGCAAGGGTAAGGAGTGTTAGAAAAAAAAGGAGAAAAAAAATTAGATAAAATATATATAGAGAGATAGAGAATAAATGAGATAATTGTATTGATCCGAAAGAAAAATTCAGAGAAAAGTAGAGAGGGTTGCATATTAAACTGAGATAATTGTTGTATTTTTCGATTTAAACAGTAAAATAATAAAAAATAAAAAAATAAAAAAAAGTAGAGATTAGTTGAACAGAAATTATCATACTTTTGCCTATATTACTCTAGCTAAACAGAAATGGTCATACCCTTACCTAGCTTCCAATAAATGGCAAAAAAAGCAAACGCAAAAACCACTCCAGCTACACAGATACCCACAAACGGCCAAATCAAATACGGATCTTTCAAAGTTGGCTCTATACCTGTTTGTATAGCCGTACTCAAAGCTGACATGAACAGTAGTAGCGATAAAACCACAGATCTGAGCTTGTATGGAGCCAAATGAAACGCCAGTTCGTAAGAAGTAGTGATTGCAAAAACCTCGGACAGAGCTGTACAAAAGTACGGAAACACCTGCCACCAAATAGTGATAGGAGCCACTCCCTCTTCACAGTCTGTAGCGTAATATCCACAAGGTGAAGTCTCGTAAATTCGCCATTGGAGAATGGCTCCTATCATTGGCGAAAAAGTGGCTAGCATGAAGCCCAAAAATATACGGAAACTCGCTCTAAAGTTGATTCTGAGCTTTCTCAAAAGCGGATAAAGGCCGTAATTAATAATAGGGACGCATACAATAATCGTCAGAGGGTTGAAGTTGTTGATTAGGTCGTTCGGAACACCGTTAGTAATCATAGAAGCGCCTTGAGAGTTGGAAAGAGCTCCTATACCGTCATCATTGATAAAGTAGACTGGGTAAAAGAGAAAGAAGAGAGTGGCTTTTAATGTTATCCAAACATCATTGGCGAATTTTTCCGGATACGTCGATTTTTTGCGAAAAACGTACTCATAAATAACTCCAAAGAAACCAGCGATAATGGAGTTTTTAGAAGTGGGGATTTTGTACACGTTGTTCCTAATCAGGTACAACAAGGCGGGAAGAAAAAAGTACAAAATAGTGGGCACCAAAAAAGCCAGCCAATAGCCGATTCTCTTCTCTGCATAAGCTGTACCTAGCCCTAGAAAGCCACCCACATTAACAGCCCAGTAGTAAACCAAAGTCATTCTTTGGATGGTGGTTTCTTTATCAACAACCACTGTTTCACCTGATTTCAAAGTCTTCACCCAATTATCATCTTCTCTGTACTGTTCCATAACCAGAGGAAGGAGATTCGGTTTGAAGAGACCTGTTCCAAAGGCAAAAATGATCAAACCAGCAATAAACAAACCCAGAGAAGCTTTCTGACTGTCAAGCACTTGTGGAATACCAGCAATAACAATAATCACGTGACCTATTCCACACACAATAGTTCCAGCCCAGATGGTTGGGTATCTTCCGTACCTAGCATCAGCCAGGTAAGCTCCTAGAAGGGGAGTTAGGTAAGATAGGAAATTGAGCACTAGGGTAAGGGCTGTAGCGACTTGTAGCCCTTGATTCAACGCTCCAGCTGTAGCTTGAGAACCCTTTGGAGTAGCTCCCCATCCGTTTCCTCCTTTGGGTAAAGGAAACTGGACAAAGTTGGAAATGACGTTGGTGAGACCGTAATAGGAGCCTCTTTCTGCGAATTCCACGAGTGCTAGCACGTATGTGATCTTTGGAACAGGAGCAGAAACGCGTCTGAGCTCAGTGTCTTTTTCAGCAGCAATTCTCAGACCATTGGGGTTCCATTCGTCGGTGTAATTGGCCCATTTTTCCGAAAAGTGCTGGACTTGCATATAGATTTCGTTGTGTTCGATTTGAATACAATCTTTTTCTTTCTCGCTCGCCTCTGATTCAGCTTCCAAGTTGACAGGGTACCCCAACCAAGACTCGACTTTGGTTTTGTAGTCTGTCTGGGTGGAAAACGAGACTTGATCAAAGTCGAATTCTTCGTTAGTCATTTCGAGAGTTGGTCATCTAAGATATCCTCTTGTCTACTTATAATGACCCTGGGGGAGCTAAGGAAGACTAGTCCATTTTAATATGCCCAGAATTCGGTGGGGCTTTCGCGTTTCGCGAATAGCTCAAGTTTGTTTGTATTCATTCCGCGTGTTTTATAACGCCCTTGCGAGCCGTAATATGGAACTTTTGATTGATTGGTACATGACTCTATATTTGGTTACTCAGTAACAGTAGGATCCCACTCATAACACGTATAAGAGTTGAGATCCTGGAGACCAGTGACCTCCTCTGGGGTCAGTTTGAAATCAAACACGTCCAAATTAGGGCTCAGACGGTCCACGTTGACAGTCTTGGGAATAGGAAGCATGCCCTTATCCAGACCCCATCTGATGAGAATCTGGGCAGGCGACTTGTGATACTTTTCAGCCAGTTTAAGCACTCCAGGCTCTTGGAAACGATGACCTCTGCACATGGGAGAGTACTGCTCGACAATGACGTCATGAGCATTACAAAAGTCATGGATATCCTGTCGCACATTCCAAGGAGAAGACTCAATCTGGTTAAGGACAGGCTTGTACTTGACATCAGCGTCCCAAAACTCTTGCAGATGCTTGACTCCGTAGTTGGAAACACCAATACTCCGAACAGCTCCTCCATCAACCAGTTCAGTAAGAGCTCTCCAGGCCTCTAGACGAGTCTCCTTGAAAGGAGCTTTAGAGAAGGGAGCATGAATCAGCAACAAGTCAATGTAATCAATACCGCCTTTACGAGCCTCGGCAAGACGAGCTTCAGCCAGTTGCATGGTTCCTTCATAACCTCCAGTAGCATCATCAAGCTTGGTAGTGTAGAACACCTCTCTTCGATCAGTTCCAGTCTCCTTCAAAAACTTGGAAATACCTCGACAAGCTGAAGCCTCGTTGCCGTACTCCTGAGCAGAGTCCACAAGCCGATAACCCTTCTTGAGAGCTTCATAGACAACGGTTTCAGCATCTGCAGTCTGATACACGCCAAGGCCGATAGCGGGAATTTTGTATCCACTGGAGAGTGCTCGAAGGGGAATAGAAACGGTCATGGTGGTGTGGAAGAAAAGAACAGATCACCGTTTCATCATTTGCTACATGAAATCTAATCAACTATTGAGTTGGTGGGGGTCGACAGTGGCTAGTGCAGCCCCAAGGGGATTGTGTGATTTGATACTGAATGAGGTGATACTGTATGGAGCGGATCCTTACCCTGACTCCCAACGGAGATAGCCGATGGTTTAGGTTTGCTTAGACGAGAGATAAGGGTTAGGGTAGGTGGAAATTATTTGGGGGGCGCGCACCGCAACTACCCTAACCACGAACCCCAGCCCTGACCCTAGGTGGGTGTAGGGTTGGGGTACGTATTTTGAAACTTTGGTGGAGCACTCTTGGGAGGGTGTTGGGCTAGGGTATGCGGTTAGGGTAGGTGGTTAGGTGCCAGGGTTGGGGCGGAGGGTTAGGGCAAAAATGAATTTGTGGTAGAGCACTCCAGCAAACCAGCTGAGTGCAATTGCCACTGAAATAGCACTTTGTAGAGTATTTACACCCTGGTAATTCCAGAAACCACCAAATCCGACCATGCTTCTGGGGGCTGTGCAACCTAAGTTTTCTAGTTTTCATTGTTTCACCTGGTCTTGTGCCCAGACCTTTTGACAGCCAGACAGTTCTTTGTGTAATTATGACTAATATGTCTGTCCATGCATCATCCAGTCCGGGGAAATCTACTCCTGCCAAGCTCTCATTCAGTATATTCATGTTTACGTAATTGCAACAACTGGTGTTCTTGTGCATGGCGGGTGCACCAAATCAGCACGATCGGCCGTGTATGCATGAGTACATGGTCGTATGTTACAACCGCGTGTGATCAACCAGGTACTGCCCTCCATGTTTGCAGGTAGCTTATTTGCGTCACCCGACCTCTGACGACATGTTCAAATAGTGTTTGCATGTGCATGTCGACCGCCACGGCTACAAGAGATAAGGGTGATTCGCTTTCTTGGCATTGGATACGAGGGAACACAGGACAGGTTGAGGGCAGTTAGAGAGGGTAGGGGTGTTGGTACAGAACTAGGGTCAGGGACAGGGTAAGGGGTTTTTCAGCCCTTAGTTTACTGCATTTTCGTATCTTAAACCAGGGTGTAAATTGTTGCTAGTTTGACGTCATCTTTGGGAGTCGTGCCGATATGTGAAATCACAATCCATCTGATGTTGCATGAGCTTATGTGAAACTACTGGTAGATAATGAGTATTTTGCGCGCGACAATAACCAGTATACCACTGTCAAACACGCTCTTCACTGGGTGTGCGGACTCCGTTATTTTAGTACGAATCTTTACATATATTCCATTGCAATTTCATGTGACGCTAACCTGTCAAACAAACCTTGTGTGGGCGTTATCTCAATGTGGGTTTGCGCAGCCGTCTGCATCATATAAGCGACTAAGCCCCACGTTGTACCAAACTATCGACAATGCCTTCAGTAACGATTTCAGCAAAAAACACGACCGTGTGGCTCCCGAGTCTGGATGAACCTGACTCTGAGAGCGACTCAGACTCGCTTTTCGACTCTGAACTGCCCACTTTCAATGAAGCTGTGGGGACTACCAGTACTTTTATAGGTCCTAGGCTGTCTATCACGGCATCTAGAGACTTGACTATCATTGATATGACTGTAAAATTGACTCAAAAGACCAATGAGTCGAAAACCACGCTCATTCAATGGAACATTTCGTCAGTCAAGAAGAAACTGGTTCAGCCGAGTTCGTCAGAACACAAGGCGGACAGTTTTGTGGTGCCCAATGGAAGACATAATCTTGAACTGGGTGGTTTTCTCGACTCTACTGTTCCTGAGAGTGTGGAGATTGTCAAACGACAACCTCAGAGTAAGGTGATTCTTCTAGGACAAAAAAAACCGGGAAAAATCAAACCTCAAGCGAAATACGTCTTGTATCGTTTGGAAGTAACATGGAGCAAAAAGAAAGCACTGCACCCTCTAGGAACACCAGTTCAACATTTCTACTCCATTCCTGTCTACTTACGAAGACAACCTGCTCAGCAGCAGTCCATGCCTATCATTTTATCCTCTCAGTGGTCTCAGAAAGCTGAAACTTCGTACTTGTACTCTTCAAGAACGATTTCTTTCCATGATACAATCAGTGCTAGTATTTCTATCAGCCCTCTTGTGAAATCACTCAGACTCACAAGTGTCCATTTTTCAATCATGGAAAATGGAGGACTTCCAGTCAGAGTATACAACGTCTACTGTCAACATCATATGACTCCTGAACTGCTTGAAGCTCATGAAAATGAACTCAAGGAGATGGAAGAGAATGGATTCGAGTACCAACAACACTTTCTGGATACTTGTTGTAGAGGTAATTTACTCAAACTGGGTTCAGACCTCACTGAATTGTCGTATGAGTTTTCTCTCAAGAAATTCACTGAACATATCAACCCTTCTACAAAGGTGAGTCATCCAGCTCCTACCACACACACTCTACAGAGCACTCTGAGGTTTTCGCTTCTGGAAACAACAGGAAATACGAAAAAGAGGCGCTTTTTCGACCACCATATCAGTACGCCGATTTCTATCTTCCATAGAGAAAGTGATCAGCTGGTGGGTAGTACTACGTCAGTGCCGTCTGTGAGTGCCCTTCCTGAGAAGCAGGCACTTCCTGCCTATGAGAGTTGACGTAATATAAAATATTAATAAAAATATATCAAAAATGAATAAAATATTTATCACTTATGATTACAGTAATTATACGTATGAATAATGATAAAATACAATTGATTACTTATGATTACATGTTCCCTTGCTTGTTCTCAGTATGGCTACTCACTTCGTTCGTAGCCTACTTCTTCGCCCCACTGACCTTCTCATACATGGCCCTAATCCTGTTACTTTTAACCCGACTAGGCCAAAAGAACGAGGCAAACGCCCACAGATGCTTCAGAGTCTTCTCCCGCTTCTTATCGGACACCTTTTTCGCCTCAGCGTCAATATGGTGCCCCACAGTCGACAACTCCTTCTTGAGCACCTCCAGCCATGCCTTTTTGTCGAGTCCATCTTCACCCTTTTTGAGCCGTTTGAGCGACGATTTCACGGGCTTCAGGGTCGTTCTGCACTCCTCATCGTCCATAGACTCGTAGTCCGAGTAGTCATCGGCAGTAGGAGGTCCAGGAGCTTTCTTTGGAACAGGAGTCTCACGTTTAGGAGTCTCACGTTTGACAGAAGGCTCACGTTTGACTGAAGGCTCTCTCTTCACTGGGTCCCTCTTGATGGCAGCCTTCTTTGGAGGCTGAGGAGTGGAAACAGCAGGAGACTCGCTCTTTCGAACCCGCTCCTTGACGGTAGGGATTCGCTTCTTGTTACCGTCATTGTTGGTGTGTACAGCCTCACCCTTGAGCACAGAAATGAGGTAGTCCACACGTCTTCCAAGATGCACAGCTCCAGGCACTTTAGCACCAGACTTTTCCCGGGTCTCCTTCTTGTCCACTCGGTGCTCCTCCAGGTAAAACTTGTTGACAAACTTGAGTCTGGGGTCGTCTCTGATATTGGTCCAGGCTCCGTATCCGTACTTTTTAGTACCAATGAGCAGTCTGGCATCACAATCTTCGTCCCACTCACAGTTCCATCCATGCACACTCTTGAGAGGTTCATCGAACTTGAACGTATCGCCCACATTGTCTCGAATGAGCTTCATATCAGCAGGTCGAGAAATGAGCAACTCAGCATTGATGTTTTTGACACCCTGGAATGTGAACAACACTGCCTTCTTCGTACTGGTCGGCTTCTTCTCCTCAGCCTCTCCTCCTCCTCGAGAAGCAGCAGCCTTGGCAGCAGCAGCAGCAGCAGCTTCAGCTTCCTCCTTGATCTGCTTCTCTCGTTCCTCCACCTCCCGCTTACTCTGATCAACCATATCAAAGTACGCCTCCTTGATGAGATCGG
The DNA here is from genome assembly GCA_900519075.1 of Yarrowia bubula. Lineage (NCBI taxonomy): Eukaryota > Fungi > Ascomycota > Dipodascomycetes > Dipodascales > Yarrowia > Yarrowia bubula. Next base: position 36,165 of record ULGX01000018.1, read on the forward strand.
ACTTGTGCTGGGGGAGAGTACCGTCGTTGAACAGCTTGTCCCATGAAGCAGACACGTCTCCGTATCGTAGGATGAGTCTGTACAGAGAACGAATTTCTCGCTCACTCAAGAACTTGTCGTCCTTCTTTCTTTTGACCACCCGTCTTCCTCCAGCCTCTTCATTCTCGTCTGAAGACTCAAGAGCAGCAGTAGAAGCCCGCTGAGAAGCAGCTCTTCGTCTGTTCATCAAGTCCATCTGCTCCTTGACGTACTCCTCGTCCTTTCGACGCATATCGTCAGCCTTGATTTTAGCAAGCTCATTGGCTGGAATAATGTCGTCCCAGTCAACATCAGCCTTGTAGTCAGTGACCTCAAACTGCTTGAGGAACTCTTCTCCACCAAGATGAGACTCTCCGATATCAGGAGTGGTGATATGGTCCTCTGCGTGGTTCAGCACATCGTCCAGGTTCATGTTCTCCAGTTTGTCTTGGTTATCATTAGCTTTGAACATGTTTCCAGCACCAAACTTGAGAATCTCAGACAGTTCAGAGGTCGAAGGCTCGGTCTTTTTGTTGTTGGAACTGCCTTTATCAGTGATACCAAGAGAGATAATAGCGTACTCAAGAATCATCTTCTTTCGAGCTCGCTCAAGAACCTGCTCTTCAACAGTATCTTTGGAGACGAATCGGTACACCATGACGTGATTTTTCTGACCAATTCGATGAGCTCGAGCCATAGCCTGCAAGTCAGCCTGAGGGTTCCAGTCAGAGTCGAAAATAATGACTGTATCAGCTGTCATCAGGTTAATACCCAGACCTCCAGCTCGAGTCGACAAAAGGAAGATGAAATCGTTACTGTCAGGAGCATTGAAATGGTCAATAGCCACTCGTCTAGTAGCTGAAGGGACAGTACCATCCAGACGTTGGAATTGGTAGTTTTTGATCTGAAGGTAGTCTCCAAGGATATCAAGCATTCTGACCATCTGGGAGAAAATGAGAACTCGATGGCCATCCTTTTTGAGCTGGTTCAGCAGCTTATCGAGAAGCACCATCTTACCAGAGGTCATAATCATACCTCGGAAGACATTCTCACGTGAAGCTCCGTTCTCAGTCATGCTCAGAAACTTGCTTTCAGCTGTAGGAAACAAGTACGGATGATTAGAAGCCTTCTTGAGCTCAGTCATGATATTGAGCAGCGACATTTGAAGGCCTCCAGTAGCTCCAGCGTTCAGAGCGCTGTAGTTTTTTGAAATGATGTTCTTGTAGTAGTCCTGCTGCATGTCTGACATTTCGACTCGCAGGATTCGCTCCGTTTTCGATGGAAGCGACTTTTCCACATCCTTCTTGAGTCTTCGAAGAATGAACGGCTGCAGACGCTTATGTAGCTCTCTGATGTACCCCTCCTGCTCCTCATCTGGGTTCTCAAAGTTGATTTCGAGGTCAATCGTCAACTTACCAGGCATCAGAAAGTCCACCAGAGCAGCCAGCTCCTTGATGTTGTTCTGGAGGGGAGTACCGGTGATAAGTAGCCGGTTAGCCACCCGAAACTCCTTGAGAGATTCGTACAGAGCAGATTCTGCGTTTTTGAGCCGATGAGCCTCGTCCACAGCAAGGTACTGCCACTTGATAGATCCAAGCTCAGCTCTGTCTTTGAGAATGTACTCGTAGGTCGTCAGCAGGACATTGAACTTGGGCTTCTTGTTGCCGCTCTTGTTGTAAAACTCGTGTTCTCTCAAGGCCTTTCTTGACTCGGTGTTACCAAGGTAAGCAAGGTAGTTGATACCAGGAGCCCAGAACTCGAACGTTTCCTGCCAAGCAGGCACAGTAGACAGAGGAACGACTACCAGATGAGGGCCATGCTGTTTACGAGCGTACACCAGCCAAGAGAGAAAGGCCACTGTCTGCACAGTCTTTCCTAGACCCATCTCATCGGCCAAAATGCCGTTTTCGTTTCGTGACCACAGGAAAGCCATCCAGTTGATACCAGTGAGCTGGAAGTCACGTAGCTCTCCTCCTTTGATGAATCCGGGCTGCTCAGTGAGCTTCTCAAACCGAGGTCGCGAGTTGGCAGGGTAAACAGCGCTCTGACTGGGGTTGATTTTGGAGTTGAGTCTGTCCTGAAACCGCTCAACCTCATCTTCGGCAATCTTGGCAATCTCCTCAGCATCCTCCCAAGTAGCGTCCGAGTAATTCAGTCGCTTCCACTTGACAAAGTACTGCAGTTGAGTAGCTCCATTGTCAACAGCCACTCTGTCAGATGCAATGATTCGCTCCACCTTTTTGTACTCGGCAAACTCGTCCTGTTCTCGCTCTCTTCTCAGCTCCATAGCCTCAATGTCCTCGGGTGAGGCGTCTCTCTGAAGCTCAGCGTACTCAAGAACATTCAACTTGATGTAATTATCAACACGCTTGATACCCTTGAAGCCAGCTAGAGAGTCATACGTCTCCCACGTGTTGTGCAGGTGCGAGTGGTTCTGCCACTTGATGTAAAACTCCAAATGTCGCTTGGCGTCAAACAGATCAGTGATCTGGGCCTCATCTCCTTCCTTACGTCGATGGTCAAGCACCATATCAACAGCATCAGTGGCAGTGGTGTAGTCGTATGTATCGTTGGCAGCTGCGTCGCCGTATGCATCCTGAAGAGCGTCCGGGTCCTCCTCTTCGACAAACTCATCCTCATCATGGTCAATGTTGTAGTTGACGACCTTTGCTTTTCGAGACGAAAAACGCAGGTTCTGGTAGTCTGGAGATGGGTCTCGGTGAGAAGACTTGGTCTTGCGTCGTGAAGATGACTTTTTCGACTTTTGAGTAGGTGCATAGTCGTCTGAGTCTTCATCCTCTGATTCGTCTTCATCGTCATCATCCAAGGACATATCACTCTCGTCGGAAATGGAAATGCCGTTGCTCTTTTTGGCCTGCTTTTTTCGCTGAGGCCGTTTAGGCGCGTCCTCCTCCGAAGACGAGTAGTCCACGTACCGCTTGCGGGCCTCGTTGGCGGTAGTGACGGCTGATCTGCGAGAGCGTCGGAGGCCGTAGAGCTCGGGGTCGTCGTTAAAGTCGGGGTTCTGTGTCAGTAAGAGCGAGGGCCGTAGGTCCGAGCGGGCTAGCTGTCATCACCCTCATCACCCTAGGATCTCTGGTTCCTATGATGCGATGTGATGTGATGTGATGTGATGACCTTGTCTTGGTATACTCACCATTTTCAAAACAACCTAGAAAGGCTTAAATGAATGCTGTACAAGAGAGAGGTGTATATCACACGTATATCGCACGTTCTCTTCTGTCTGATGCCTGTTTTTTTCCGCTTCGGCCGTGTTCAGGGCTTCTGTTGTGTTGTGCTGTGTTGTGCTGTGTTGACCTGGGTGAAGAAAAGAAGGAAAAAAAGAGCGTGACGACAGCAACACAGTCGGGTGTATATGCAGAAACAGAGGTGTGGTACGAGTTATTGTGTATATGGAGAATGGATTGACTATGGATGGAGAGGAGGAGACGACAGTAACAACTACGATGGAACATTACTAACATAACGGAAAGAATCCAGTTCTATGGAGATAGGCCAAGGGCCAAGGGCCACGTGCGGCAGTGTCTACAGAGGTTCGTCAGACCCACACACCCCACCAAAGCCATCACGACACCAAGGAGGTTGCAACAGAGTACATGACACAGCCACAACACCACTGGCATGATCTCCAGCACCCACATCCCCCATAGAACAGCTGGAGGGCACTCTCTGCACTGGCTATCCACTCGTACACGCTTGTACACGCTTTGCACACCCAAACCCGATGGTACCGTCCAAAGCATATTTGGATAGGATACCACCAGGTCTAGGTAGTGGCACAGTGAACAACAGAGCGGTAACAAGAGCACAACCAAAGACAGAAGAGGTTAGCAGACGAGAGACGTGAAGACAGGTGCGTCTCCAGGGCGGTTCAGCTGAGCGAGTTCATCTGGTGGACGAGGGCGCGTGACTTTGTGACCAACAGGAAGCCAACAAGAGGTCAAGGTGTGGTACTTTGTCTGACTAGAGAGGAGGCAAGTTTGGGCGATAGCCACATTTGTTAGAAGGGAAACTTTAACGGAGTGGAAGGTTTCAGCCAATGAAAAGAAAGAAAACAAGACGAGCTTAATTGTCAGTGAAATTCAACTTACCCGGGGGTGGGCACGTGATGACATAATTAAGGTTCAGAGGAGGTGTTTATGGGGATAACGATAAACGTCTACAAATATCAACCCCTATGAGTAGACCTGTTCTAAGGAGTGATTTTTGTACAAGTGATGGACAGGTATCTCACAGGTGTTTGTTGATACGCGTAAGTACCATAACTACAGCTATAATCCAGTTTTTATGTGTTTCTCGGACTTAAACGCGTGAAATATTGGCCAATATGACTGAAATATCAATATTTCAGGTGTTCATTATTTTTCACGCCTTCAATATTTGCTGAATATGACATTACTTTTCACTTTGGCGTTTTCTTTGCCACTATTCTGACGCGTGCTGCATGCGTGACGCGTGTTAATTACTTTGCCAGCCTCGAAATATTCCCTTCTACATCTCACTATCACCATGTCACAACCACTACAAGAATTCACAGCGTCTCAGCTCAACAGGAAAAGACAAGCATCTATCTTTGACTTTGCATCGACGAAAAGACGAAGAGAAGAATTTCCACCCAGTCCTCCTTCTTCTTCGCCGATAAAGAGGTATGACGATTTCACAGTGAAGAGTCCGGTTCCGTTTGAGTTGGATTGTCATCTCAAATCAGGCATCAACAGTCTCTCAAACAATGCATCTTTCCTGTCTAAACTCCAGTGGCGTGAAATGGACGGACTGAAGAGATACTTCAAACAGCCTCACAAGTATACAAACGCTCTTGGAGTAGCAGCAGCTATTGAAGATTGCCACCTGCCTGTCCTCTGTGGAACCTCTTCCAGCTCTCTTCCTGGGTTGTGGGTCGGTACTCAGAGTGGTAATGTGGTTAACATCAATGATCAGCTTCAACCTGCCGGGGGAGGATGGCAGGTTCATAATAACGCCATTCTGGATATCTGCTCAGGTCCAGGACTAGATGGGTACATGGCCACAGCTTCAGGCGATAAATCCATCATTCTGTGGGATACAAAGTACTCCAGTAATGAGGTTGTAAGACAGTACAACTGTGGAAACGGAGGATCTATTAGGAAGGTGGTTCCTCACCATTCAGCAAAACTACTAGCTGCTGCTTCAAGGTCAGGATCGGTTTCTGTTATTGATACTCGTTCATCAGATCCAATCATGACTCTCCATACCAATGCTCATTATACTCTTGCTGGAAAGACAGCTAGATTGTCTAAAGCTGAAAAAGCAGCCAAACCAGGTCTGACAGCTATAGACTGGATCACAGACACTACACTAGCTACAGGAGCAGGTAACAACTCGGAAATTCGCATCTGGGACACGAGGTACCTCAAAAAAGACGGTCCTAGTGGAATTAACGAAGTTGAGGGAAAAGCAGCTAGACCAGTGGCTCTGTTCAGGAGTGAAGATAATAAAGGTGTTACTGATTTGCATTATGACCAGACAGCAAAGATACTGTACTCAGTAGGTCACAAATCAGTGTCTGGTTACTCATGCAACTATGGCTCTTATACTGGCATGAACACTACTCTGACTCATGATCTAGACACTTGGCTGCCTCCTGTACTCTCTGCACCTGTTGAAAACAGAACATTCTACTCCGGATCAGCTATAACTGATGGATATCTAGCTGTAGGAGAAGGAGCAGACACTGTGAGTATCTTCTCTCTTCCAGACAGCTTTGCTTCTGTTTCACAGGGCATGGAGTGTAAGAAAGTAGCTGCAGACGCGTCAGGAAGTCTGGTTAATGTCAATGGAGCTATGGAAATTGCGGCCTTGAGTTGGGTACAAGGAACTCTTATGGGTTGTACTGATGCCGGAGTCGTTTTCCGTATTGATGAGACGAACGATAGAAACTGATATAAATAACTAACAAACAATACAATGCATTTAAACACTGTCACGTGATTTCCCCTACTTACCTGGTTATTACCCATTTGCCCATATCTCACGCTACAGGGGTCTGAGAGGAACGGGAAGTAGCTCATTGGATTCAGCGCATCCAGGGCATCATTTTGGTATCACATGAAGTGAAAATGGCATCTTAGGAAGTTCACTTGAGAACCCTTGGACCGTGTGTTGGTACTTGGCAACGAAGTCAAGTAAACCCCAACTAAACTCCCAACTACACGTTTATGTATGTTTACAACCTTAACCAAATTAAGGTTTCGAATACTAGGGTGCTTTTCTCTTGCGTACAAGGACATACAAAATGGCCCTTCACCTCTTCTACGGTTTAGCTGGTAGCATGAACACCTTCATCTACCTATGAACATCCATATCCCCAACTCCCATTACTCTAGAATCAAAAATGAAAGAGCTATGTCTTTTTTGAATTTTACTTAGATTGGTCAACTAGCTCCCAACTAAATACCAACTAAGGCAAAACCCGTTGTGTCGATACTTGTAGTGCACGATAGTGTATGTACTGGAACACTCTGGTACTGGTAGTGATATATCATTTCATAGCACTTGACCGAAGACCACATCCTTACGACAAGTTGTACAGTAAAGTCACGATTCCTTATCTCCACGGCATGATTGGCTGCTTCTCCAACATGATGCACAACCGAGCTGTAAAACGTGGGGTTGGACTTTCCGAAGGTATGATAGCGATATCGCTCATCACAGTAGCTATACATAATGTTCGGTTACCGGTGTACGGCAAACAACCTTAGAAAGGGCGCATTGACCGGAAACCGGTGTGAAAAACGTGGAGAAATTCCACACTAACCCATAGTACGATAAATATTATTTCGCTAGAGTGTTCCCCACGTCAAACCCTTGAAAAATTCTGGACTACCGCGATACCCGGTACAAGTGACAGCTGTGGATCACGTCTGTCTTATTTTCCCGTCTCAAGCGAGGTTTGCCCGAGATGTAGCCCGAGACGAACATGGTTGCAGTGCTGCTGAAGGCTCTGTAGATCACTCAAGCGTGAATGTTATTCGAGTTAATTCGAGGGGCACAGTAACTACAGCGTGTCATAGCAGCTGGTATAGTGCCCTTCCACACGTTCCTCGGTGTGAATATATGCTCTGAAGTTCACATTTAATCTGTTCAATGCCATATTCCCCACGGCCGACATAATCCCGGTCTTGTACAGCGCTATCGGACAATTAAGGTTTTTCACTTTAGCCGATACCGCACTGACTCATGGTCCTTCTCTTTAGTCTTCCACGGTATATATACAACAGCGTTTGCCAGACCCAGCCACAATTTTCACGCACATACAACCTCACAAAATGGAACCCGAAACTAAAAAGCCCAAGACCACCACTTCCAAGAAAATCGTCCTTCTCGGAGGAGACTTCTGTGGCCCTGAGGTCATCGCCGAGGCTGTCAAGGTCCTCAACGCCGTGGCTGAAGTGTCTTCCACCGAGTTTGTCTTTGAGGACCGACTGATTGGAGGAGCAGCCATTGAGAAGGAGGGAGAGCCCATCACCGACGAGACTCTGGATATCTGCCGAAAGGCCGACTCTATCATGCTTGGAGCTGTTGGAGGAGCTGCCAACACTGTGTGGACCACTCCTGATGGCCGAACCGACGTGCGACCTGAACAGGGTCTGCTCAAGCTCAGAAAGGATCTCAACCTGTACGCCAACCTGCGACCTTGCCAGCTGCTGTCTCCCAAGCTTGCTGAGCTGTCGCCCATCAGAAACGTCGAGGGTACTGACTTTATCATTGTCCGAGAGCTGGTTGGAGGTATTTACTTTGGCGAGCGAAAGGAGGATGACGGATCCGGTGTTGCTTCCGATACCGAGACCTACTCTGTGCCTGAGGTTGAGCGAATTGCTCGAATGGCTGCCTTCCTGGCTCTTCAGCATAACCCTCCTCTTCCCGTTTGGTCTCTGGACAAGGCCAATGTTCTGGCTTCTTCTCGACTTTGGAGAAAGACCGTGACTCGAGTCATTGCCGAGGAGTTCCCCCAGCTTGAGCTCAACCACCAGCTCATTGACTCCGCTGCCATGATTCTCATCAAGCAGCCCTCCAAGATGAACGGAATCATCATCACCACCAACATGTTTGGCGATATCATTTCTGATGAGGCTTCGGTGATCCCTGGCTCTCTGGGTCTCCTGCCTTCGGCCTCTCTGGCTTCTCTGCCCGATACTAATGAGGCCTTTGGACTGTATGAGCCTTGTCACGGTTCTGCTCCTGATCTCGGTAAGCAGAAGGTCAACCCCATTGCCACTATTCTGTCTGCCGCCATGATGCTCAAGTTTTCCCTCAACATGAAGCCCGCTGGAGACGCTGTGGAGGCTGCTGTCAAGGAGGCTGTTGAGGCCGGTGTTACCACTGCTGATATCGGAGGTTCTTCCTCAACCTCTGAGGTCGGAGACTTTGTCGCCAACAAGGTCAAGGAGCTGCTGAAGTAGAGTGGGTGAGATGAGCAGCTAAAGCCCTGACGGTTGGTCTACTGCTGGGTTAGTGTATAAGACTCTGTAAAAGGGCGAGAGCCTGTTAATGAAATGATGATTTATAGCACAAGATGGTGTAGGTACGATACTTGTAGGTGTGCACAGTCATACTGTTCATACTGTCCATCTGGATTGTATAGGTATGCTGCGATAAAGTGAATGTATCTGACTTCGTATTGGTGCTACAGACATGGGAGTAGTCGCAAAATGATCCCCTCTTCTCGGCGGTCATTTTACATATCCTAACCTCTTTGTAGCTGGTATACCACGTCTACTTGTAATACTTGCTTCATTTCCGTATTCATAGAGCGTGATCCAAATAAAGTGTGGAAAATGTCATAGGGAAAACGTCAGTTGAAAAATGTCATCCTCTGCAAACAAGATATTATACGAGTCGATTGCGTGGAGCTGTAAACAAATGACAGGTGACTGATGACAGTACAAGTACAAGTTCAAGTCAGGGGTAGGTCTATACTTGTACACACTGAAAAGCTGTATCATAGGTGCTCAACCTCAATAAAGCACTGACACGAGTGTTCACGTGTAGGAAGGCTGCTATACGATCACCCGTATTGTCTGTTTTTCACCTTCGGTACCCCTCATTACCCCTAAGTTCATCGCATCTTGTCTCATCGGGTTTTGCTGGTCATCCCCTGCACCGAGCAACAATAGCTACGGAGCAAGTGAGACACTGCTGAAAAAGGAAGCACTTTTGGAGTTTTACGGAGTTGTTGGTGTGGAGAGGTGTGTGCCTTGCTACAGTACCTGCTTGTACTTGTACAGTAGTGCCCTCAGGGGTATTTCCAGGCTTGGGCACCGGAAATTACATCATCTCTTAACCCCCTTCTTTGGCCTCTATCGCACTATGCGGTCGTCCCTTGTATCGAGCAAAAAAGACAATTTAAGGTGCATACAAAGGGCTATTGTTGGTTGGTCTTGATTGGCCAACAGGATAATGACAGCCTGAGTTGGGGCCTATGAGAACATGTAGCCGTCAAAAAAAACACCCTACCGTATTACCACACACGCCAGCTCCATGTAGCCACCTCTGTTCCCCCATAAATGTACACACACTGGGAGTTCAGGGCTGTAAGCTACTTGCCGCTTTCGGAGCGATGTGCTTGTGGCAATGGAGTTTATTTTTCCAAGGCGAAAGTTGGGGCGGAAAAATGCCAAATGGTCCGACTGTCGTGTGTATAAGGTGGAAAAGAAAGAATGCAAATCGTAGCCAGATTAGTTCAGAGTTACGAGATACAAGTAGGAGCTGGTGTTCCAACCAGCAAGACAAATGCATATATATGATAGCACACGACAGCACACTCAAACACGTGCTCTTTTTGCATCCACACTAGCACTCTTATTCACCCTTACTTGTCGTCGTGAAAATTACTTTACCCCACTGTGGATGAAGGCTGAAGTTTGAAAGCCTCTTTTTTAAGCTCAGGCTTAGTGTGGAGAAGGACAAGGTTCACACGCACCCCAGCTACAGTACGTACGAGTAAACGACCTTCAAACATCTGTTCATACACTCAACACCATAACACCATGGGAAACGCAGAATCAAAGCCGAGGCGAAAACTACGCTCCACCTCCAGCGAAAGCAGCCAAAACTCCACCCAATCTCTCCCTGCTACCTCATCTCAATCAGCTCCCATCAAGGCATCTTCTCGTCCTAAACGCTCTCAAAGACCAGCCTCAGCTCACCCAGCTGTGCCAATTCCCACAAAGTCGTTTCAGGAGAAGTCTGCGTTGATGAGCAGATTGGTGACTCCCGCACAGCCTTGTTCGGCTAGAGTCACTTATCTCAAGCCAGTGACTGTTTCTCCTGATGACGAGAAGGACGGTCCTACTGACAAGGGTGTGGTGGTTGCGACGGCGATTCCGTCTGTGCTCACTCCGGAGGACTCACCAAAGTACTTGGAACCCTCAGACGCAGCTCCGTTTGGAAAACTGCACGTTGGAGCGCAGGTAGCAAAGGGGCTACAGGTGGATAGAAGAGACTCGGCTGATACGAGAGCTATCACCAATTCGAAGATTCAACTCAGAGACGACTCACCAGCAGAAGACGACGAAGATGACTCGGAGGACTACTACTACAAAAACAACCTGACGTATGGTCTCAAGCAGTTGAAACTAGGTACCGACGTGGCCAACATGGGCATTGAGGTGGTGGGACAGGATTCGGTTTCAAAGCCAATGTCGCGGGTCGACTCGGGTGATGAGGTGGAACTGAGGTACCAGGGTGGGGACGATATGAGCTGTAGCAGTGGACCTCGGCCTGGGTCAGTCAGGACGAAAATCACCTACACTCAGGGAGGGGAAAAGGCGTACATCACAGGTACGTTCACTGGGTGGCGGAAGATGCTGCCTATGGAGAGAGCAGCAGATGGGACGTTTTCTGTCACTCTGGACTTACCCCAAGGTACTCATCGGTTCAGGTTTGTGATTGATGGAGAGCTCAAGTGTGCTGATGATATCAGTACGGCTACAGACTCGTCCGGGTTTTTGGTGAATTACCTCGATGTGGGTAATGATGACTCAGATGATGCGCTTCCCGAGACTCTGTCTGAAGAAAACATTCCCTTATGTCGAGAAGGAGATCTGAAGAAGCCCAAAACACATGTTCAGACTGATCACGATGATGGAATCACACAGTACGAGGATGAGACCCCTATTCCTCCGCCGCTAGAGTATACTAGTGAGATTCCCAGCATGTTCTTAACTCTGGATGTGGCTGAACTTGATATTCCTGAAAGTCAGGCTGTACCTCCACATCTTCCTCCTCATTTGGATACTGTTATTCTCAACACGAATTCGAATGAGAAAGATGATAGTTCGGTGCTTCCTGCTCCGAATCATGTGGTTTTGAATCATTTGGCGACTTCTTCTATTAAGCATAATGTTCTTGCTGTAGCCAGTGTGAATAGGTATGGCAAGAAGTTTGTCACCCAGATTTTGCATGCTCCTATGCCTTCCTTGAGTTAGCTGAAGGCAGCTGAACCAACTAAACCCCACCTGAATGCCCTAAATACCTAAGTTATTACGAATTAATGAGATATGACCAAGTGAGAGACAGTAGTTACTACAGTAGACAGTAACAGGTAGAATGTACTTGTAGAGCGATAAGTTGTATATGGTAATTAAGACCCCAGATCGTAGAAGCCAAGACCAGGGTAAATATAAGATAGTAGACAGTACTGGTAGACAGTCTTACCATATACAACTTATCTCTCTAAGATCATGCTAGTCAGTACAGTAGACAGTAGACAGTAGACAGTACATACTCGTAGAGAAGAACGGAGATCTATGGTTGTAGCTGCTGTTGGTAAACAGGTCTCAATGCAGTCAATGGGTTGTCTATGACACTCAGTGGTTTCTAAAAGTACTCTCTAGAGTAGCTCAACGGCTTGTCTGTGAGCTTCTCTTGAGTTGCTATTACTGTAGCTGTCTAAGACAGTCCAAGAGGAGTTCCCATGCTCTACAGTGGTTACTCTTCTAATTCCTTTTACAGCTCCTCTGAATGATCTTAGAGGGATAAGTTGTAAATGGTAATAAGACTTTACCAACCTCTGATCTGCTTTACCTACTCCAAGATGAGAGTCGCTAGAGACCCCAGTGTGACTGCTGATGTATCTGAGACTGCTCTGCTAGCTCAGCCTTGACTACTTGTAGACAGTGGAACGTTTAGAGCGATAAGTTGTATATGGTAAGACTCTACTGGTAGCAATATATAAATACATAGAAGCCAAGAACAGGATAACTACATCCGGCAGTAAAACAAAGAGCATGTACTGTGGGTACAGTGGGTACGAGAGTACGAGCACGAGCACACCGTTACTGTGTACTCATGTGGAATGTATCCATACCGTACGTACTTCCTGTACTGGACCTACACCAAAGCGGTAGAATAAGTGCGTTGCGCTCTTCGATGCAACGATGACCTGCAGCCATACTAATAAGAAAAAAATGGCCGGATGAGTTGTTCCGGATTTTGCCAACTGCAACAGCAGCTTTTTGTGGACCGTACGATATACACGATATCGTAGTTTGTCATCTATCTAACAGGTAGCTTCTCTGTCACCATGGAAGACGTTCTAGCCCTTGTTGTAGGCTTCCATATTGTTCCACGTTTATAGCTATAGCTTAGGCAACTAAAACACTGAGCCAAGAAGCACTGTGAGCAAGGGGTCAATGAACCCATTTTTTTCATGCGGGGATCACTCAACATTTTTCTTTTATTTTTATACCTGAGACAGCATCTCTCCAAGTCACACGAGAGACACTTTTCGCGGTTGCAAGCAGCAATAGAAGGTGCAGATCACATCCCGTTTACCTCGTTCTAGGCTCCACTTTGAAGGACTTGGCTATTGCAGGGCATTGCAGGGTCACCAAGGCAAAAAAAAAAACATTGCTGTTATGCGCTAACGTAGTGCTAAGTCTGGAGCGCGAGTGAAGTGACGATACACAGACTACTGGTAAAGGTGTACTCGTACAGTAGGGAGCTGTTTTTTTATTTTGTTATTTTTTTTTGTTCCATATTTCTCCTGCTCAATTACGTCACATAGTCGCACTTACTACACTTTTCCCCATTGCCGTGCGTCTTTGGCTTTTCGCATAGGGTTTTGGGGTAGGCCACCGTGCACCAAAGTCGCAGTCGGCAATTTGACTTTACAACGCCAAGCCAAGAAACAATGCAAAAAAACATGGAACAATTACCCTCTATAGACGTCATCCTACGGAACATCCGGTCTACTGCTCGTAACAACTACTGGAAACATGCATTGACATAAATAATCGGCTAAAACAAAAGACCGAGAGTGTTCTCGTAAATCTTCATTCCCCGGCCGGGGGGGTTGAGCTCTCGCTGCCGGGCCTGCTCGGCCAAGAACTCCTCCTCCTGGCGATCAATCACGTCCTTGTACGTGTAGAAATCAGCTTCCTCGGGCAGCACTCGCTTGGTCTTGTAGAAGAGCTTGTAGCCAAAGTTGAGGGCCAAGAACAGAGGGATACCCAGGTACCCGGTGATGAAGTTCTTGTAGTCAAAGCCGTTGATGAAGACGGTGAAGTTCTTGATGAGGGAGATGAGAATGCAGAAGAACAGGGCAAAGTAAGATCCGTAGGGCTGGAAGGGCGCACACCACACGAGATCTCGGTGTCGGTCGATACCCTGGGCCTTGCAAGCTCTCATGAAGAAGATGTGAGTGACAAGAATAGAGACCCAGGTGAGCAGACCAAAGATGGAAACCAGGTTGACAAAGTAGCCAAAGACCACCTCGGACGAAGACGAAACGTTGAGGTAGGCCAGGGCACAGAAGCAGGTAGACAGAGCCATGGCATAAACAGGAAGACCATGCTTGGTGGTCTTGGCCAGAATTCGGGGAGCCTTTCCGTTGACAGCGAGTCCGTACAGGGTTCGAGTGGCAATGTACAGATCCGAGTTGGCAGCAGAGAAGACGAAAAGCAGGAAAGCAGCGTTGATAACATGAGGAAGACCCTTGATACCGGCGTTGGAGATGGCCACAACAAAGGGAGAAGCAGCAGCAGAAGTAGAAGCCTTCTTGGCAAAGGCAAGTCCGGGATCGTCGTAAGCAACGTTCATTCCCAGGAGGAGAACCAGCAGAATGTAAAAGAAGCAGATTCGGTAGAAGGTCAGCTTGATGGCTCGAGGAACGTTTCGTCGAGGGTTCTGAGCCTCACCAACAGTGACTCCGACAAGCTCAGTACCAAGGTAAGCGAAAACGGCAGTGACGAGACAAGCAGCCCAGGCAATGAACCGGCCTCGAGGCCCTTCAATGTGAAGAGTACCCTTGGTGAATTCTTTGAATGCTCCAGGATGTTTCCAGTATCTGAAACCCTTTCTGTCGTGATCAGGACCTCCTCCGAGAGTGAGAACCAGACAGAGAATGATCAGGCCAACCACAGTGATGATTTTGATGGACGACAGCCAGAACTCAAACTCACCAAAGAACTTGATACCGATAGTGTTGATAGCGACAATGACGACCAAAAACACCGTGATCCACACTCCAGGGTTTACCTTTTCTCTCGGCAGCCAGTACTGAATGACCAGAGCTGCTGCTGTAAGCTGGTTAGGTGTAATAATGATATACTTGAACCAGTAGGTGTATCCCACAGCGAAACCTAGACAAGGATCGACAAACCGAGAAGCGTAGCCAGAGAATCCATCGGGAAGAGGCAGGTAAGTGGCCATCTCGCCCAGAGCGCACATGACCATGTAAACAATAAGACCCACGAAGGAGTAGGCAACCAGAATAGAACCGGGACCTCCCTCAACCAGAGCAGAACCAGTACCGATAACCAGACCGGTTCCCAGCGCACCTCCAATGGCAATCATGGTGATGTGTCTAGCCTTGAGACCTCGATGAAGCTCAGTTTCCTCTCCGTATCGAAAATCGTTACCGTTGGCAGCGGCCTGAGAGTGGACAATGTTGCCAGTGACGGCCACATCCTTCTCAAAGTCGTAGTCGAACGCCTTGTTGACTGAAGTGTTGGGGGAAACAGACATTATGCGACTACTGTGTTTCTACAATCTGGGGACTACCGGAAATTTATACCACCGGCGGTTTTGGCCCTGGGTGTCAGACAAAGCAGCGGCGCGGAAGAATAGCGTGGGGAGTGAAACTTAGTTGAACTTTAACGTAAAGGCAAAAATTTGCATGTCATAGATACCAGACGGGAGGAGGTACAGTAGCAGTAGGTCCTGATAAGATAGGGTATACCAAGGTGAAATGGCATGTGGCGTGTGGCAATGACATCACTGTGGTCACATGGATAACACGAAAACCGCCACATTTGTTAGAAGTTGCTGCTGCGGCGTCGTTTCCAAAACTACACTGTCCCCACAAACCCAAACCTAAGTGCAGATGGCAGGGCTAACAACAAGCCCAAAACAGGAGGCTCAAGGTTTCACATAATTATACAGGTTGGTGAGGTGTCTTCAATTACCGATGCACTGGCGGGGTCGACGTGCCTCATTTACGTGCTGACGAATTGCAGCCATAGTACGACAGCCATCGTACTGTAGCAGGAGTACATTCTTCTTGGCGTGGGTCTTTCAACTGACGTCAAGGACTACAGTAGTTGTGGTTGCACTGTCACAATGCTAAGATTGCAGTCGTCATTATCTCTCGCGTGACTCGATAACCGACACGCACTGTCGTTCGCGCGTATCTTGTCTTTCTTTGTAGCTAATTCAGCACAAGCCCATCAGTTAATCCCACGCCAACTTTATGGGTGGATTTTCCGACGATGCCAAGCGTTGGATGCAAGGATAGATAGTGATTATGATCCGAGGGCTGTGTTTCCGATTACCCCAACTATAAACGCCTATAGCAGTGTCCTATAGCAGTGTCCTATAGCGCTCTATTGTATTGTATAGCCTGTATATACCTCGGTATTGCAACGGTTTTGTCAGCTTTGCAATTCTTGCAACCTGCTGCGTCCATTTTTCGTTTCCCTTTTTTGATTTTATATTTTCTCACCAACTCTTTTCCCATACCTAATTCTGCAGTCTAAATCCATGCATCCGACGAGAGAGAGACGGAGAATTACGGAACTCGGATGTCAAGTTCCGGGGGGAACGCACCGCCACGCGAAAAGCCGGAAGGGATGTGGCTACGTGGCTGGTGTGTTATTGGCTGCGAAATAAAGTCCTGTCAGGCTGTAAGTGTGCTGTCATTGGACCCACCGTGTTGTAGTCCAAGGCAAATTGCCTTTCAAAATGGGAATTCAAAATAAGCGAGGCGAAGCACAACAAGGGGGTCTAAAAAAAACGACTATACCAACAGATAGAAAATACGGAGTTTGGGATAGGCTGGGTTGGTGAAAAATGGCCACAAGTGACTATGTTGCCTACCTGATGAGGAATACACTGGACTTTGCATGTTTGCTTATGCTAACTCCTCTAACGTAGGATAATGTAACACTTGCACCCCACATGATACTCCACTTCTCCACAGCAACATTGCTTTTTGGTTGTACTTCCTCTGGCTGTATAATATGAATTGCACAACCACACACAGGCTGGCCCATAAACCACAAGGTGCAGCAGGCTAGGTTTGGACGTTGATAACAACGCTGCTTATTTCGCAGCTTATCAACGTCGACCCTATCTGATGGGAGATAGCCAACCATAAAAAGGAAGTAGGAGCGACTATCTGAAGGTTACGATAGTTGGATGTCGAATCAACGGTTGTGTTGGAGTCACCTGTACTACAAGTAGACTTTTGGCAGCTCTTGATGATTACTTTTTGTTCTGTTGCTTCTACTGTTGCTCCAGTTCACCAGAGCCGCGCTATGAACAAGCAACTATCGTCTGCTCAACACCCCTCACTGGTTGTCTAGCTTGGGTGTCTCACTTGGCCACGTATTGCTCCACTTTCTTTCTCTCATAATTCCAAAGCCCGGGAGCTTTCATTGTCTGTTGTTTCTAGCTGCTTTTTTCTCCCCGCAGCGGCTATATGTTTCAACGTCTGATATCTTGACATGTTCAACATGTAATCGATACATGTTGGTGGAAGTTCCCTGTCAGCTTTAGTATGCCAAGATGATTGGCAACTCCACAGTGTGGTTATTTTTTTGGGAGGAGATAAGGACTGCACAATTTACAATATTACCTAGGCGGTAATATTATCCCATACAAGAGCCGTTCATATTGAAATTAACAGGTGTACCTCCCTGTATCGAGTATTATAGACTGAAATTAAACACCTACCAGCACAACTACGTCATAGCATAGCTTAGCCCATACGATGGAACAACCTCACCGGATAAACTGGAATGGCAGCTACAGACGTTTGAAGAAATGCATAGATACACCGAGTGTCACACTAACGGCCAAAAGCAAATGCCGGGTTTTGACTGTCTCACCTCGAGGAGTCCAAATCCGTTCATACTGCCGTTATCCGTTATCTTGCAACCATGCATGGACAGATAAGATGCAAAGGAAGCAACCAGTATCCACTGTGACGATCATTTGGAGACTATTCGTTACTGTCCCTGTAAGTCCAGACAGTTGTGGTCTGATAAGAATCCGCTCAAAAGTGAAAACAAGAACATGGGCACGATACATGCTACATTGCACGCTCTAGAAATGACTAATGGCAAGTCCTACCGGTACTTGTAGAACTCGTTTTAGAGCGTTAGTACAGTCTAGAAGGTGTTCTTGCCTTCTGTCAACCACCTGAAGAGCTGTCTGAACAGGTCTATCCAGTGTTCATCATACTGAAGTGCTTCACCATCTTCTACAGTATGGACACCAGTATCGTATTGGTACTGGTAGATCGCCATTTGCCTTTACTATAAATATTATTCACTGCACCGAAACAGGTAGACTTTTCCCTCCCCGACTATATTAAACCAAATTTCTTGCTTGTCGCCTCTTATCATCGAGATACCTCCGATGTGCAGTTCCTTGTCCCTAACGTCAGTGCAGTATCCATGCAATGAAGTTTACAAACTGTTGGTTCTACGAACTTCATACAAACAATTGGTAGTTGCAATTCATACGTGTAGCTATACAATAAATATATTCATGCTGATATCTCGTCAACTCATGCTTCCATGGCTTACCATGGCTTTCTTCTCTCATGCAATTCAGCGCCTCTTTGCCTACTCCTCGCTCTCCAGCTCACTCCACTGCCAGCTTCGCCAGATTTCTCCGGCTTCCAGCACAATGCCCTCGATATCCTTGCTCTTGCCGAGTCGACTAAGGTACTCTCGGATCTCGCTCTGTTCCAGCTCAAGTAGCGTATTCTTCTTGGCCTTGATCATAGCCAGACAAATGAACAAGTGCTGAATTCGAGGCGGCAGATTGGGCTCCTGCACTCGGTCCAGCTTCATGGGACTCCAAAACGGGTCCATGCCGATATCCGACTCTGAAGCGTCTGATGAAGGGCTAGCAGGAGCAGAAACTCCGTTGGAAGCAGCTGCAGCAGCCTCTTCGGCGATATTCTGCTGACATTGACTGTCGCTCACCCGTTTCCATCCCAGGTACATGTCCCAGATTCGAGCTCGATCGGACGAGTTCCAGGTCTTGGCGCCCATCCACTTGATCCACCAGATGAGCCACTCGTCGCCTCCTCCGATAGATGCGAGGACGTCTTCTTCGTCGAAATGGGCGGAGAGTTCGGGAAGTCCTCGTCTGAAGCCGGAGAGAAAGAGGGAGATGGAATCCGTCAAAACATGAGATGCAATCTTCTGTGATGAGGGATTTGAGGGAGTAGTAGCATCTGCTGCGACAGAAGCATCTTCAGTAGAGGCAGCAGAAGCAGCGGCAGCGGCAGCAACAGCAGCATCAGCTCCAACTCCTACTGCAGCTTGTTCATCACTTGCAGCAGGATTCTCACAGAAAGGTTCACTGGTAACTCCATCACTATAGTAATTCTTACCACTGAACCTGTCCTCAATCTCGTTAATGCCAATATCTCGCTGGGGAGTGTGTAGCAACACGAGCAGAAAATTCTCGTAAACCTGAATCCAGTTGTCACATTCCAAAGGGTCAACACATTCAGCCACAGCTGCAGCTACCCAAACTAAACCAGACTCGTACTTGACATGGTACTTTGTGAGAAACGACTCAATGGCGTCTTCGTAGATATCGAACCGCTGAGCATCGTGAGACTCACTGACGACCACTTGGTTAAGATGGTCCATAGTGAGAGATCCTTCTGAAGCAGCAGAAACGGGCGAAATGGAGAGAGGAGTGCTTCTAGCGGACAGAGTCTGAGACACATGGCTCGAGGGATTGCTCTGCAGCTGTTTGTACTGCAGTTCCAGCTTGTTCATTTTCTGCGACTTGAGCTTTCGTTGAAGACGCGACAAGTCTCCCTTGAGTCTTCTGATCGGAATCTCAGTCTCGGACTTGCACTGTTCTCCACTTTTAGCACCGTTGGCTCGTCGTCGAGGTTCCGGTAGACCCACATTCGGCTCAAGAACATACGGATGCTCAGCCAACAACATGGGCCAAGCTCGCTGTCTGAGATGAGGAGGCAGTCCTCGTTGTCGGGCAATCTTGGCCAGCGCGTCAATGTTCTTGCTGGCAATGTACTCCTCGCATAACTCGACCAGCCTCGGTGAGTCCGAAACGGTGGGCTTCTTGTGGTGTTTAAACCGAGCCTTTCGTTCGACCGAAGACGACACAGACGTGGCTGCTGTAGCGTGAGAAGCGGGCTCCAGGAAGCTCTGGGGCAGCGAGGGAGGTGAGACCGACGGCGAGGTCTCTAATGCGGTTTGTTGGGCTTCCTGAGGCGGCGAAAACGGCTGTTTGTGGAGTGCCCGAGACAGAGCCGAGTCGGCTGTTTTGATGGGACTGCGTTGAGCCACCGGTTTGTGCTCCTTGGGCTTGTCCGACTTGATCATGACATAGTTGCCATTGCATATCCCGGGTTCTTCTTCCATGATGACGGATTTGTTGTGTGTCGGAGTTTACCGAATGAGGGTGGAGGTGGGTGGGGTGATGTAGGTGGAGGTGTTTGAAGGGGTGTTTTGTGTGTGACGTTGAGGGTGTGTTTGTGTTGATGAGGTGTATGGGTTCGTTCTTTCGTTTGTTTGTCGTCTCTGTGGTGTGAGTGAGTGGCTTACTTGATAGGGAAGTCGTACGTGCAATCTCAATTATGCTCTGAATTATTTTGTGCTTTTTGCATTTTTGATTTTAGGGCCTTAATTTTCACTCGTGCACACTCACTTTTTGCAAACAAGTCCGGTTGGGCCTGAGGACTAACCTAAAGAAAACTACGGAGGTAAGTGAAAATCGTGGCCAAAAAGCCTTCTTCTTTTTTCTGCCCAAGCCGGTCATCAGCCACTGTCGTTTTTGGCTGTTATGTCGTCTTTTTTTTTTCCAGCCGCTTTGCCCTCGTTATGTGATCTGCCCCTGTTCCACGGTTTACAGCGGTCCCCAAGAAAAAGGCCGAGGCGGGCAGCCTAATACGTCTTGCCTGATAATATCCGCATACGACACATCCCAGTTGGGCAGCCGCGAGTACTTGTAGCTGACGTCACCGCCCTCAAACTCGTCTACATGGGCCCAGCACCGCTGTTTCTATATTTTCAGCTATGTTTACATCCTTCTCCACACCCTGTCTCAGCTAATTTTGATTTCGGAGACATGCTTTTCATCTTTTTTTTTTTTTTGCTCTTGGTTTTTTTATTTACAGTTTAGACCGGCCAGATGTGCATCCAGCAGCTGGGAAAGTCATAATTCCTAACTGCGATTGAGCTTCACAGTCTCTGGCCCTATAGTCTAGGTGTAGGGTGGGCCCGAAGTGAGCCACAAAACGGTCTTTAAAAATGGTACACTCATACACACCCCCCTAATGAGCCCAAATCTCCCTTTTCTCACCCAACCCCCTCCCATAGCTCGGTAATTTTTCGATCGCGTGCAGAGTCGTGTGCTTATGGTCGTAAACTGGCTTTAAATATACTCTATTTTGGCGACATTTTAGTGGCCCATTTGGACGGCCAACAACAATGAGAAAAAACAGGACAAAAAAACAGGACCAAAAAAAATTATTTTTTCCCCACACTTTGGTCTTGAGAATGTGGGTACCTGTTAGTGTGTATATGACCACTCGGAAATGAGCTGGTGTCTCCCTATAGTGTCCAGTTCAATCGCAATCAAACCTAAGACGCCACGTGTTACCCGGCCGTCACGTGACTCTGCGATGTTACATTGACGTCAAAAATGACGGTGTACATGAAATAAGTCCAGCCGTTGGCAGTAGAACGAGTGGATATTATCGGTGAATAATAAAAAAGCGATCGTCGCCCGAAACGCTGAAACGCTGAAACGCTGAAACGCTGGAACGCAGTGTGTGGTCTCGAGCGTTTACTTTATGATGGCTCACTACAGCCTTGCTCTTTATGGTTCGGCCGACAAAGCAACTAATGTCCGATTGTCCGGAATATGGAAGGTGCAGTTGTTGCTGTGTATCGTACAGTACAAGCGATTTCTCGATCGTAGCAACCAGGTTTTGTACACGAGTAGCCCTTTGCAGACCGTCACTGTTGGCCGTTGTCTTACGGTATTCCGGAGAAACCTACACCCTGCTCTATAACATTGGAGCTATTATAATGAGACCTATTGTCGAGCCTAAGGTCTAAGGGAGTTTGGCCTTTTGTTTTGAGTAAACGCTGTCATGGCAGTCACAACCCTACACCCTGGCCACCTAGGGCTATCCCCACTAACGCGTCGAGGAGGCTGTATGAGAGGTGCTTGACACATGTACTGGAGAGCTGTGAGGTTGCGGCTGATAGAATGTACAAGTGTACACTGAAACGTGAGTGGAGATGTAAAAGTTCCACGGGGTCTGAGAGCACGTGTACAAGTTTGAAACTAATCCGAGACAGCTGTGTTTATGGAGTGAGGATGGCCTTCACTACAAGTATCTTCTCATTCATGCCCTGTTGTATGTATAGTCCATTTACTTGGCATAAGCTGTGTCCTTGTACAAGCTGTTGATCGCACATTTCCGATTTTCCGGAAATGCAGATCACAGACGGCACAGATAAGCTACAAAATAAACGGCGGGTCCCATATGCTCTGGCTTGCAAGCATCCAAAGGGCTGTTTAGGGCATCCACTGGTTTCTCGGAAGTGTCTGCAGTAAAGTTACCAACGTTATTATTGGATCGAGATGAGAACATAGACAACGCCATTTTTGTGCGGTCTGAGCAGGCAAAATAACACTGAAACACTCGTAGCACCGTCTACAACCGATTACCCGTCTCAAAATTCATTTCCACCTCATTTCCATCTTAGTCATCATCTGTATCTCGAACCTAACTCTGCAACCTTCAGTATCGTGCCCTCATGATCTCTACAGCTGAATATGCCATCCCAATAGCGTCAATTCTCTGCTTGGGCCAATTCAGAAACACCGAAGTTTTTCTCAACGTCTACTCGCTAGTCTGCTTGATGTTCACTGTCTGGGTTACACGAGATACACGGTATACTTGGCTGACACGTATTCCAAGGGTGATTTCGTTCATACACACGTTTCATACCCTCGAGAAGTTTCACATACCCCCAGAGAAGAGTCCGTTAGCGTGGCTTACTATTGCCAATATGATTGTTGGCGAGGTGTGTATATGGAGGAGGAGGAGGAGGTCGAGACAAGACACAGCTAAGCTCAGCTAACAGTAACTAAGACTACGATACTGGAGAGCTTTGAAATTCGAAACAGCATTGGAAGCTACCTGGTAGTGATATTTATTTAATGACATGACTGATATGATTACAGCTCTCCTGGTAAGTCCTGATGTCAAGCTTACCTAAGTTGACACTACAACTATAGCTACCACTTGATATCTTACTGCTATTGAACACATCTGTTGTAATGGATCTACTAAAACCAGCTGTCTACAGCACATAGGCACTGCAGTAAAAAAACAGCTGTTTACATAGATATCTGGAGGGTTTAGTGGGGACTAAGACTGTGGTTGGCAATATCTGGGGCTAGAGAAGTCCGAGAGACAAGCGGAGTAGATGGATCGAAAGAGGAGATCGAGGCGGTCCTAACAGTACCAAGAACGTCCCCCAAATAACAACTATCCAGTCAGTAACTTTAACCACTCCCAGATACTCTAAGGTCTTAATCATCAAGGTGCTTATAGCTTGATTCTGGTCCTACTCGAGAACTGTCTGTTCAAGCTCTTTGGAATCAATGTGTTTTATCCTCAATAGACATCGTGTATTTTCCTCAAGTAAATTCCAAGTAATATCCCAACTACGACACCATAACCTTAAGTGAATTAAGGTTTCAATTACTAGGGCACATTTATCTTGCGTAAAGAGCCATACAAAATGGCCTTGCGAGGTCTAAAACGAGTAGCGGTTGATTCAGGTGTGTAGCTGATCACGTGAAATTACTTAATGGAAGTCCCCAGCCCTCTAGCATCAATATTGGGTGAGTTATGGGCGTTTAAAGTTTCGTCGTTTTTCACTACTAAAAAAAAAAAAAAAAAAAAAAAAAAAAAAAACACAAAAAAGGGAACTGCTGTTCTACTGCTCGTCTCTAAATCTCTAAGGTCATAATCATTAATGTACATTTGATGCTAACTAAAACTTGTTGGTGGAAAAGTCAAACGCGTTGTTGTTTGGGGGCGACTGTCCATATTGGTTGTTGGCCATGTTATTGACAGGCTGAATTGTGGGTTGGAATGCAGATTGTTGCGACATGTGCGACAGCCGGTTGGGGTCTGTTTGCATGGCTGCATTTTGCAGCGCCATCTGGTTGGCCTGTGCATTGTCCAACGGGATGGTGTGCAGGTGCTCGCCGTTCATGTAGTACGAGTCCACGTCGTACATGGACGACTCGATGCCTCGGTTCACGTTAGGATTGGGTCGCAGCTGTGTAGGAGACGTGGAAAATGCAGGTGGAGAGCCAAGAGGAGCTTGCTGCTGGAAACCAGAGGGTTGCTGGTACACAGGAGACTGTTGGACGTAACCAGGAGACGTTTGGAAGCCAGGAGACATCTGAGACTGCTGGAAGCCAGGAGACATGCCTTGAGGAGACACCTGACCCTGAGGAGATACACCAACTTGTTGAAGATAGTCTGGAGTGACACCTGAAGTGGTAGGAGAGTAAGCCTCAGGTCTAGGAGTCTCAGCATTGCCATAAGGAGAGTCCTTGTAGGGAGAGTTGAGCCTATCTCCAAACTTTTGAGTGCTAAACCTGTCAGGACGGGGAGTAGAGGGATCAAGTAGACCATGAGGAAGGTCTAGATCAACCTCAGAGAAGATAGGATCCACATCATCCTTGCCAAAGTGAGGCACGTAGTTGGGATTATCGGCAATGAGCTTAGCTCGTCGAGCCAAGTCGTCAAACTCGCCCTTGTGCCATCTCTCTCTGATAATATCGATATCTCGAGGTCGGAAAATCTTGTTGAAGGAGAGAACGGCAAAGTGAGGTAGTAGAGCTGATACTACTCCAAGCAACAAGACAGCCCAGTAGGTGGTTGTTCCGAAAACCATAGGAGCAGCTTTGTAGAACTCAATGGAAAAGGTGGAACAAGTGTACACACCAATCCAAAAGTAGACAAGCAGAATGGAGATGGAAAAGATGAGAATCGACACCCAATCCCATCGGTACTGGTTCATGATCACGTACATGTTGCAAGCAATCACACAAATGGACGCCACAGGGACACCCATCAAGAAACGGTGATCAATAGACAGACCATCAGGACGTACTGACGAAGTGTTGTAGTACATGAGGAAGGGGAAGAAGAAACAGACGAGAGACTGGTACAGACCATCAACAGTGTACTCCACAAACCGAGTCATGCCCCATTCAATACCGAGAATACCGCTTCTGTAGAGCTGAGGGACAGCCAAAGAGATGTAGTCAGGCACATCTTGGTCGAGAACTCCCAAGAAAATGATAGGCAGAGACGTAAACGCCAGGTTGTAGAACATGACAATGGTGTAATCGTAGAGATAGGCGACATCAAAGGTGTTGAAACAGCCGTACCAGAAGAGCGTGAAAGTGAAAACCAAATTTTTGTAGAAGAAATTGGGGATCATTTCAGCCAGACGCTTGTAATCCCATCTTCCATGCACCAGCAGCAGTCTATCCAGGAATCTGAACTGACCAATAGCGTAATCAGAACACATGACAGCTTGACGACCCTCCTCACCTGCAATGCCCACACCAACATCAGCTTCCTGGATCATAGCAACGTCATTAGCACCATCTCCGATAGACAGAGTCATGACTGTGAGGGTGTTCTTCACTAGACGAACGACAGCAGCTTTCTGAGCAGGCGACACTCTGCAACACAGCACTGATCGGCACTGTTTACAGAGCAGCAAGAACTGGGTCGCAATCTCGCTCTGAAGAGCATACGTTAGAGCTTCACCGTCAATGATAACGGCAAAGTTGCCCTTTGGAGGAGAATGGTCGTTCTTGGCAGCCTCCAGTTCCTCATAACTGCCAGACATGCTAAAGTACTGAGACAGATGGCGTTCAATGGACCTTCTAACAGACGCTTTAGGAGTAGCACCCTTTGTAGAGTCATTATCGTCCGTATCAGCTCTGATCACCAGCAGCTCCATATCGTTGTTGAGCAGGTTACACGAGAAACCAATGTTGATGGCAGTCTCGACCTTATCTCCAGTCAACACCCACAGCTTGATACCAGCCTTGGAGAGCAGTTCGATGGTCTCAGGAACACCGTCCTGAAGCCGATCCTCAATAGCTGTTCCTCCAATCAGCTCAAGTTCACACTCAATACTAGAAGCCACCTCCTCCATTTTGTCTTCTCTGTTTTCCAACGAAGCAGAAGCCTCCTCATGGCGAATGTTCCACTCCTCGTACTCTTTTCGCGTGAGTTCTCGTTGAGCAAGACAGAGAGTTCTCAGACCCTCCTCTGCAAACTCACCCAGCTGAGCAGCTGTCTCCTGTCTCATTCTGGACTGCTGGTTAGGAGTCAGACGGCTGTAAATGACCGAATCAGCTCCTTTGCAGAACAGCAGAATCTTGTTGCCGCCTTTATGAGGGACCTTGACAATGGCAGACATTCGCTTTCGCGTGGAATTGAACTCCAGAGTGTTGAGAATCTGGTACTCTGATCGATGACCCTGACGGTCAACAACTGCTCCTCGCTGTGTTCTATCTAGGAAAGTAAAACCCATATCACGCGCAGTAGCCACTAGAGCAGCTTCATCAGGAGACTGGGCCTTGAACTCGATAATGTCGTCTTTGACTTCAGTGACCACTGAATGACACAAGGCCAAGGCAAGCATGAAATGACGACACGCTTCTCCCTGAGGACCATCAGAACCGACATCTCGTGCAAATTCAGACGAGACAAACGTCACATTCTCGTCCTTGAGCTGAGGATTGTCGTCAATCTTTCGCAGCTCCTTGAGCATGACTTCTCTGTCTTTGGTGATTCTGGATCTCATCTCTCTAGCCTCCTTGTCCACATCAGCTCCTTGTCGTTTTCGCATACCGGCAGTGGCTTCAGTGTATGCCAAACCGTACTCTTTTCCGTTGATTGTCGCCTTCTTGAACTCCATGACGTTTTGAGTGAGAGTACCGGTCTTGTCTGAGAAAATGTACTCAATCTGGCCTAGATCGTCTGAGATGTTCCATGATTTGGGTGTGCACGGGTAATCAATGGGTGCATAGTACATTTGAACGTCAGAGTAGATGAAGTAGGCTTGAATGGTTTTCACAATCTCAATGGAAATGTACAGAGAGATAGGAACAAGAGACTGGTAGAGAATGAGCGAAGCAAAGAAGGTGACGAGACCGCCAACTGATGCTGTACCTGCAATCAGACCAAACTCAAAGAACTTCATGGACGTTTTGCTCTTGTCAAAGATGACTCCATTGACAATACCAGACACGAAACAGATCATGAACAGCAGGCCAAAGTTGAGAAAGACCATGACATTGAGCTCTCGAGACATCTTTGACCGTTTACTGGGAGTCACACCGGCGTTCAGCATGATCTTGGTATCTTCTCCAGTGTAAACGACGATTCCAATGACCCAGTCTGTGTTTCTGAGAGTACATCCTCGTAGCAGCATGTTGTTAATGTTAACAGGCTCCTGGGAATCCTCCAACGTCTCATCTTCCTTTCTGTTCAACCACTTGGCAACACCATTGTAAGAGTAGAGATTCGGCTGAGGACCCTCAGACTCGATTCTGAACCTCGATCGCTCCAAATCGCGAGAATGCCGAATTCCATCTCCACACTTCAACGCCTGTCTGACCTTGAGGTTAGTCTCACCGTCCAGATTCTTGGTTTCAACATAACAAGCACCGTCTGAATCCGAAGTAGACAATACCACCAGGTCAGCAGGCACCTCCACGTCTGGTCTGACCCGCACAATGTCTCCAACACGCACATTCTTCCAGTAGTCTGTCTTGAACTTGGCTCTCTCTGGAATAGTGATGAAAGGGTCCATGACAGAACCGTACTGAGGACCAAGTGGCTTCTGAGCCTCTCTCTTGATACTCTCATTGGCCAAATCAGCTTCACTGGCAAACGGGTTGTTGTTGCCAAAACCACTGGATGGCATATCCGAAAGAGGATAGGCGTTTGTGCGGTTGTCGGATGCAAGAGAGACGATACTCTCGACGGTTTTGGTGGCTGCAAGCTCGAGGTTGTAGGGAGAAACGCCCTTCTCCTTCTTCATCTTCTTGCCTGCATTTGTCATGGTTCGAGTACACGCCTTTTTGAATTTTCTCCACAGTCCGATATGGTCATCGACGACATTGTGGTTGGGCATTTCTCTGAGAATCTGAGTGGGTGTGTTGTTGACGCCCATATCGAGAACAGTACGTCTCCAGTCCTCAATAGCGTCTTTGACCGCTGTGATGACGATAATGACGATAAGAGGGAGGGTAGCCAGGCCTGGAGAAAGCACTCCAAAGATGGGGAAGAACTGTGTTAGTAAAAAAAATAAAAAAATAAAAAAAAGCTGTTCCGTCACATTCTGGCCTCTAAAGCTGTTATCAGAGGCCATCGCTTCGCTCTGGCCTCTCTGGCGTCTCATACTCACACCCAAAATCAAAATCAGCAGGAAATAAATATTGGCGACATTTCGAAACTGGTAAAACAGATTCTTCGGGACAAACGACAGTGGCGTGTACTTCGTCGTTCGAATCTTGTTTCTGGGATAATCCTCCGCTGGAAAACCCGTTTCCGGATTAACTGCACTTGGAGGCAGCACCTGGTTGAAGTAGATGGTTCTAGGTCCCTTGACCGGCTTGTCGTTCATCTTGCCCTGGTTTCCAGATTGTTGACGAATCGAGTGTTTTCGGTTGAAAATCGACTTTGAGCGCTTTGGACGTCCTTTGGTGTTGTGCTGTGTGCCCCATCGGTTTCGCTTCATCTTGGTGTTGCTGCGAGTCAGATTCTCAATACCTTCATGGATCTTATCTCCCAGTTGGTGGAAGGGTTTAGACAACCGATTAGAAACACGTCTAGACGAACCCTCGTTCGAGTCGTACTCTCCGTCAGCCATTTCGCTCTCAGCCAAAGTATCATCCTCATGCCGCGTAATGTCGTTGGTGCTGGCAAACGGGTTCTGCTTGTCGTCTGGATCGTCGTCGGTATAACTCGTGTAGTCGTCGAGGTACGAGTTGGACGAGTCGTTGTTATGCGTGTAGGGGTGTTTGTTTTTCGGGTCCGGTCGCTTGGGGACATTCAGACGCTCTTCATCCCAGTTATAACTCAGGGCTGGCGAATTCTGAGCATCGCGAGTGTACCCAGGAGGGTTGCCACCAATGGGATGTTCATGGGCCTGTGTATGAGTATGGGCCTTGTTGGGCTTGGACACGGACGAGTCCGAGTTGTCCGAGTTGTTGAACGAAATGTTCGTTGGCATCTGGTGTTAGTTGTGAGGGTGGGTGTGGTTTTTTCGGATACGGTTCGGAAAATGTGTAATATATCCGGAAGATGCGTGGTGGGAAAAAAAAAAAAAAAAANCAAGAGAGACGATACTCTCGACGGTTTTGGTGGCTGCAAGCTCGAGGTTGTAGGGAGAAACGCCCTTCTCCTTCTTCATCTTCTTGCCTGCATTTGTCATGGTTCGAGTACACGCCTTTTTGAATTTTCTCCACAGTCCGATATGGTCATCGACGACATTGTGGTTGGGCATTTCTCTGAGAATCTGAGTGGGTGTGTTGTTGACGCCCATATCGAGAACAGTACGTCTCCAGTCCTCAATAGCGTCTTTGACCGCTGTGATGACGATAATGACGATAAGAGGGAGGGTAGCCAGGCCTGGAGAAAGCACTCCAAAGATGGGGAAGAACTGTGTTAGTAAAAAAAATAAAAAAATAAAAAAAAGCTGTTCCGTCACATTCTGGCCTCTAAAGCTGTTATCAGAGGCCATCGCTTCGCTCTGGCCTCTCTGGCGTCTCATACTCACACCCAAAATCAAAATCAGCAGGAAATAAATATTGGCGACATTTCGAAACTGGTAAAACAGATTCTTCGGGACAAACGACAGTGGCGTGTACTTCGTCGTTCGAATCTTGTTTCTGGGATAATCCTCCGCTGGAAAACCCGTTTCCGGATTAACTGCACTTGGAGGCAGCACCTGGTTGAAGTAGATGGTTCTAGGTCCCTTGACCGGCTTGTCGTTCATCTTGCCCTGGTTTCCAGATTGTTGACGAATCGAGTGTTTTCGGTTGAAAATCGACTTTGAGCGCTTTGGACGTCCTTTGGTGTTGTGCTGTGTGCCCCATCGGTTTCGCTTCATCTTGGTGTTGCTGCGAGTCAGATTCTCAATACCTTCATGGATCTTATCTCCCAGTTGGTGGAAGGGTTTAGACAACCGATTAGAAACACGTCTAGACGAACCCTCGTTCGAGTCGTACTCTCCGTCAGCCATTTCGCTCTCAGCCAAAGTATCATCCTCATGCCGCGTAATGTCGTTGGTGCTGGCAAACGGGTTCTGCTTGTCGTCTGGATCGTCGTCGGTATAACTCGTGTAGTCGTCGAGGTACGAGTTGGACGAGTCGTTGTTATGCGTGTAGGGGTGTTTGTTTTTCGGGTCCGGTCGCTTGGGGACATTCAGACGCTCTTCATCCCAGTTATAACTCAGGGCTGGCGAATTCTGAGCATCGCGAGTGTACCCAGGAGGGTTGCCACCAATGGGATGTTCATGGGCCTGTGTATGAGTATGGGCCTTGTTGGGCTTGGACACGGACGAGTCCGAGTTGTCCGAGTTGTTGAACGAAATGTTCGTTGGCATCTGGTGTTAGTTGTGAGGGTGGGTGTGGTTTTTTCGGATACGGTTCGGAAAATGTGTAATATATCCGGAAGATGCGTGGTGGGAAAAAAAAAAAAAAAAAGTGGCGGAATTACAGTGGCAATTACTTTTCAAGACATTTGCCAACATGCTGGAGGTCCTATGAGCCTCATATGAGCTTGCCAGAGTTCTGGAGAGCTCCAAAGAGCCTCCTTTCAGACTCCAAAGTGCTTGCTTAAATTTCTCAATTTCGGAGATAAACGAGGTAAATCCGTGCAAGAGCCAGTAGCGTGACAAGTGAGCTGTAAGTAGCTGTAAACTGCTGTAAACAGTTGCAAATAGCTCCTCACAGCTCTTGCGTGCTCTCACCAGCTCAGTATCTCTTAATCCCGCCCCAGTAATCCCGCCTCAGTAGTCTCACTTCATAAAGCCTCAATATCTGCTACTCACTGTTCGCGTTCAAGGCCTTTTGTTAGGCAGTCGTGTAGGCCAGTGTCGGACTTGTCGAAAGGGAAAAGGTGCAATTTGGGGAATGGCCAAGAGTTTTAAAAGTCGAAAGAAGCGTGAATCGGTTGCCTGCTCCGCCGAAGTGCACTAACTCTCTCTACACTTAATACCGCGCACCAGCCACCTGACTCTGAACTCTACCGCACCTCAACTCCGAGCCCATTCCAACGAATTTGAGTTTTTAAAATTTTAGCCAGTGCAAATAAGACAACGATATGGTGGTTTATAGGATATACAAAGAGTTGTACCGATTGGAAATCAACGTAGCTCTACATTCGCCACGTACTCATGCCCTTCTCTCTATACAAACGTCATAATATGCTCCCCCTAACGCCGTCATCTCATGCACACTTCCATGCGCTACACGTGGCGGCTTTGTCTCCACGCTTTAGGGGAATATATCACGGAGATAGCATGCACTTACAAATCGACAAGACAAGTACGGTAGGTACGGTACAAGTACAGTACAGTACAATAGAAACCAACCATTACTGTAATGAGTCGTTTTACTGGTTGCTAAGTTATCACTTTCCAAAATGTCACGCTTACAAATGTTACAAATTAACCCCTCGGCTCGGACCTCCTTGCTTGGCTTTGGCTTTACACCGTTGTAAAAACTAAGAGTTACGTCATCCGGGGTTATAATGATATACCGTAATCAGATTGACAAACGGCTGAATACGACAGCTCAAGAGGTATAAACACAGCTATACCCTGGAAACGCCTGAAAACGCCTGAAAACACCTCAAACCGGCTCTAACATCAGTCCCAGTTCTTCGTTGAAACTATTTCGGGAACTCATTCCGCGGAATTAACTTTCAATATCCGACAAACATTCCTCGTCTCCAAAACATCGTCGACACAGCCCCATTTCAACATCAAGGGTCTTGAGCCGCATCCTCCCTACCAGGTATTGACACTTGAAACACGGAACAGTAGTTCTTCATCCTCATCCGCATGCACCTGGAAACGCGGAACGACGCGTTTTTTTCAGAGTTAATTTTTTTCAGGGCTTGGCACTCACTCTCCGAACCTGATCAGCAATGGGAATGCACAAGGGTCGATTCAAACAATCCAAAAATAGCTCCCGATGAAATGGCCGCGTCTACGGGTCTACCGGGTCTACAGAACTTTCCAGATATCTCACAAGTCCTTAGACCGTTTCAAAAGTTGTAATATCAGCTCCCTCGGCCCAATACACTGCTTCAAGCAGGTGTCAAATTACATACAAGTGCAACTAAAGCACTTCGCAAACACTAACGGCTTAGTAATACAGCCCTGCAACGTTCCGTCAGTCTTTCTGGGGTTCCGATGTGCGTATCTCGTATTCTAAAGTTCATAAACATAATGAAACGAGATCGTCTGTAAGTGCTATTCTATTTATGGCAACAAATGCCACATGGGCATCAATACCAACATCTACCAGTGTACATTTCTTTCCAAAATTAGAATAAACAGCCATAACAACAACAGATCTCATTTGACCGGATCAATTGTCCGTTTCCTTGTTGAAACCCATGTCTATGGCGACTTTTGACACACCTTTCTCAACCATGAAAAATCCGTATACCTTATGTTTCAACCACCTCGATTGACCTTCCTTCATGCCATACAATAGCACCAAACCCCACACTTTTCTGATTTATGGCCTAACCCAAGTCACCCCAATCCGGCAACCAGGGTTAGGGCCGATTTTTTTTTTTTTTAATTCTGAAGATACATTAAGCTATTTCTCCCCGTAGGGGTTTATCTAAATAATCCCGTCCAGGGCCAATTGACTCGTAAATATGTTCTTCTTCTCTCGTAGTCGTAGTCGTGGTCGTACTCGTAGTCGTTCTGTGGGTTTCAGAGCTTCGTCGAAGCGGGCCAGATAATCGTAATGGCATAAATAGGTATTTCTGAAGCAATCTCGTAAAGTGTGGTGGCAGTGCTTAGTAGAATATAGCAGAGCGGGTCTTCGTAGTGGTAAGTAGTGGAGAGTGGTAGTTTAGTAGTGAACAGTTGTACTTCTTTGTAGTAGTAGAAGGTAGTGCTGCTGTGTAATAGTAAAGTGTGGTAGTGAAGTGTGGTAGTGAAGCAGTATGCTGTAATAGTGAAGCAGTTATCAGTAGTGTAGTATCGTACTGAGAAGTAGTAAGTAGAAGTAGTGACTTTGTGAAGAGTAGTAGAGACTTAGTGAAGAGTAGTAGAGACTTTGTGAAGAGTAGTAGAGACTGTGTGAAGAGAAGTAGGGAAGTAGTTGAGAGAAATGGGGAAGGGGGGGAGTGGGAACGGGGGTGGTGGGGTAGAGAAGGGAGGGGAGAAGGGTAAAAGGGGTGGTGAAGAGGAGCGAAGAGAAGTGTGGGAAGGGTGAAGTGAATCGGGGGTGTGGAGGTGGTGACGGTGTTGTTGGGGTGTAGAAGACGAGGTGGGGTGAAGAAGGGAAGGGAAAAAAAGAAATAGAGAAGAGAAGAATAAAATAAAAAGTATCAGTTTTTTTTTTAATTCTGAAGATTTTTTTTTTTTTAATTCTGAAGATATTTTTTTTTTTTAATTCTGAAGATACATTAAGCTATTTCTCCCCGTAGGGGTTTATCTAAATAATCCCGTCCAGGGCCAATTGACTCGTAAATATGTTCTTCTTCTCTCGTAGTCGTAGTCGTGGTCGTACTCTTTTTTTTTTCTTTTTGGATCAGAATTCACCTAGCCCTGGCCACTTTTTCAACTTTTCAAAAAAAATTCACAGCGGCATGGCGCAGCGGAAGCGCGCAGGGCTCATAACCCTGATGTCCCTGGATCGAAACCAGGTGCCGCTATGTTTTTGAAATTCGATTTTTTATGTGCTGCATGTTTGCAGCATGTGTGCTGTATATTTTTTTTTTTTCGTGTGCCCCATGAGTCTGATGTTCAGTTACCCGGCTATTAACTCCTTCACTATAATGTAGTTAGAACAGAGCCAAACAGGACAGCAAAAGGAGGTGTTTTGGAGGTTCAGGAGTTGAGATTTTATTTTTCTAGGATAAACCAAGGTGCCCTGAACCCGATTCCACCTTTTCCAGGCCAATTGGACTGCAACAGCGACGCTGATGTGGTTCTGCCATCACGTGCTGTCCCAATACGGCCATAAACTTTAAAAGTTGTTCCATGAAGATTTTTCCCAAAGCCAGAATTTTTCTCTGCTTCTGCAGGTGACGTTCTACATATCCCACACACACACAACCCATTCTTCGACAACCCTCTCGTTGTTGACGACCTTCAAAACCCCAAAAAAAGACAGACAACAATAGATCACCATCTATTCGTCTCATAAAATCCAAAAAGCAAAAAAAAATCAACTTTCTCGCCCCCCGCGCTTTTGTGTCTCTTAACCACAAAGCCACCCCTTTTTTTCTTTAGGAAGTATTCACTTATTTTCCTAATTTAATTTTTGACAATGTCTGCTGACGCTTCCGTTGTTGCTGCCGAGAAGGCTCTCGAGAAGATGACTCTCGAGAACAAGGCTGAGGCCCCCGCTGCCACTGCCACCAAGGAGGAGACCACCTCCGAGACCCCTGCTGCTGATGCTGAGGCTAAGGCTGAGGGCTCCGAGGAGAAGGGCTCCAAGGAGGACCAGGGCGACAACGCCTCTCTGTACGTTGGTGAGCTCGATCCCTCCGTCACTGAGGCCATGCTCTTTGAGATCTTCAACCCCATTGGCCCCGTCACCTCCGTTCGAGTGTGCCGAGACGCCATCACCCGACGATCTCTCGGATACGCCTACGTCAACTTCCACAACCAGGCTGACGGTATCCGAGCCCTTGAGGAGCTCAACTACTCCCCCATCAAGGAGCGACCCTGCCGAATCATGTGGTCCCAGCGTGACCCTGCCCTCCGAAAGACCGGAGCCGGCAACATCTACATCAAGAACCTGGACCCCGCTATTGACAACAAGGCTCTGCACGACACCTTCTCTGCCTTTGGCCAGATTCTGTCCTGCAAGATTGCCACTGATGAGTTTGGCAACTCTCGAGGTTTCGGCTTTGTCCACTACGAGTCTGCCGAGTCCGCCGAGTCTGCCATCCAGCACGTCAACGGTATGCTGCTGAACGACAAGAAGGTCTTTGTTGGACCCCACGTCCCCAAGTCCGACCGAATGCAGTCGTTCGAGGAGCAGAAGAACTCTTTCACCAACGTTTTCATCAAGAACCTTGGTACCGAGATCACCGAGCCCGAGTTCGAGGAGCTCGTCAACAAGTTTGGTGAGACCTCTTCCGTCCACCTCTCCGTCAACGAGGAGGGCAAGCCCACCGGTTTCGGCTTCGTCGACTACAAGGAGCACGACGTTGCCGTCAAGGCCATCGACGGTCTCTCCGAGATGGAGTTCAAGAACAACAAGCTGTTCGCCGGCCGAGCCAAGAAGAAGTACGAGCGAGCCGACGAGCTGCGAAAGCAGTACGAGGCCTCTCGACTCGAGAAGCTCAACAAGTACCAGGGCGTCAACCTGTACATCAAGAACCTTGATGACACCATTGACGACGACAAGCTGCGAGCCGAGTTTGCCCCCCACGGAACCATCACCTCCGCCAAGGTCATGGTTGACGAGGCCGGAAAGTCCAAGGGCTTCGGTTTCGTCTGCTACTCTTCCCCCGAGGAGGCCACCAAGGCCGTCACCGAGATGAACCACCGACTCGTCGCTGGCAAGCCTCTGTACGTTGTCCTCGCCCAGCGAAAGGACGTGCGACGATCTCAGCTCCAGCAGCAGATCCAGGCCAAGAACCAGATGCGTCTGCAGCAGCAGGCTGCCGCTGGCGGTCTCCCCGGCCAGTACATGGGCAACCCCGGTGTCTTCTACCCCGGCCAGCCCGGCTTCATGCCTCCTGGACGAGGTGGCATGCCCTTCGGTGCTAACCCCCAGATGATGATGCGACCTCCCATGCCTCCTCAGAACCAGTTCCCTCCCCGAGGTGTCCCCGGTGGCCCCAACATGTACGGTGCTCCCCCTCAGGGATACCAGCAGGGTGGTTTCCCTCCCCAGGGCCCCATGCGAGGTGGCCAGCCTCCTCGACCCGGCCAGCCCGGTCCTCAGGGTCAGTTCCGAGGTGCTCCCCGACGAAAGGACGGCGAGTCCCGAGTTGCCGACTCCATTTCTAACGCTCTTGAGAACGCTCCCGAGGAGCAGCACAAGCAGCTGGTTGGTGAGGCTCTGTACCCCAAGGTGCTTGCCGAGAAGGCCATTGACGGCAACGCTGAGTTTGCCGGTAAGATCACCGGTATGCTCCTCGAGATGCCCATCAAGGAGATCCTTGAGGTTATCGACGACGAGGAGGGTCTCCAGGCTCAGATCAACGACGCCATCACCGCCTACAACGAGTACCTCAACTCCCAGAAGGAGGAGTAATTGTGTAATAAAATGTGTGGATTATGTACTTAAGATTGTAGCGTAGCGAAGCGAAGCGCAGCGTGTATTGGTGTAGAATTTTGGTGTAGAATTTTTTCTATCTTGCAGCACTTTTCAGGCGGATTGTCATCCTTGCATATGCATGCTAAAAGAGTGAAGGGTGATTGGAGAGGAACTTGAATAACAACCACTGTACCAGGTAACTACAATACAGAAATATCCATATCAAAGAGGAAATCGAAATACCAATAAGGAGCTGCTCAAGTATCTGATTACTGGTAAGACAAACCTGATTTATGTTGACATCTAGAACCAACTGTGATCACTCAAGGCTGTGTTAAGTGTATCTCTAAGAGCCTCTGTTAATGAACTTGAATAGTAACTACAAGAAAGAGATATCAATGTTAAACAAGAGTTTGAAGCAGCTATAAGTTCTTGTTAGTTGATATCTAGAAACAGTTCCACTCAAGGGCTTTGTCTAAGGCTGCGTTATAGGTGCTGGGGTTATTTGCATGTAGCGGAATAGGCATTGAAGCTACAGAGATGAGGAGTACATTTTTGGAATCAGGAGATCTGGGGCTTTCGTTTGGTAAGCATATTGAGTCTTTTGTGACTCTCAGTGTTTGAGGGATGTGTTCTAGACTGTTCACTTAAGAAAGTCAAGGCACTATTCACCTCATACTGTACACTATACAAGACAGACAGTAGTTAGACAGTAAACAGTAGACATGCGATTAATTAGCATCAATGTCAGTGAAATGTTCATACAAAATCAGCATACTGGCTAATTCCAAGTGTTTGAGGGATGTGTTCTAGGCTGTACCAGTACTGAAGGCCTTACCTTGTACTGTAAGTAACCACAAGTTAAACCTGTACAGTAACCACAAGATCAACCCACACCCTCATTTTCAACAATAAAATTAAATATATACAACTGTGCATCTCTCACATCCCCCTAGTTCTTCTTCTCATCGGAGTGCACCAAGAACGACGTAA
The DNA here is from genome assembly GCA_900519075.1 of Yarrowia bubula. Taxonomy (NCBI): domain Eukaryota; kingdom Fungi; phylum Ascomycota; class Dipodascomycetes; order Dipodascales; genus Yarrowia; species Yarrowia bubula. Next base: position 73,275 of record ULGX01000018.1, read on the forward strand.
TGTTATCAGCCTCCTGCTGTCTGAGCTCCTCCGCTCTCTCCTGAATCAGCTGTTTCTTGGACTTGAGCGGCGTAGGGTCCACGAATTTGACGGACCACCCCTTGGGCTTCTCATCCGTCTCAATCTTTTGCACCAGCACAAAGTTCTTGTTCATGAGCCAGATTCCCCATCCTGCGCCGAGAGTGAGGCCTATAGAGAGCGCAATGAATCGGCTGTGGAAGGTAGCTCCTGTTTTGGGGATTTGAATCATGTTAACGAGTGTGGTGTGGAATATTTCATTTACGTTTGATCTTGCACTGCACTTTTAGGGTTGGGGTTGAGTCTCCCAATATCGGCCCTCCTCTGTTATCTTAACCACACCTTCTAACAAGACAAGATGAACGCCCTACCTAAACGAATCAGCAAGGAAACCGAACGGCTAGTCAAAGAACCCGTTCCAGGCATCTCTGCTGCTCCCCATGACGACAATCTGCGATACTTTGACGTGACTATCGACGGACCTACTTCTTCTCCCTATGAAGGAGGCACTTTCAAGCTGGAGCTGTTTCTGCCTGAAGACTACCCCATGGTGCCTCCCAAGGTGCGTTTTCTGACGAAAATCTACCACCCGAATATCGATCGGCTCGGTAGAATCTGTCTGGACGTGCTCAAGTCCAACTGGTCGCCTGCTCTTCAGATCCGAACCATTTTGCTGTCGATTCAGGCGCTTCTCGGAGCTCCTAACCCTGATGATCCTCTGGCTAACGACGTGGCGCAAAAGTGGAAGGAGGACGAGAAAACGGCTATTCAGACTGCCCGAGACTGGACCAAGGAGTTTGCCAACTAGGCGTTAGAGTAATTTATTAGCATGTCCGAATCAACTGTGGCGTAAGCCACGCTTGTACGATACTATACAGTTCTGTAGATATTGTTTGTACGTACAGTAGGGTGTGTAAAGATGACACATCTTGCGCCTTTTCTGTTAACTTCAAGTGTGGGATGTTCTCCCAATGTTAGTGCCGTGTGGACTGGTGTAGAGGCATATAAATGGGTTGTACTGTATATCCAGTTACTGTAAGCGAATAGGTGTTTCCATACGTCCAGAAGTGATACTGGTGTATTCAAATACGAGCTGATGATACATTCAGTTGAGCTTACTGTCATTACTTCCTAGGCTTACAACTACTCAGAAGTGATACTGTATATACAGATACTGTAAGAGTAGATGAATGAGTATTGCAGTAAGCGTGCTCTTTTGAGAGCTATAAGGTCTCCAAATACAGTGTTTGTAAGATCGTAGCTACAGCATAGAGCTTTGCATCAGAGAGGACATCTATAGTTGAGTCTCTAGAACGCAATTGAGCTCGGATCGAAAAACAATGTATATACAAAATGGTCCCCAGATCTCAAGGATTCCAGTGGGCTAACTCCGGGAGCTATCAGGCTACCAGTCATCGAGATGCGTAGAACAGCACATCTTCATGTCTCAGATCATACGATACAAGCTCGTACAAGTGACGAATACGCTGCAGCTATACTTGGTAGCCTACAGCTTAGTACGTGAAGCTCAGGGCTGTTTTTTGGAGGTTGTTTTGGAGTAGCCTTCAGCTTGACCTTGACCTTAAGCTTGATTGATGGTTGAGGAGTTTCTGGTAAGTCTACAGTAAACATAATGTCTCCAAACACGGTACTCAGATGAGCTTACTTCTGTATAACTAAGGCCATGATAACTTGGCCCATAGCTAGATACAATGGATGAACAATCCCTCAGAAGCTCAAGACATAGAATCATAAGAACTACTGTATATCCGGTTCCTGTGCACAGTGGAGCTACAGTATAACCCATGTCAAACCTCAGTTCCGTCAATCAACTGTTAGCCTAGCAGACACTCAAAAGCCAAACCAGCTGTAAACTGTTATCAGGAACACCTCACTCCATGGATCAATCCAACCAGCTGATCACGCCAGATTGTGTGCAAATGAGGATCACACCCAGACTACATTTCTACGGTACATTCCTACGATTATTGGTTACTCGTATTTTAGCCAATTAACAACTAGTCTACTTGCAAAGGTCCATGATGGTGTTGACGACATCAGAGTCGTTCTTCTTGAGACCGTTGATGGCCTTGTTTCGGGAAACGTTGGCCTGCTCCATGACAAGCTTGATATCGGAGTCCTCAAGACCGGTGGCATCAGCCTCGGCCTCATCAGCCTCGTCCTCACCCTTGGAGAGAGAAGCAGCCTCGAGATCAGCGGTGATGGAAGAGGGGTCCTTGGAGGCAAGCTCGGCACCAACCTCACCGGCGGCAGAAGCCTCGGCGACAGAGCCAGTCTCGGCAGCAGCCTGCTGGGCCTGGGCGGCAGCAATCTGGGCAGCTCGGGCAGTAGCCTGCATGTCCTCGTGCTGGGCCTCACCGAAGACAACGTAGGAGTTGCCGGTGGGGGTCTTGTAGACCTCGGGGGAGGCAATGACGAAGATGTGCTGTCGGGTTCGCTTGAGCACAACTCGGGTGATACCCTCAACCTTGATCAGGTTGAGCTTGGAGATGAGGGCTCGGGCGGCCTTCTCCTCCTTCTTGATGACGATGGTGGAGTTCTCCTCGATCTGGGGGACCTGGTCCTCGGTAATTTCCTCAATCTTGTTCTCGGCAGACATTTTGTGATTTGGTGTGGGTTGGAAGTGGGGTGAAAATTTCAGTTGGTCAAAGAGTGGGAGTGGGGTGTACATTTGGGAACGGGTTACCCGGGGTGGGTAAGGGTAAAAAGCGAAGTAAGAAGAAGGTTTGGCAAGGGGAAATGAAAATAAAATGAAAATAAATAAATAAAAATCAGCTAAAATACAAAAACACCATTGTATTCTTCTTCAAGTGCTCAATTGAGCTATTGCAACAAACACATACTTATAGACCCCTCTTACAGATACCAATTATCACTTTTTTTCTTCTTTTTTCCAAAATTAGAGAACACTAAAAATACACAAAAATTACAAAAACATCAGGGACTTCTTCTTCAAGTGCTTCTTTGAGCTACTACTACTCCTAATTGTAGACTTACCTTACAGAAACTCATAATTGCTATTTTTCAATCAAATCAACTACTTAAATTACTCCTTCTTAATGGAAACCACATCATGAGTGCTTGGATTCTCTGAAGTCTTCTCCGAGTTCAAAATATCGACCGTCTTGTCACCCAGAATGATACCATTCTTGTGACAAATGAGCTTCTCATCTCGTTTGTAGAAATACAAAATGACCAAGGCTCCAAGGGCTGAAATAGCAGCACAGGCAGCACAAGTTCCAAATCCCTTAGTAAATCTAGGACTTTCAACAGTCGGAAAAACCAATACCGACACCCAAGCTGACGAACTCTGACCCAGCATATTCATGCAAATGACCACAATAGCGTAAGCTTGAGGATCGTGTCTCATGATATCACTGACCCAACCAAACAAAACAGGACTCATTGACCAAGATGTGTATTGTAGACAAAAGGCGAACCATTTTGCAGACTCATTGACATCCCAGACCGCTAGAATGGTGCAGCCTATGAAATTGAACATCTGGGTGATGACAATGGCTCCCCATCTGCATTTGAACATGTCTGAGAAGAGAGAAGCGGAGTAGACATAGACGAAACCGAGACCTGGAGCTATAGAAGACAGCTGGTTGACTTTCTGGTTGGTGTAGCGTTGGTTTCCGTCTGAATCGGTAAGACTTTTGAGCCAGAGAATGAAAGAGCCTGAAGTTCCACTATTGTTGTTATAGAAGACACAAGTGAGAGTAACTAGAACAGGAAGTTGCCAAGAGGTAAGTAGAGACTTCCACAGAGTCCAGTCTGTCAACTTCTTCACCGGTTTCGACTCCTTTTCAGCAACATAAGGTCTCATTCTTTCTCGGCATCTTCGGATTTCATCATCAGTAAGAAACAGAGATACACATCTGTCTGGAGTGCCTGGAATCACAAAGTAACCAATGATAGCCAAAGGAAGAGTAGCAATGGCATCAATGATAAACACCCATCTCCATCCTTCAAAACCTCCTAATCCATCGAGATTGAGAGCAGCACTAGCAAGCAGACCAGAACTCAGTAGACCGAGAAACTGGCCCATGTAGAAGAAACCAGCTCTTCTAGCAAACTCGGACGGTTTGTACCATGATCCCATAAGGAAGTAAGCAGTAGGAACAAAACCAGACTCAAAAACACCCACAAAGAAACGTAGGACTTTGAGAGCTCCAACTGAGTTGATTTTGCAACAAAACAGAGTCATCAAACCCCAACAGAGATCCATAACTGGTAGAACGATATGTAGAGGTACCTTTGGAAGAATGTACATGAAGGGGAGTTGAAAAACAACAGCTCCAACAAGATACATGGCTTGAACCTGAACGAGATCATTGCCCTTAAAACCCAGGTCTTCTTTCATACCACTGACATAGGCATTGTTGACGTTTGTCTGATCCAAATACTTGACCCAGTAGACGACCAGCGCATAGAATGTGAGCAGCAAGTCCAGTTTCAGAATCAGCTTCTTATCTTCCTTGGTGTCTCGTTCATCGAACCACTTGAACCACTTGTGAGATGCTCTGTCGTACTTGTTCTGACGGTACTCGTATTCATCAAAGAACTTCCACCAAGGGCGGTTAGTCTCGTCTCTGAATTCAAGCACTTGTTCTTGTTCATCCGTGGTAGATTCAACCACCAGGTTGTCTTCCACGTACCGTTGTGTGGGGAATAGTATCATTGCTGAAAAACCTGGGTCCTGATTGAAACATTTTATAAGTCGTTCACTTCGTCATCGTCGACACAGTCTTGGCATTATCTCCTTATCAGCATGTAACAAATGCACCGCTACGTCATCTTGGCATCCACATACCCTTAGCCTTAGCTTAGTTCAAGATAGCCGCTCGATGACAGCCGCTCAACTTCCCCAACGATGACAAATGATAATAAGGGGGGAAAAGAGCAGCCACAGATAGCGGCTAAACGAGATCTCAACGATTACAACAAGTCCACGGAAAAACTAATCTCAGAATTGTGTCAGATAGGTGTATTGACCCGGACGGATCAATATGGTGTATTTTGACACTCTGGTATGAACAGTATCATATCAGATTGCGTTGGTATCATATCAAGCGTATAGGTATCAAAGAGGTGGTGTCAGATTGTTCAAAACGTGTTGAAGATGTGAATACTGGTAGGTGTATAGGAGTAAGGATATGTTCAGACACATCCCAATCAGATAACAAACCTTAACTATCAACCCAACAAACAACCCAACTACTACTGTACTGGTAGTGAAAGGCAACCCCAGAAAGGAGCTAGTGAAATACGACAGAGTGGATCGATAGAGCTTGGCATTGTTGAGATACGGAAATCACGTGATCTATACTCGCCAAGGGCTCTCAAGTGGTATCACAGCCCTCAGAAGTGATCAAAACCGACTTTGACGTTTTCTCGTCTTCCAGCCAATAAAACCACAAACAGACGTCAGAATCAGAATCAGTTGGAAAAACTACCCCAGATGGCTTCTTCATATTTCCGCTGGCTCGTTTTCTTCGGCGTTTCGAAAGGACCAAAAGACCACCCCTAAACGTGCGGCTCGGAAATGAACCCAGTCTAACAACATAATACATTAATTGCTGCAACTGATACGATACTATCATCAAGCAATACCAACAATATTGGTATCATATTGTAGCCCCCGATCTCCTCTTCAAAATGCACTTACTGGTTTGTCTGTAGCTTTATCATAGCTTCGAGGAAACCAAAAAAAGCAGAACGGTACCTTTACAGCTACCCAAACCACCTCTAGCTAAATTATATAATATTGGTGTTAGTATGAAAATCACGTGACTCCTTTTCGTTCATGCAGAAATACGACGTTGTGCAAGTGTAAGCGGGTTGCTATATGCAGACTTTCATAATACGAGCAGCAAGAAAGTGCAGCCGAGTTGCTGGTCAGAGCAAACTCAGCGATTTGGATTGGATCTTTTCAGGCAGGGAGGGGTTTTTAAAATAGCGCTTTTGAGGGTGACATGGAGCGTCTTGTGGCTTTCTGCAAGTGATACATTGCTCTACAGGTAGCAACATACGTCGTCCACCGCTTGCCTCGGCTTTAGGCGTTTAGCAACCCTGCCTGGCTCGTATTATTTAGGGTGTGAATTTGTCAGCCCTGTCTCCACCTCAACTTTCGGGAATCTAGATCTTTCAGAAACGGATAAATCGTGCATGAACTGACCAAGCATCATCCCACCTCCACACAGTATATATATTAGCTCCACCCCACAGCACACTGCATACATCTACATCTACTTCACACCATGCCATCTCCTTCACACTACTTCACTCCGGTAGGAGGCAACTGGCGACATGTTACCCCCAATATCGTGATCCACTCGTGTCCCTTCACCCGGGCCTGTTTGATGAATTTTGGCGGTCGAATGACCCTCATCAAGCTGCAGAACGAAGACCAGGGAATCGTGGTCTTTGCTCCTACTCCTTGGGGAAAAGAGAGTCAGTCTGCCCTGAAATTGCTTGGAGGAGACACTCCTAACGTCAAGTACATGGTAGCTCCTGATTTCGAGCATCATATGGCTCTCAAGGGCTGGAAAGAGGCTTTCCCCAAGGCTCTCATTATTGGACCTGAAGAGCTGAGAGCAAAGAAGCAAAAGGAGGGTATTGACATTGATATTGTTTTCAACAAGAGTGACGGGCATAAACTGCTTCAGGGCAAGAGTTTGGCTGCTGTGGGGTTCCCTGATGAGCTGGTAGCCGAGTTTGATGCCATGTATCTGCCTAGTCATCAGAACAAGGAGATTCTGCTGTATCATAAGCCTTCAGAGACTTTGCTTGAAGCTGATGCGATTTTCAACACTCCTGCTAATGAGCAGTATAAGGACAGTGGTACTAATCCCAGAGGGTTCATCTTTCCTAACATTATGAACTGTATGGGTTTTGAAAGTGGACTTCAGAGAACCCTGCTTCCAAAGGTGTTCAGCGATAAAAAAGCTGCTCGAGAAGCTATCAAGGAGCTAGGACAGCTGGATATTCAGAGAATCATCCCCTGTCACGGTGATTTGATTGAATTCCCTCCTGCCGAGATGCGAACCAAGCTTGCCAACTTGTTTTCCAAGTTGTAAACAAGAGTAAATAGAGAATAGATGTATATTAGTTAGGTTAGAGCTCATCGGCTGAATTGAGCATATCTCCATTTGAGTTGAAACGCCTTGAACTATCTTGATGGATGAACAACTGTCTCTCTCATCATTCAACATGCTCTTCAAAAACTGGAAACGACGTTATGAGGCCAAGAAAGAAGGCTGTTCAGGTGGATGCAGTCATCCTGCCAAATCCGACTCGTTTGGTCATGCGTTTGACATTCTACAAGGGTGGTGTTAATTAATGCACTACTGTCAGCTGACACAACGAACGACTTCATAGAGACCTCCCTATTTATAGGACCGTTTTCTCGATTATTCTTCATTCGTTACTCAATTACACCATGGCCAACTCTGAGCAATGCCAATACTGTCGGAAATTCGTCTACAAGGCCCTGTGGGAAACCCATGTTCAGGAATGCAAGATTGGGATTGGAATCGCTGCCCACACCAAGAATAAGTGAACATACAATAATGAATGATGATGAATTGCACATGCTGTATTTACATCTTTAGGAGGACTATGCCCCAAGCGTCGTATTAAACCTAAGCCTCATTATTCCATCAAGACAAAGACCTGATAATATTTCATATCAGACTCGTCAAACAACAATGCCCCATCTTTCAAATGTTCCACAGCAAGTCTCCACATGAGATGGAGATGGGGCACTATGAATATCTACTCACATGCCCGCTCTTTACGTAATACACAATTCAATGGTAGACAACACTCTCAAAGCCATCACCTTCTGCGACTGGTGTGGGGAGTTTATGACGGTGAGAGAGGAGAGAAGGCATAAACAGGTGTGTCCGAAGAAGGTGAGGAAGTGAGCAGAAAATGAAGCAAAAAAAAAAAAAAAAAGGGCACATGACCGCTCCAATGGGGCTTGAGGGGTACGATACACCTGACCTGAATTTCTTTCCTCTTCTATTCCTCTTACAACAACTTGTTTAAACTACGCTATAATGCTTGCTCGAAAAGGAGTCCGATGTGAACACTGTGGAAAGAACATCCCCATTGATAACTGGAATTATCACAAGGCCAAGTGTGGGAGTTAGGGGGTTCTACAGTTCTACATGTTCAATTAATTTATTCTCTTGTCTTAACTAATACATTAAGTAGTTAGTTGTTCAAGTTGGTCACGGAGAAGGAGCTTCATCGCCTCGAAAGATCCGACACTCGATAAAGTGGTCAATGTAATCCTTTCTGGGAAAGATACAGTCGCAGTAAGGGCATTTTTTGTGCGACGAAGTTGATGAAGACGAAGAGGATGAAGAGACTGGAGAGGGTGTGTTTGTCATTGTAGCTGTGGATTACAAGTGGAATCGAGCCACTACTTATACATCTGTCTGTATACCCTATTTTCACGCCTCAAGATGCAATAATTTATTTTTCATATTTTCCACATTTTCCATATTTCCACTTTTCACCTGACACATGATCACTTCACACTCTTGAGCTTTTGGTAGTACTCTGAACAGGCCTTGACATGGGCAGTGTAGTCTTTTCCAGGGTAGTAGCCCTTGCAAATATCGCACATTTGTAGAGAGAGGCTCATTTTCGAGTCAGCGCTTTTCGAGGAAGATTGTTGGTTGGAGGAAGAAGTAGTAGATGGGTCGAGTGGCATTGGTGAGGAAGATATAGTGACGGATGTGTAAATTGGGGTTGATCAGTTGGTGCGAGGCGTGTATCATGAGCACTCGCAAATGCAATAAAACTATACATCATGCTGAGGTTAGCGATGGGGCTGCTGGCCTCATGGAGCCTCAAGACCACTTGTTGATCTTGCCGTTTTTCACCCGGCCCAAAAGAAAGAAACACGCGTCAATGTGTACCTTGTAGTCCTTCTCGGTGTATTGCGCTCCACAGTACTGGCACTTGATGATCTCTTCGGACATTTGTTGTAGGTAGCCAGTCAGTCAAGTCAGATCCATAATGTTCTCAATACAGAGACCATGACAGGCCCCAAGCCCCACTAACAAGGACATGCGTATTTGTGGCCTAGGCTGCAGGACAAGGGCTACTGTACACCCCGCACAAGCCGACTTTACTCGTGCAGCCACAAATAACACATACCCCTGACTAGTTGGCCCCATTTTTATATGCTCAACATGTTAGCTACTGATGGAGCCACTAGCGTGCTCTCTATGGTTGTTGTTCTCCACACGTCATTTAGAATTTCGTATTCAACTTTATTCATTTAACCTTTTCGCGGTCCGTTCTCGTGATGAGCTCGGTGAGGCAAACATTTGCAGCACCTAGGCATCATGATATAGCGATGTGCCCACCCCGTTGCTATGTGTATTAAAAGCTCTTTGTTGTCAGCGTTGCTCATCAGGTGGCCACAAAGAAGCAATGACGTGACCCAAACTTAAACCGGTGATATCGTCATAAAGACGAAAAAAATACAGCGCAATAATGCTTGATACTGCAACAAAAACAAATGGGCCCAACCGGGAATTGAACCCGGGACCTCTCGCAAATTGCTCAGGAACACCCTAAGCGAGAATTATACCACTAAACCATCGGGCCGCTTCTGAAATGCAGCCGAAAAGTTTGCCTGCGGAACGAGCGCTTTGCTGACGTAAAAAGCGCGTAAATCGTGTTCCAACGGGGTATTTGGGAGCTACGCAGGTAGAAGATGTCATTTAAAAGTTGAAACAGTCGATAACGAGACGATTTGAATTTTTTGTGATTTCTTTTGAATTTTCAGAATTAACTTTTTCAATTGAGGAAAATACTCTAAAATACCTCTAAATTGTACTTGTAGCCTACAAGCTCATTAAAATCGTATTCTACCAGAATTATTAGAGCATTAATGGGTGTTAGAAATCATGTATACGAGGACATGAACCAAAACCAGACCTCCAGAACTTCTTCTGAATTGTTTTGATTTTCCGAATTAATTTTTAAATAAGAAAATCTTTCTAAAATATCCTACCGCTCCTTTTTGTTTGTTGATGCGAAAAATCGTGTTCTATTGACATATTTAGGGACACCAATGACGGTATACATCATATAAAAGAAGATCCAGAAGCAAACAAGACTCCTAGCATTTTTTTGAATTTTTTTGAATATTCAGAATTAACTTTTTAATAAGAAAAACACTCTAAAATACTACAGGCCCTAGATCCGCGTTTTAATGGCATTTGCAGGAGCTACATTGGCGGTAGACACGATATACAACTTGAAACATACAAAACCCATTTTCTACGAATTTTTCGAATTCATTTTTAATTTGATAATGCAATAAATTAATTAAATATTCCCCCTACAGATACTTCTGCAGCCACTCGACCTCAACGGCAGATGCGATATCCATTTTCTGAACGTTGAGAGCCACTTTTCGTTGGACGTAGTCGTCTCGAACGCCATACACCTCTCCCTTGCTCTGACCTCCTCCTCCCTTGCTAGCTCGACCAGTACCATTAATTCCCTGGTTCTTCTTTCCACACACTCCTGTAACGTTGACAACTGAGTAACTCTCCAGAGCACTGCAAACGTCCAAGAACTCATTGAGAGGCAAAGGAGACAGCATTCTGTGTTTCTTGCAACTGCTCACATAGTGGTCAAACAGTCTCTGGATAGTCAGAGGGACATCCACACCACCAGTGAGAGCTTCAATGGACAATTGCTTCTCTGCTGAAGCAACTGTACATAGCACAGCCTTTTGTTGAAGATTGAGCATCTTGATTCGCTGGGTGTTGTTTCCTCCAAACACTTGACTGCATACTCTAGCCATGGTAGCAATGGATACTACAGGCTTAGTCTCGTTGCCCTGAACGAGTTTCTGAATGAATTCCTGTTCAGAAATCTCCAGAGCTTTTCTGCAAATGTCAAAGGCCTTTCTCAGGTCTCCAGTGTTTGCAGAAGCCTTTCGAGCACACAACTGGATAGCTGCTGGGTGGATGGCCATAGCAGAAGACTTGACTTCAGTTGGAGTTTGAGGAGGAGACAGTGGAGTTTCAACTTCAATGCCGTGTTTGTTGACCTTTTTAGGAGTATGCATGGGTGACAACAGAACGATATCCTCCTCCTTCTTGACTTGAGTGGGTTGCTCTTTCTCAAACTCAGCGGCAGCCTTGACGATACGGCTTTTGATGATGTTGGTGATCTGGTTGGCGTCGTAGGGCTTGAATTTGAGCAACTGAGGGTAAAAGTTGTTGGCCTTGAGTCTAGGCAGAAATCTATCAGTCAAATCCAAAGCATTGGCAATACCAACCAGAATCAGTCTAGAACCCTTGCAGAAAGCCCACTCGAAAATTCGAAACAAAATATCCTGGTCCTTGGTCATGATATGGTCAATCTCATCGAGCACCACGATCGACGTACCTCGCTCACTGAACTCCTTCTTGCTCTCACACATGAACAGTGCCTCCAACTTGGCCACACTCTTGTCAAAGGACATGTCAGCAGTAAGACCATCTTCCACCCCAGTCAACTGCTTGTAAATGAGATTCATGATAGCTCGAGCACTAGGAGCAAGCATACAATTAATGCTGGCCACTTTAATTCCCTCCTTACCCCTAAAAACCTTGTCCATGACTCTCTGAAGAAGTGCCGTTTTACCCGTACCAGGAGGACCACTCACGTACAGTGCAGCACCCGGATCTTCAAAACCAGCCTGCAGACGCGACTCAAAGTAATGCAGGAGGGTCGATTCTTCATTTTGACGGCCTACCATTTCGTTATCGCTTGCCAAAATGTGTCCCTTGGAACCTCTGGAGAACATGCTCTTGATGTGGTTGAGCTCCGCCAGATGGGGATGAATTGACACTGGTGAAGGTGAAGGAGATGCGGAAAACGGATTTTCTCGCTCTCTCGGAGGTGTCAGAACACGTTGCGAGTCGTCAAAACACTCCACTTTTCGTCGCTTCAAATTCAGAGGCTCAGTGGACACCTGTCTGTCGACCTCACCGGACTGGAACAGGTCTCCATTGGTCTCGAGCTCCTTGAGAGGCACTCGGATGGGTTCTCGTCGAGCTCGCTTCTGTGGTCGTTTGGGGGTTGCAACAGCCATTGTGATATGTCGAATGTGTGTAGAAGAAGTTGGGGCTTCACAGGTATATCAATTACATATCTGCTTTTGGCTTAATGAAAAAGCTAAAGTGCATGCCGAGCTAAAACGCGTCGAACGCAACGAAGAGTAAGGGGAAAACCCCCAATCGCGGCTTAAACTGCGATTTTCACGCGTATCACATGCCATAACACGCGAAAACGCCTTTCCACGTCCATTTTCGTCCACTTTGGCCCACTTTCACCGTCCCCTTCACCCTACGCAAATCCAATTAATGCAATGCACCAGCCTCAAAATCTCACGATATTAGGGTTAGGTGGTGATGATGAAAAGAGACCAACGGAAAACGACATAAGTCAGCCAAAAGAGGAGGAATCGCGATTTTAAAAAAATCCTAGACATCTACACGCCCGCATCTTGCTTATTAAGCCATTTCCCAGCCGATTCACCCTCCCACACACCCCCTTTACCTACTGGTACAGCACATGCATCAAACCAAAACACGCTTCGGTGCCTACCACACGGAATACACGCAGGAGAGCGTCCAACGCGTAGATGGGGAAAATTGAAAAAAATGGTGACAAAAAAAAACCCGCGTACAACGGCTAATATAGCAAAAATGTCAACAAAAATAATGAAAATAAAATAAAATAAAATAAAATAAATACGAAGCCAGCCCTGTACAGTGTTTTTCATCCTCAAATTTCAAATTTCAAATTTCAAATTTCATTGTTTGACGATAGACGAAATGGCATGTGGCATGACTTGCTGGATACATGCAGCAATAGGCTGAACAGGTGGCATTATGTAATTATAGAACGGATGTGGTTGATTACATAATCAATTGACATACCAAAGACGTGTATTGTGAATTTCTGTCCAATCATTTAAGTGGACTACGTCTTGAGTGTGTTCTGATTCTGGAATAAGAGTGTATTCATAAAGCAGAGGACTTGACCAGATCAGAGTATAGAGCCATGTTGAAGAAAACACTGTAGAAAATAAATGCCAACTTGAAATATCACTCCAAAGACGTAGAGCAGTGAAGAGAACAGCTGATACTGCTAGACTGAAGAGATATATCTCATTGATCAAGTTTTCATGCATTTTCGTGATGATAGAAAACACAACAAGATCTCCAGATACCAGTAGACAGAACAAAGTAGGATCTTCAACCTCCTCATCAAACCATCTATATCCATACCAGATGCAATGTATGAGACAGCCGGTGTAGAGAGCAGTGTTGAATACCAGTAGAAACGCTTTTTTCAGCTCTTTCCTGCTCTCAAACACCACATTCGAGTACCAAATCACTGTCTGATAAGCGAAAACACTCACACACAATATCAAGAATATGGTCTTCCAAAAGAACAACCCTAGACACACTCCAACCACAGTGATGTACACTCCCACTCCAACAACAATAGCAATTTCGATTCCTTCCATGGCGAGAGATACTACGAAATAAACCGGTTTCAATAATATATTCCAAGGTAGTATTGAAGTCGGGTGCCCTGACTCCCCGCAGTTCCGGTACGCACTAAACCATGATTGTATGAAGCTAACTGGAAGTGGACTGCTAGCACGTGCCCGTTAGTAATTCAGTGGCAAATGATGTACACAATAGTAACACAGACTGGAGTTTTGAAGAGTGTACTGCAAGAAAACAGTGCTGTGTTCATTCTCCTATTGTCTCATCTATATTTTCTGCATATCACAGCATCACTTGATAGCCTATTATAACACCTCTGTAGTTAGTGCCTGGCCCATATATATGCTTACCGTAGCACCATTCGCACTCCACTCAACATGTTTGGAGGACTGACGTTTCAAACGAAAAAGCAGCTGCTCATAAGCGTCACCAGTATCAGTCTTGTGGTGGTTCAACTACTTTCACTCGCACATATTCTCTGGTATGGCTACAGATGGTATACTGAAGAGGTGACTGCAGTATCTCTATTTTGTCAGACTCTACTTGGACAGATAGCTGTGCGTTCCATGTTTCATAAACATGAACTTATGGCTTCCAGAACCTCAAAAGACCGATCAGAGCTGGTTCTGAACGTCAAACTGATGATGAGTGCTTCTCTATTCGCAGGTCTTCGTCTTTATCTCGATAAGCCAGCCTGGGTTCTGGTATCCACCTTGTTCTGTAAACTGTGGATTTTTGGAGCTATTCTATCGACTCCTTTGATTTACGAGTATTTCATTCTGCCTATGGACGATGAAGACCAGCTGGGTCCGTTACTTGCTACTACTAGGTCACCTCACAGAAACAGCAGACCTCCATCTTACCAGACTGTTGAGAGATGTGACTAACTCTAAGATATAATACATTTATCTAATAAATACCAATTACCAAGGGGTGGCGGCTGTGTTAGTTGTGAAAAGGGTAGTGTGAAAGAAAAAAACACAGCTACAGATGAAAATGCCATACAGCATAACCATCTATAACCATATCCATACAGCCAATACTGTGCCATGAGTGAAATATGGGCATAACAAGCAACAAACAACACTCAAACACCTGTCAGACACACTAGCATCTCATACAAGATGCCAGTATCTTCAGTTGCTTCATGTTACTCCATCACTTCTATCTCCACATCCACTCATGTTCAGGTATCAAAAAGTCGTCTTTCTTTCCTTCCTCAGATTAACTGCGTGAATCTTCGCCTTCGTCATACTCACCCTGCTGAGTGGGCAACAGGTTGAATCGCTTCTTGAGAGTAACTCGCTGTCGAGAGTACTTGTCGTCGGGGGAGAAACGAGCGGGATGAGCACTCTTGGTGATCTCTCCGGACTCGGTGTTCTTCAGAAGAGTGTAGACACGCTTGCCGTCGCTTCCAATAGTGTACATGAGATGCATTTTGAGGTGTTGGTTGTGTGGTTAGATGGGAGTGTGGAATTTTTCATGTACAAAAAAAAATTGTCCCAGTGCGCAAAACCTTAACTTTGTTTGGAACCGTAATGTGAAACTTGACGGTGTGGAAATGAGGAGGAAGGGAGTTCTAAGGAGAAGGGGAAGGTGGTTAGTAGTAGAAAACGACTGGAACTGATGTCTTATTCCAAAAAATCCTGAATTTTCAGCTTTTTGAGTCGTTTTACAGATTTTTGAAAATTTCACACTTGGAAACTACTAAAAACCTTATTTAGTATACATAATATCATCAAGGAGACGTTTGTGATTCTAGCACAAGTAAAATCATTCAATTACGACCAATACTCACCATTGTAGTCCCCATTTTGTATCCTCTCCCTTTACTAAGTCACATGACCTTTATCCCAAACAAACTCTAACACCAAACTCTAAAAGACAGTGCACAACATCACGCATCACGAAACTAAACAGCACCAGATACAACACGCGTTAAGATGGAAAACCCTCACGAAAAAGACCAGACTGACGCTCTCGCACGAATCGTCTCGGGTGTTTCAAAACTCAACTCTTCAATCGCTCGAGTCAACGAAATCCAGGAAGAGGTGTATTCTCGAAACCTGAATCTTTCAGTCGTGTCTGAAATCATGCAAAACTACCAGGCCTCGGTGGATTATTATCTCAGAGAAAGTGGTGCCATGAAGGAGCCGTTCAAGAATGATGACGAATAAGTCACGTGACCAAACTACACAGGTTATGAAGAGACAACTTGAGGGTATGTCCAAGCCCCACAACTACAACCACCAGTGTTGGTAATCACGTGTTATCGACACATTGCATCAATATTTATTTATATACGTAATTAATACGTTCTATTCAATCAGTATTTATATACGTGTGTCGTAGACGTTACTATTAGAATCCTCTAGTTTAACAATGTATGGGCTTTCTGAGTTGAGACAAAGAAGGTGGTTTGGATGGAAGAAGAGGTTGTGGTATTAATACGCGCACGATTCTACATCGTTTACGGCTTTACAATCTTCATTTGGTCAAATATTGGCCTAGATAATGGTCATTTCCCCGTGGTTTTTTTAGATATTTGCTCTTTGTGAGGGCTACAGCCATCTTATAGCAACAAGGCCCCCATAGAAATGATCAGTGCGCGATTGTGGCTCTAGTGGTTATCTTGATATTTCTGTACCTCCACTTTTGGTCAAATCAGAGCGACCAAAAACACCACCTCTAAACGTGCGGCTCGTTAATTCAAACCGTTTAGTTGACAAGTCTAAGTGGAGTTCCTTATGCTAACTAAATTCAACTAAAGAACAAAGCCCAACAGGATCAGTCATAACCTGTTTGGTCATAACCTGTACCAATCTTTGCAAACACAGTTACCGTGCATCCCCATATTAAGTCTCAGACTCACCCCTGTGTTGCTCCGTCTCTATCCGGAGCAACTCGTTGCACTCTATTTTTAGATTCAGATAGGCAGCCATGACTATGACTAATGACTAATGACTAAGAAGACAGTAGTAAGCAAGTGTAGTAGGGTATGAGAGTGATTAGTCAGCTGTATACGTGTTTGTGCAACAAAGAATTATCTTAATAATACGTGTTCTGCTATGGAAGCGCCATCCGTATCTCGCTTATGCTGTCCATCTCTATGATAGAGTTTACCTGTTGTGCACTTGACGTCCAAGTCAAGGGGCTAAAACAGTAGACTCCTAAAAAAGGCCTCAATAGATGTGATAGGTGGTGTGTTCAGATTTATCGGTTTTTTGTCGATTTTCTGGTTTTCTGATTTTCTGGTTTTTCTATGGTTTTTTTCGTTAGCTTTTCTTTCACATGAACAAGCTTTGCCCAGTCCAATGATAACATCCGTGAATCTGGAACAGCAGATGCCAAGAGTCCAGATATGAAGGGCCGAAAAGTTAATTTTGGCGGTCCAAAAACAGGCCAAGAGCTTAGTAAGGGGTTTTAATGGCTGTAAAACCCCCAAGTACTGTCTCTACATTCTGTTACGCCGCACTCACTCTGTTTGTTTACAGCATGCAGCCCATTTTTTCCACACGGCTTGCAAAGTTTTCGATAAGGTGAGATTAGGGGCAGTAGCTGAACTAAGAGATTTTGATACTGCAAGAGTTTGTAGCTGTAGAGATGCAGCAGTGTACCGGTACTTGCAGGATCCACTTGCTTCTCTTTTTATTCTTATCTTTATCTTGGTTCTGATTGGCTACTTGTAGTTGAGCATCTCATCGGCATAACAGAGATGCTTCTTAGAAAGAAGGAGTTTATATCAGATCTAAGAGAGGTAGAGATAAGAGAGTAGCGGGGATTTGATGTACGATGAGAGTGGAGTAGATCGCCAAATCCCTCTCTTCTATCGACACAATATTCGTATCTACGTTGTATTCAGAATAGGGGTTTTGTTTTGATCTTCAAACGCCGAACGTGAAGATACCGAAACATACAAAATGTGACAAACTGGAGTAACAGGGTAACTAACGAAACTACAGATGTCTAAATCCACTCTTTCTGGTGTTTAAGCGGCTTTTTAGTCATCAGGGCAAAAAAAAAAAAAAGCACAGTGTTCTGACACTTCAGAGTTAAAGTCTAGGCCCATGTGACATGGATGCGAAACAGAAACAGACAATGGGATTTTTGAAGGAGTAGACATAGGCAGTATGGCAGAATACAACAGAACGAATAGTTCAAACTACCAAAAATTGCTCCCAAACTCCAACTCTTGTATCATATTCTCTCCTTGTCAGGTGTATCACTCGAGATGATGTGCATGCATTTATGCGTTCTATGCAGCCAAGGTCGCTACAAGCCTTGGTAGAGGTCGATAATTATACAGCAATCGATAAATGTCCGTTTTTTGCTCTTTTGTATCGCTTTCAATTCCCTCTGTTTTTACTGTCACACCTCTCAACATCTTCATCACCTGTCTGGACTCTCACCAGTTGCTTATCGATAAAAGGTTTATTTAAGCGAGCTCATAACTCTACGAGTAGTTGAGCAAATCGGGTTTTGAAAGTTGCATTTTGGTCCTGATTTGAAGGAGCATCTTTTGGAAGGCCTATTGATCACATACCATGAGATTTGGGCCATTCTGAAGCGCCCCCACAGCGCCCAGACAAGACATGCACCGCCCTGCACACTTTCGTTGTGTGCGGGAAACAGAGTTTGGGCTATTTTTAAGCTTCCAAATAAGGTTTAAATTGCTTTGATATATGGGATGCGGTTTCCCAGATCCTTTTCTTGTCAAGTTAACGAGGTCGATACTACGACCCAAACAGCACCAGGAGGAGTCGGTCACATTTTAAAACCATCGCACGCGCAGCGCCATTCTCATACGACTGTCCGCAACCCAAAACGACCTAAAACACGACCTTTCGATCGATTCAAAGATCGAACGTCATTAACATAGCCCGAAGGACAACCCCTACAACAAGTACGGCACTAGTAAGGCTTAGACACCCGTTTTTTTCAACACTTTTCTTCTTCATTTTTTATTTTCCACCATGGGCTGGGACCAACTAGGTATCGATGATGCCCATTTGGCGTATGCCATCATTGGCACGTTCACCATGATCTTCTCGGTGGTGTCTCTGTTTGTCAAGGAGAAGCTATACATTGGTGAAGCCACAGTGGCCACTTTGTGTGGTCTGATTGTGGGTCCTCACTGTCTCAAGTGGTTCACTCCAGACACTTGGGGTAACACTGACTACATCACTTTGGAGCTGTCTCGAGTTTGTCTGGTGATTCAGATTTTTGCGGTAGCCGTCGAGTTGCCCAAAAAGTACATTTGGAAGCATGCCTTGTCTGTGTTCTATCTGTTGTTCCCCATTATGGCGTTTGGATGGCTTATTTCGTCGCTCTTTATCTGGGCAATGATCAAAGACCTGAGATGGAAGGAGGGCTTGGTGATGGCAGCTTGTATCACTGCTACTGATCCCGTTCTTGCTTCCGCTGTTGTGGGTAAGGGTAGGTTTTCTCAGCGTCTGCCTACCCATTTGAGAAATTTGTTATCTGCCGAGTCAGGATGTAACGATGGTATGGCTTTCCCGTTCACGTTCATTTCTCTGAATCTGATTCTGCACTATGGAAACGCTGGTGAAATCTGTAAAGAGTTCTTTGTCATCACTGTGCTGTACGAATGCATGACTGGTATTTGTTTGGGCATTGTGATTGGTTGGGGAGGACGGATTCTGATCAAGTTTGCGGAAAGCAGGAATTTGATTGATCGAGAGTCCTTTTTGGCCTTCTACATTGTTCTGGCTCTCATGTGTGCTGGTTTTGGAACGATTATCGGAGTTGATGATTTGTTGGCAGCTTTTGCAGCAGGAACTGCTTTCTCTTGGGACGGCTGGTTTGCCAAGGAGACCGAAGACTCTCATGTTTCCAACGTTATCGACTTGCTTCTCAACACTTCGTTCTTTGTCTACTTTGGATCTGTTGTTCCCTGGTCCGATTTCAACAACAAGGAGATTGGACTTGATGTTTGGCGACTTGTGGTCATTGCTGTGCTGATTCTACTGTTTAGAAGAATTCCCGCAATGCTCATTTTGTCCCCTCTAGTGCCTGATATTCGAAACTGGCGTGAAGCTCTTTTCTGCGGTCATTTTGGACCTATTGGAGTCGGTGCAGTTTACATGAGTCTTATTGCACGAGCCGAACTGGAGTCTGGAGGTCCTTCTCCTCTCAGAAAGGAAGACTGGCCTGAAAAGGGAGAACCAAACTGGTTAGCAGTACAGACTATCTGGCCAGTATGTTGTTTCCTGATTGTTTCGTCCATTGTCGTTCATGGATCTTCTCTGTTTGTGTTCTTCCTCGGTAAGCATGTCTCCAACTTGTCCATCACTATCAACTCAACCACCACTGCTGGAGATGAGAGTCATCTCTGGATCTCACGTCTTCCAGGTATTGGAGATAATGGACGAACCATTTCCATTTCTCGAGTTGATACCAAGGAGCCTGGTCTGATCACTTTCGGTGAGAAGAAGAAGGCTGCTCGACGACAGCAGCACCAGAGTGAGAAGCAGGAGGGTGTTGTCACTAATGAGTCGACTTCCAAGTTGCGAAAACCCCGACGAAGAATGTCCAAAGAACCTCCCGTTAACCGGCCTCTTTCTCTAGGTCAAGGACGAAACAGAAACGAGCATGTTGAAACCTTTGTTGAAGGCGATCATGTCATTCAAGAGAACGATGATGGAGATATTATCGCTGAATACGACCGAGAAAAGGCAGGAAGCTCTTCTGGTACTGATGGAGATGATCATAGTCCTCATATCACTGACAGACGACAGTCTCATCCTCACAACGAGGCAGCTGGACATCACCATCTGCATCACGAGAAGGTCAAGGCTGTGGCTTACAAGATTGATGATGAGCTGATTGTGGAGAACGAGGATGGAGATATTCTCAAGCGGTACAAGATTCGACAGAAGGGTCACGGTTCTGGATCGCCCAACGACGAGTACGTCACTCCCAAGCATGAGGGCGGAGTGTCCAAGTTCCTGGACCGAATCTTCCACAAGAACTTCCAGGACATCAAGGATATCCACAAGGACAAGTCGCCTGCCACTGACTTTGTGGACCTCGAGCAGAATGAGCCTCTGGACGTTGCTCTTGCCCGAGACGGTATTCTGAGCCATGTTGAGGACCATCCTGCTGACGGTGCTGTCCAGGGCACTGCCACTCTTTTGCATCCTACTCACACTCCCTGCAACGATGAAGTGTGTCTAGATGACCCTCTTCAGCGAGCCACTATTGTCGAGGGTTCGCTAGAGAGAAGAGACACTTCTCGGTCTAGACATAGTAGTAGAGGTTCTTTCAGCTCGTTTAGATTGAGACGAGACTCCATGGGCGAAACTCCTCCTCCTGAGACTCAGCAGAACCTGCCTGAAGAGACTCCTGCTGAAAAGAGACGTCGAATGAGTGCCCTTGGTCTGGGAAATGGTCCTAAGGATGATGATGATGAAGAGGAACAGACGGTGGTGCATCCCATTCAGGAAGATGAAGAAGAGGCTCCTAGGATTGTCTGGGGGGATAGCGTGAGGGGCTAGGGTAGATGGAAGGACCGGTCATTTAAAAGTTAGATACATGTTATTTTATTATCACGATATTGTAGTTGCGTTTACTGAGGACAGCTCACTGGGGACACGTCCGATTTCCATTTGGAGTGGATTTCTGGAATCGTCACAGTTGTAGGAACAGATTAATACCATATTGAACCTGTTTCACCAGACTCTGCTCTCAATGTAATGTTGTTAGCTATTACTATCCAAACTTGTATTGAGTATATCTCCGTAGGGACACTTCCAATTGAAACCCCGAGGGGATTTCTGGAATCCCCACAGTCTCAGGAAGCGATTCATACAAAATTTACCTGTTTCGTACCAGGGCACTAACATAGCCCAACTGCACTTCCTTTACTCAACCAAGAGAAACAGTCATCTTACAACCCTCATATAACTATATATAGATAGCAGTTTCTGGACGTTCCTAGACTCGTATGGGTTTGTAACGGGTCAAATAGTCACGTGACATGATTTTTCAGCTCCAATACATCTCAGAATGTCCTAGTGGGGTCCTGTTTCCCTCCTCTGGTATTACTTGGCTGTACTTGCTTAAAGTTGAGCCAGTTGGGATATTTAGCTAAGGTCGAGTTTGTATGAAGAACAATAGTTGGTTCAAGTCAAGTAAAATCTAACCATCTTAGTTCAATGGATATTGACGCTAGAGCTTTTGGGGTTTGGAATATACATATTTACGGGCCGCTGAGGGCACCTAGACTATCAGCTAAGTTCAAGAATAGGTGAAGACCCGTTTTGATTTGTTGTCCAACAGAAGGTATTAGCGTAGTGAGTGCTGTGAGTGTTTTGATTCTGAAGAGTGCGTTTTGTTCATAATTCGAGGCTCTAAAAAAAGCACTTTTCAGATTCACTGTATCTCGTTCCAGTCGATCAGCATGTGCCCTTCCAGTCCCCCCCTGTGATATGAGTAATTAAGTTTGGGTGGGTGTACGGAGAATGAGTATATCTCATGTTTGGGCCGTCCTACTGGAATTCTGAACAGTGAATTTTGTTCGGAATCGCAAGTTCTACCTTTTTCCGCTTTTATCTTGTCTTTAGCTCACTTTGCTATTGCGTGGTGTGTCCTCCATTCATAAAATAAAGTTTGTATAATATTTCACCTCCTCCGCTTGACGAGTGATATTTCCCTCTCCTCTCTATATCCCCGACGAGCATGGATCAAGCAGAGGCGGAAGTTGCTTCCCCACAATTCGACAGGTCAAAGAGACAAAAGCTTGGCGAAAGCGAATTAAACGAGCCGCACGAAAATGAAATCGAAAACGAAACACTAGTTGAAGATAAGCCCCTTCAATACTCACGATTTGCTTCAGTATACGAATTCCACCATATTCTCAACGACTGGGGTATGCCTTTTTTTGCATTCAACTCTGGAAAGGAGAGACCTTCAGATAGATCTGTTACCATCACGTATACGTGTTGTCGGAGTAACGAGGGTAAGAATTGCTCTTTTGAAGTGAGAGGAAGTAAACGAAAAGATGAAGACTTTTGGACTCTCAAGAAAGTGGATGCTAAGGGTAAAGGGCATAATCATGGTTCTGAGATGAGTCAAGAGCAACAGGTATTAATTGATTTAGCTGAAAGACAACGACTGTGTGATATCCCTTCTTTCTACCATGTTTCTCTTCCTCCTCGGTTTGAAGAGTATTCGTCTTCTGACTTATTATTGGCTGGTTTGAACAGCTGGGCTGAAGGGTTTTTCTTCAAACAGGGTACAAACTGGTCTAAAAAGACTGGAGACGAGAAACAGACGTTTTACTGTGGTGTTTCTGGGTGCTCTTATGCTGTTACAGGTGTCAGATTGGCCAATGAAAAGACATGGGCTATAAGGACTTATAATGCTAGGCATATTGAACATAACCATGATCACGTAAGTAAAGAGCTTACAAGCACAGTAGCTCTACCGCCTATAACCGAAAGTTATTCTTCGTTTTCAGACCTCCATTCTGCTCTAAACGGCTGGTCTGTACAACACAACTTTGCATTCAAAACGGGAAACTCGTCTACAGGCCATACCAATGGCTTGGTGAGTAAATACATGGTTTGTTGCATGGTAGGAGAGTCAGGAGAGCCGTGTCCTTACAGTGTGATTGTCAAGGAGGCCAGAGATAGTTCATGGAGTCTGAGTCAAGCTAATATGGCTAGAAAGAATCATAATCATGATATTGACAGTGAGTTGACAGAAGAACAGAAGGTACTGTTAGATGCAGCTGAAACTAGGAGGATTATTCAGAAACCTGACTATGCTCCTGAGCATTTGCCTTCTAGGACAGTTACGTTCCCAGATAAACCAGCTCTTGTGCAGTATCTTCATCAGTTTGCTAAAGAGAGACATTTCAAGCTGGTCATACGAAGAAGCAAAACTGAGCTGAATGGACAGAAACTGCTGCACTATGAGTGTTCCAGGGATAGAAAGACTGCGAACAAGTGTCCCTATCATATTTATGCCCGTGAGAGCAAAGACGGGGTATGGAGAGTGTCTTTCCCGTATAACCTGAAGAACGAGCATAACCATGGGTTGGGCGAAACGGGTGAAACTGAGCTTCTTGAAACTGAAGAGTAGGCAAAATATTATTTATTTGATTATCAGTAGTTGTAATAGTGCCCACCTAACATAACCGAGGGCTTCTAACTTTCGACACCAAGCACAGAGCTATGACGTCAGTATAGAACAGTTACCCCATCAGAACACCCTACAAAGCCATATCTCATACTACAAGCACAGCAAACAAATAATATAGTGAATTGTTAGTTACCGGTACTATGTTTCCGTTACCTCCACTTTTCAGACCTTGCCAAGAAACCCACTCAGCCACTTTGGAGACATTGAACCATGATATTATTTCGGAGATGAGCTGTGACGCTGTAAACCGTCCACCGTCCGTAAATGATAGTCCAACGGCTCTACGGCTCTACCCCAGCCACAGCTTATCGCACGGCACTGAGTTTATTTGGGTGGGCCATATGCAAGGGTCTATGAGGGGTTTAGAATAGAGAAATGAACGGTTTGATTAGAACTAAAAGGATAACAGGAGGAGATACACGGAGACAGACTGGTGAAAATCCCTACA
The DNA here is from genome assembly GCA_900519075.1 of Yarrowia bubula. NCBI lineage: Eukaryota > Fungi > Ascomycota > Dipodascomycetes > Dipodascales > Yarrowia > Yarrowia bubula. Next base: position 97,479 of record ULGX01000018.1, read on the forward strand.
CCTCCAATCTTGGCTTCATCATAGCCGTTGAATTGAGATGGTTTCGTGCCAACACCAAAAACATAATATCCGTAACTCAAGGCAAAAACCTCCTTACATTGGCATTCTTGACTCACACACCTGTGCATGAGCCACCCGGAGCCCTGTCTCACTCTTGTCCAAGCCGTTTAACCACAGCTAGCCGAACCTAAACTTCAATTTCGGCGTTTATCTCCCTATCATCATCTTGGCAACCCATTGTACCTGCATGAGGAAGATAAGCAAGCGAGGATGAGGACGAGGTGGGGGAGTTGTGGACATGGTGAGGGTGTATGTGGGTATTTGACGGGTTCATCAACAGTTATATAGTCGGAAAACACCAATATCACCCCTCTTCCGCTCTCCAACGGCCCACTTTCACTCCCCTGTTTCAGGTTCTAACTTTGCGCCTAGCACTATGCAATGTCAACATGTTATGGAATGTACGATAGGATGTGTTTTCACATTGGAGGTATGGCTAGACAGCAATTTTCAAGGCCATTCTGAATCCCCGATACTAACCCCGTACCTTTTTTGTAGCCCCCACATCACTCCGTTAAATGTCTCACTATACACACCATACAGCGTTGTATCCCCAGACGATCTTCTCTGTCTAAACTCTACTGCAAGGTGGGCAGTGGTATTTAAACGCTGGCACCCCCATACTTCAGCTCTGTATCAAAATGCGCTTCTCAACTCTTCTCCTGTCTGCCACCATTGCCTTGGCTCACAAGTTCTCTCTGGAGTCCATTCCCCACCGGTCTCTGTCTTCTCAGAAGAACAACGGTCTTGGTCTGGACACTGTCAACGAGTACACCGGTTACCTGACCGCCAACGAAACCGAACACTTTTTCTACTGGGCGTTTGAGTCTCGAAACGACCCCAAGAACGACCCTGTTATTCTCTGGCTTCAGGGAGGTCCTGGCTCTTCCTCTGAACTTGGAAACCTGTTTGAAAACGGACCTAGCCGAATCGGATCCGATCTAAAGCCCATTCACAACCCCCATGCTTGGAACAACAATGCTACTATTGTTTACCTTGATCAGCCTGCTGATGTTGGTTTCTCATACACTGACAAACCCCATTCAGTCATCAACAGTGCCCAGGCTGCTACTGAAGTGTACAACTTTTTGGAACTCTTCTTTGCCAAGTACGACCATCTTCCCAAGAAGCTGCACGTTACTGCTGAGTCCTACGGAGGCCACTACGGACCTGCTACAGCTTATGAGATTCTCCAACACAAGGACCGATCTTTCGAGCTCAAGTCTTTGGTTGTTGGAAACGGAATGACCGATCCTCTCAACCAGTACACTGAGTACGGACCCATGATGTGCGGTAAGGGTGGTGTCGCTCCTGTTGTTGACCAGGACACTTGTCAGCAGGTCGATGATGCTGCCAAGCAGTGCATTCCTCTTATCCAGAAGTGTTACGACTCTGGAGCTGCTACTGACTGTGCAGATGCAGTCAACTTCTGCAACGACAAGGTCCTTGGACTGTACCCTAGTACTCTCAACCCTTACGATGAGACCAAGCAGTGTGAGCCTGCTGATGATAACGGCTGTTACACTGAGACCAACTACATGACCAAGTGGCTGGACCTCCCTTCTACCCTTAAGGCTATTGGAGCCAAGCACAAGTGGACCGGTTCTTCAGACACTGTATACAACGATTTCACCCAGACTTCCGGAGACTGGATGCTGCCTGTGGTCAGAGACATTCCCGAGATTGTCAAGGAGGTGCCTGTTCTCATCTACGCCGGAGACAAGGACTGGATCTGCAACTGGCTGGGTCAGAAGAAGTGGACCGAGGAGCTGGAGTGGCCTGGCAAGGAGGGATTCAACAATGCTAGCTTTAAGCCGTTTTCTGCAGGCGGAAAACAGGCCGGAGAGGTGCGAAACTACGAGCAGTTTACGTTCTTGAGAATCTTTGATGCAGGCCATATGGTTCCTCATGACCAGCCTGTTGCTACCTCCGAGATGATTACCCGGTGGATGAACGGAGATTATAAGCTGGAGTAATGTAATTATAGACTAATACCATTGAAAAAGAAAAAAGAAAAAAGTAGTTAAGAACACTTAGGGTGGTCAAGTAATGCCAAGTAAACCACAGCGACAGCAGTAGTGGTCTAAAAGCTTAGTGAATAGCATATTCGGAATTGCAGGATTCCAGAGAATCTCCCCATGGCAATTTTAAATAATATATTTTTCATACTCTTAACCTGTCACTTGCTGAAGGTACAGCTCACCACTGGGGATTCCCACGGAGCTGCTAATAATTGAATTATCCTCCCCTCGTCTCCAGCTCCAAAACGCACTCTTCAGAATTCCTCTAGCTCGATTTAAACTCGATTCGTAGACACCCCAAAAACGCACCCCCAGCCGTGCGGCTCGGAAATTGCCGGAGTTAAACGGAGTTAACGGTATATTATAGCTACACGACCATGTATAATCGAAGCTACAGTAGTCAGTAATGAGATATTTCTGAGCCAAAGAGCATCAACAGAGCTCTCTAAACAGAGCATAGGCTACACTGGCTATACTGGTATACTTTGGTGTTTCTGCTGTGCCTGTCTCACACTTCTTAGTAGAGAACCCTCACCGTAAAGTGAAGCTACAAGCGAAACTTGACAATGGGATATTGCAATGCCACTCCAGAGAAGTGGTTACGATTATCGGAATCAGCGATGCTTGAGTATTCCGACCCTGGTTGTGGAATTGCTCTAGCAGTGATTTGCAGGAGTAATAGTAAAAAGAGTGAAACGACAGCAACAAGCCAAGCCTTACCATAACGTCCATCCTGGGTTATAAAAACGGTTAACCTGATTCCGAGATGATTCAGGGTCAATTCACACTGTAGAAGAAAGTACTTCCATAGCTCTCTACACTTATACCATCCATTATACAGTAACACACTTAATATCAGTTAATTGAAGGCAATGCGACTCATTTCTGAAAAAAAAAAGGTGCCCATAATTCCAGAGAGCCCAAATAATCTATCCCCGACTCTCCATCGGATATAGCGGTATAACTCTACTCCAGCCGCTACTCTACTTCACCGCATGCATTTGCCGTTCCACAGTCGGGAGCCAAAAACAACTTTATCTTTATCTGAGAGTATGAAGAGGTCGGAGAACAAGGCTCTTAAAGCGGCCTTAAAATAGGAAAAAATACCAGTTTTTTTTTTGAGAAATATCATATACACCCTCTTTGTGTCCAATTTAAGCCAAAATATGGTCTATATCGTATTCACAACCCCCTCAAAACCTCTCACCTTCTCATAACCGGATGCCGGTAGAAACCTTAAAAGCCTATTTCTCTTCCGTCTCTTTTCCGGACGCACCAGACAAAGAAAAATGTGAACAAACTACTGTACCGTTACGTGGGTTTCTGGTAAGGACCTGCTTCCTCCGAATCTTCGGATCAACTGAAGAATGGCCTTGGATGACTCCCAAATTGATTTTAGAGTTGTATAGCCGTGCTAAGTGGAGGGTAAGAATATGCATCAAATGGGGTGTTGTGACGGGTGAAAACGGCTGTAAACGTGACAGAATGTTGGTAGGAGGTATTTCTACTGCTGGCAAAAAAACCACACCAATTCATCCCTTTTTGACTCAGATAACTCGACCTTCATTATTTCTTCTCCATCTCCAAACCCAAAACGTCCGTGTGCATTTCGGAAAGAGCTGCAGCCCGAAACATGTTCGGAGAGTTGAGAATACAGTCATAACGGCTATTTGTGTATGACCAAAGATTTATATATAAAGATGCCCAGTCCGCTATTTATCAAACACAAACAGATACCATGTTAATGACCAGTGACGAAAACATTATGGACACTACCACCGTCCAGCCTACTGAGAAGCCCAATGCTGTCTCTCCTACAGCTACCCCTGCTGTTTCTACTGATTTGGAAAAGCCGGCTTCTACTGAACCCCAGATTCCCCTTCCTGACCAAGGCAAGGCTTGGTTGGCTATGATTGGAGCCTCCTTTGGACTCTACTCTTCGTTTGGATACATTAACGTTGTGGGACTGTATGAGGCTTACTACCTCCACCACCAGCTGAGTGAGTACTCTGCAAGCACCATTTCCTGGATCACTTCTCTGCAAGTCTTCATTCTGTTTGTGGGCGGTATCTTCTTTGGCCGAATTGCCGAAATGTACGGTCCTCAGAAACTCGCTGCCTTCGGATCTGTCTTTACTATCACTGGAATCATGACCACCAGTGTCTGCACCAAGTACTGGCATTTCTTGCTAGCTCAGGGTATCTGCACTTCGATTGGAAACTCTGCAATCTACTACGCTTCTCTGTTGGCTGCCACTACTTGGTTTCAAAAGAAACGAGCCTTGGCTCTTGGAGTGGTGGTTGCAGGCTCTTCTCTAGGAGGTACAACTATGCCCTTCATTTTCACCAAGCTACAGCCTCGAATTGGATTTCCTCAGACTGTTAGAGCTATTGGCTACCTCATGATTGGAGTGTGTGTTATCTGCACTCTTCTGGTATCTTCTCGGTTTCCTCCTAACAAGAAACTCAGAAAGGAGTTTTTCAACTTCCGAGAAGAAGTCCTGGTGCCTTACTCTAAGCCCTCGGTGATTATCGTCACTCTGGCCATGTTCTTTTCTTTCTGGGGACTCTTTACGGCTATTGGATACATGAGTACTCATGCTATTGCCCATGGAATGTCCGAGGAGACTTCTTACTACCTGGTATCCATCTACAACGGTTCTTCGTTGGTGGGAAGAATTCTACCTGGCTTTGTCGCTGACAAGTTTGGTTCCTACAACATGCACTCCATTTGTACCGTCATTTGCGGTATCTTCCTGCTTGCCATGTGGATTCCAGCTAAAACCAACCCTGTCATTATCGCCTTTTCAAGTTGTTTTGGAGTGATTTCTGGAGCTACTGTGTCTTTGTTTCCTGCTCTAGTAGCTAGTATTACTCCTCCTACTGAAGTTGGAAGACGTATGGGCGTGATTTCTTTCTTCTACTCATTTTCTTCCCTTACAGCTATGCCTATTGCCGGACAGATTCTGCATAGAGACAACAACAACTTTACCGGTCTGCAAGTGTGGGCAGGTGTTACTATGCTGGTAGGAGGAGTGTGTGTCTTTGCCAGTAAAATGTGCATTGACGGTAAGACTTGGAAGTCCAAGTTTTAAAAAAGAGCAAACTACATATTTATAACATGAAACAGCCAGATTTATCTCAATGAAATGAGAGTCTGCTTATAGAACTACACCTTCAACAACTTAACTTGTAGGGTTAGATTACAGTGTATAGCAATACTACGCTACAGTACAAGCATTTACCGGTACTAAAAGCAGGTACGTCAAGGGCTACGTCAAGGGCTACAAATCACTATACATCAATATATACCACCAAATCATCACATATTATGGACTTAAGATAGAACTCCCCTCTTCACACTCGTATAAAGGACAGACCTGGTACCCCAGTTTCAACACCTTATCTCTTGATTATTATCCGATACCGAGATACGGCCGTTTACCCCTCTAAACCGCCTCCAAAAGCGCACTCGCCTTCCACTGTTGTACACTGTCTTACCCTATAGTCGATCTTTGCCCTCGTATTTAAGTCCGTTCGCTCACTACTTCTAATCCTAGCTATCGCGATTTTTAGTTGTGTCACCTTGGTGCGGAATCCGAACCCCGACACGGCTATCTATAAGGTAAGCGGAGTTAGTGCGGCTGAAATTATGGCACCCCTCAGTAATAGTATCGGCAGATCTGGTCTTGGCAGCGTGGTAGATAAATAAAAATACCGGCATTTGTCTCACATCCGTTCAATGACAATTATTACGTGATTTTTTTTGATTCAGGCACACTATCTTGTATCATAACACCGTTGCGTGGGGGGCAGTTGTGACGCATCTTTTTTTTTTTTTTTGACTTTTTACGCGGAAAAGGTTCCTCTTCCAGATGACTCGAAAAGTTAGTAGTGAGCGACACAAAGAAAAGCCATTAGTCACAACGTCTGTGTAATATCGTGAGAAAAAACAATATATAGAGACCCATATCACCACTGTAGATCTCTCTTCAACACCACATGAAGGAAGAAAACCCAATCAGTACGCAGACCATACTCACAGACTCACTGACAGACTCACCATCATGCCCTACACCTCTCAGCAAAACCTCCATGGATCTGGAATCTCTAGCTCTAGATGAAGATCCCTATGACCGATTTCCGTTTCGGCAAAAATGCGTTTTCACAATGGTAGTAGCGTGTGTCTTTTTTCAGCCATTCTTAGTGGCCTATGGACTTATGCCTGCTTTGGACAAGATTGCCGAAGAGTTCAATGTCTCTGATACTGTGGTTATCATTGGAAACGCCATTTACTACATTGTTCAGGGCCTGTCGGTGTTTTTTGTGGGCCCCTTATGCGAAACCTACGGACGCAAGGCTGGACTTTTTACCTGCAGCTTTTTCTTTTGCGTTTCGGGTATCGGTTTGGCACTGTCTCCTAATCTCGCCTGCTACTATGTCTTTAGAGCGCTGTCGGCAGTAGGCGGAAACTCCACTTTTTCCGTCGGAGTGGCGGTCATTTCGGATATCTGGAAACCTGACCAGAGATCCAAGGCTGTAGGAGTGTGTTTGGCAGGTACTCAAATTGGATCTTCTCTGGGACCTGTTCTGGGAGGCCTGATTGTCATGAAGTCCACCTGGCGTAACATTTTCTGGCTTCAGTGTGGAATAGGAGGACTGGCTATGGTGATTGTGGCTGTGGTTATGAAAGAGACCAAGCTCAATACTCCGTTTTCGCAAAGAAAACCAGGTCAGTGGTTTTTCCCTCTACATTGCAGTCATATCCTCAAGGCCTTTGGAAAGAGACATATCATGATTGTCACAGTGTCTCTGATTTGTGCTCTTTACGTCAATGAGACGCTCATTGTACCTATTGCTGCTATCATGAAGCCCAGGTTCAATTTGGATAATGAGTTGCTTTTGGGTCTTTTCTATGTACCCCAAGGTATTGGATACTTTATGGGATGTCTGGCTGGCGGCTGGTACGCCGACTTTCAGGTGAAAAAGTGGGTGAAAATCAAGGGAAGACGAGTTCCTGAAGATCGATTAAGGTCTGTGATTTTTTTCACACTAGTCACAGCTCCTGTTTTCATGTTAATCTACGGATGGTCTCTGAAAAAGGAGTTTGGAGGAATGGCTCTGCCTATTGTGACTCAGTTACTCACAGGCTTCTCTTTGTCAATGTACTACCCTAGTGTGAATGCGTACTATGCTGATTCCACTCCTGATCTAGGAGGAGCAGCTGTGATGCTCAATTACTCTTCCAGAAACATTGGAGCCACAGTGACTGCTGCCAGTACGCTCACAGCTATCAGAAACATTGGCATAGGCTGGACAGCTACGATTGCCGCCTTTGTGATTATGGTAGCTGCCCTTCCTTTGATCTTTCTCATTTACAAGGGAGAGGCTATCAGAGAGAAGGAGTATGGTAAGACAAAGGTGATTGAAGAAGAGGTGAAGATGGCCGAAGAGGACCCTACAAATAAAAATATTTGTATTGGGGAGGTTGGCAAGATGGACTAACGATAGACATAATTAATTTAATCAAAGTTTAAAAAACAACTGTAGGTATCCTGAAGTAGTACTGGTAATAGTTTGGTAATGTTTTTATTATGTTAAATATGGTGTTAAATAATTATTGAAGCTAGCTACTAACAGCACCCTCATCTTCACAAGCCTCCGGGTTGTACATTCTTCGGTGGTACTCCAGAAGCATGTAGTAAAAGTACAACTCCATCTTCTTGCGAGTTCCCCTATACCTCACATCACGCATACCTCTAGAGGCAAACGCCTGGCCTACAGCTGTAGTATGTCTGCTACTGAGCAGCTCGTTAACCACCTCTGTATCATTACCAGACAGTTGAACAGGCACAAACGAAACCCACGCGTTGGTAGTGTACAAATCCAGCCATGTTCGCCATCTGCTAGCTCTAAGAACTGTAGATCTGGACTTGAGAGCAGCAAGAAAGGCCTGGTTGTCGAGACTTTTATGCGAGTACTTTTTGCCCTTGACAGAAGCGGTCTTGGCTGGTCTTTTGGTATCTTTAATGAACGCCTTTTGGTACTTGAGGTAGCTCCAGTCTCCAGCCTTGACGTTGGCCACTCCACTTTTCTTCTCCATATGGAACTTGTCTTTCTGAGGGTTGTAAGTCATACTAGCATCAGGAGAGTAAAAGTCGTAGGAAGGGTAGACGATATCTGAATGCATGGAGCTGGAGAAGTCTGAGAAGATGGGAAGGTGAGTGACAGCTGACACTACAGGAGTCTTACCCCAGTCACTTCGAATGTAGCATGCTTCAGAGTAAGTCAGAGGGTTGCCTCCTCCTAGAAGACCGTCTTGGAAGACTCCTCTGAGACTCTCAGCTTGCATTCCAGAGCACATTTCACCGACGAATCTATCTAGATCGTAGCCTTCAGGTACAGCCCAAATAGTGCCCTTTGTCAGCTCCTTTCTCATCTCCTTGAGTCGTTTAGGAAACTTGAGGACCCTGGGAAACGGCTCCACGTTTAAGGCAAGTTCCATATCGGGAAGATAGCTGGAAACAGATGCAAGCATTTCCATGAACCCTTCAAGTGTTCTTTTGCTAACCTCATTGAGCTTCTTGTCGTTGGACATTCGCACAACTGTTCCATTAACAATCCTCACACCCTCAATTCCAGGACCCTTGAGAGCCTCCTTCAGTCCAGCTTGAAGATCTCTTCCTTTAGGCAGTTTTTTGATCTGCTGAGTAACTTGATCAATCATCAACTCATCCCATTGTCCTTTGGCCATCATTCCCTGGTACATTTCCTTGAACTGAGGAGGAGGGCATCTCTTAGTGGTAGCCTTGTAACTCGCTCTAGCTTCTTCAAGAGAAAACTTTCCAGGAGCCATGAGCTGTTCTTTTGCAATTGCATGGAACATTCCGTTCAACAGAGGTGGCAACTCATCTTCCTTTGGAAAAGACCGAGTGTAGGGATCAGTCATGTGTTTCATATAGTGGCTCAACTGGTTGTTGACCTCTGGAGTATCGTCTGGATCCCATCGTGTGTTTCTGTAGGGAAGAAACAAATGCTGGGGGTTGGCTCCGTCCTTAGCATTGGTTCGGAACTCGTACTCCACGTCTGACGCTCTCATCAGCTGCACATAGTCAGGAGCCTTGATGAAGAAGTACGAGCAGAGAGTGAGCATGGTGAGAATGCCACAGGCAAACACCACGAGTTTGGAGATCATTGCGCTGCTGGGCAGTCAGAAAGGCGCATTGCTCATTATAAGCAGAAAAAACCTGATTTTTTGTTATTTTACCCCAGACCCTACTGCAACTTTGACAGGGGTTGCCTACAGTAAAGAGCTGAGCAGGCAGCCATGTGGTGACAAAAAGAAGTGAAACATGCTAAAATGGATTTTTGGTGTGTTCTCGAGCTGGTCCAATAGCTGTGGAGGTAATGTCATTGCAACTACCCCAGATCAACGCTCATACTGTAGATCAGGGATTTCGACCTGGATCCCATTTTAAATTCGAGTCTATCTCATCCGAGTCTTTTCCTGCATAGTTGACGCGTCTGGCGTGTCTAGAGTTGGCAAAACGTACACGGATGTCTTGTCTTAAAAAGCTGTGACTGTTTGAAAAATACAGTACCTTGGTGGTTGTATAAAGTGCTGTATACATGTCTACCTATATGGCTGCAAAACACTACTTTTTTCTTTTCTCCACTCCACACACAGTTGCGGCAGATCTAGGCCGATACGAATGCGCATCGTCGATGTGAGACATTACAGGGCTCGGCAACAAGGGTGTTTGGTGGGCTTGAAAGTAAAGCTGAGAACCGGTGTTTCAGTGGCTGCTTAAAAAAAAAAAGAGTAAGAAGAGGATGGTGTCTTTCTCCAATAAAAAAAACTGGCTGTATTTCCTCTGTTCATTGAGCTGCTGTGTGCCCTTCATCCTCACTCCCACCTGCCAATGGCAACCACACTAGCTCAACCTTGTATGTATGGCTGCATAAAAAAAAACCGTTAAGTCGGAGTGTGAAAAACTGTAAGAGGGGGGCCCTACTTTCATGGCAATGAAACCCTTTCTGTTTCATACTGAGACATGCCAAGGTGGCGAGCCACATACTACAACAGGGCACTGATATATTCATTCACAAAAACAAATATCTGTTTCTTCAATCCAGGAATCCTCCGCTTCCTTAGCTAGAACCATCTGTCAAATCTTACCTCCATCAAGGCGTAATATCACCTTTCTGAGCAAACAAGGACTTTTGAGCCTCTTGACTTGCGCTGACATGCTTCTCCTGTACGGTGGGGCTACCCCTATACTGAAGGGAAGCAGGAAAGCAGTACAAGCAGTACGTGCTTCATTATGGAGATGATTTATTTACGTGGAGCATGATTTTGTATGTTGGTATAAACATTGACTATGTTGCTCTTTCATTACGGCTCTTTCATTACGGCTTTACTCTTCTACGTTCAGCTGTTTGTCTTCTTGATCTCTTACTCTATACCGTGATACGTTATGCGTACGCTTACTACTGCCTGGGTTAGATTTTATCAGAAAAAGCACAAAGACTTCAGAAAGAGATCAGTGGAAAGGTGAAAATCGTTTTTTAATCAATGTTGTTCATGATTAGCATGATTAGATCATCAGTGCAGTGTTCCGACCATGGGGGTACTCACGTCAAAAAAGAGAAGATAATAAATTAATTGTTTTTCGGTTTTGGGTATCACTCAGTGGTAGACATCGTCAATCACATCATCGTTCAGGGCTGGGTTAGTTTGGATCAGATTTTTCGAATCGAAAATTTGTTCAATTTCAGTAATTCCTTTTGGCTAGGAGTCGTATCACCATGAAAATAAAGATAATAAGATTGGGGCGACAAAGGTTCATCATTGACAGGATTCGATGCAGTTGTGTGCTGTTTGGTACTCACGTATCATGTTGTGTGTGATGAGGGAAGAAAGAATTTTCCGAAAATGTTAAATAGGGTTGGGAGGTTAGGCCGGGTAAACTGAACCCTACTTACTGGACCGAGAAATAGACTTCAGCACCTTGTTGTGAGCATGGCTTATGTAAGAAAGAGGGGGGGAGTTCAACAAAATTCAGTTGGGATTTTGGTGGATGTTTAGTTAAGGAGGACAACGTGTAGGACATAAACGCGTGTTTAACAGACGTTCTTATAGCCAGAACTGAATATATTATTACTAAGAATTACATAATACGTCTATTCTTGACATGGCAACAACAATTATGTCTATATGGCAACACTCGATCTCTACACCCTCCCAACAAAGTTGATATCGATATGGTGTTATGCATGCATGGAAATTGAAACGCGAAAACTCCATTTTTCAAACCCACACAACATGACACAATGAGCAGGTTCACGTATCGAAATCTCTACAATTTGAAAACGCCGGAAAAGTCGTTCGATTCGCCCATGGCCTGTATTGTCCATTTGGACATGGACGCCTTCTTTGCTCAGGTGGAACAGGTACGGCTAGGTCTCCCTTCTACTACTCCAGTAGCTTGTCGACAATGGGATGGACTTATTGCTGTGGGCTATGCTGCACGGTCATCCGGTATTACACGGCATATGAGAGCAGATGAGGCTGCTAAACTGTGCCCTGAACTTGTTATGGCTCATGCTGCTTCTTTCAAACGAGGAGAAGACATGTGGGAGTACCATCCGAATCCCACTGCTGACGACTACAAAATCAGCCTTGATCCGTATCGGCATGCTGGTAAGAAGGTGCTCAACATTGTCAAACAGTACTCTTCAGTGGTGGAAAAGGCCAGTGTGGATGAGAGTTATCTTGACTTGGGTCCTCGGATCTTCAACGAGATTATGGTAGCTTTTCCGCAATTGCAGCTTCTGGATAACGATCTAGATAACTTCTTACCTCCTCCACCTCGTTCACATGAGCTCAAAATCAGAGGATACACTTGGGACGATCTAGGAGTGTTGGAGATTGTTACTGACGTTTCACGGTTTGATCCTGAGATTAGAGTACATGATGATACTCAGATTACAGATTGGGATGATCTGATTCTCATGTTTGGAGCACGGATTTCGAAAAAAATGAGAGCACATGTTCATCAGGAGCTTCAATACACTTGTTCAGCAGGTATTGCTCGGTGTAGAAGTGTGGCCAAGTTGGCTAGTGCTCAGAACAAGCCCAATAACCAGACTGTGGTAAGAGCAGGAGCTCTGAGCAATTACCTGAAGAAAAAGAGCATCACTGACATTGGAGGAATGGGAGGAAAGCTGGGAGAAGAGGTGTTGGAGAAACTGGGTATTGATAAAGAGAGTAAGGATAATATCACTCAGATCCAGCAACTGTCAAAGCAGCAACTACAGCAGAAGCTTCAGAATGCATCTCTGGCTGAAAAGGTGCACAACTTGGCCCGTGGAAATCTTTACAGAGGACTGAAGACAAGGATTGAGCTCAAGTCCATGCTCTCAGCCAAGAATTTCGCGAGAGTGCCTTTGAAGGATAGGAAAACAGCTGAACTCTGGCTCACAGTCTTTGCTGGAGAATTGGCTATGCGAATAGTTGAGCATGAAAAGGAGCTGGGGCTTTGTCGACGTCCAAAGACGGTTTCTTTACAGCATGTTCGGTTCAAGCCTACATTACGAAGGTCTAGACAACAGGACTTGCCTCTGGTACATACTAACAAACTGAAGGAAGAGCTGTTTTCTGCTGGAGTCAAACTGCTCAAACAAATCGAAGCTGAGCCTGAAAACAACCCATACCCCATTTCCATGCTTTCCCTATCAGTTTCTGGTTTTGTGGATCTTCCAGCAGGTGCTTCTATTGGCCATTTCTTCAAGACCATCACTTCTGAAGCTCGAGAAAAGGCTGTAGAGGAGAAAGTCAAGTCTCAGCAGGTCAACACGCTCTGGAACAAGCCGAAAGAGAAGAAGGAGAGCTCTGGAAAAGATATTACTCAGTTTTTTGCCCGAAAACCGAAAGAAAAGAAGGAATCTGAAGAACCCACTCCTGAGGTGAAAAAACCAGCTAGATCTGAAGCTGACGATTACAACTCTTCCTCACTGTTTGTATTCAGTGACGAGGAAATGGACGATTACATTGACACGTTTACGTGCGAGAAATGTGACAGAAAGTACCCTGTTGACGAAGAGCTGGAACACAGTGACTGGCATGTGGCTGTAGAGCTGAGTAAAGCCAGTAGACCTGAGCCCAAGCCTCTTAAAGTGGTTAAGCCCAAAGGGAAAGGGAAAAACGGCCAGCGACAGACTAAACTGGCCTTTTAATATTTATACATATAGAGAAAATGCATCGATGACTAATAAAATTCATCTCGGCTCATAATTACCGATAAACCGATACCGAGGATCTGCAAGCGTTAGTTAGCAACAGATAACCTTATTTGCTGCTGAACAATATGAGGCTGCATGTGAAGGTCTTGTGACTGGATGGTGGGGCGTTTTGTACGTATTAAACCACAGCCATTTGCCCTCAAATCACACAAGACACGTGATTTGGCTTGTTCCCACGGCTACATCACTAATAACGCAGCAATAGCTCACAGCGGGACACTATTTTTTTCACACTAGCGTCTTGAGCGTTAAATCAAAGCTAATGAGACACGACGCTAAAGGGAGTAGTGGGGGTACCTGTAGAAGTGGTACAGCAAATCTGAAAAAGGCATACTGTGTGGGATCATGTGATCTCTCTAAACCTCGTTCAAATGACCTATTTCGAATGACCACCCCCCCCCCCCCCCCCCCCCCCCCCCCCCCC
>ULGX01000018.1:111771-221204 GCA_900519075.1 Yarrowia bubula
TGAGGAGCAGTTTTGTTTGCTCCCAAGCAGAACCTTAAAACACCTCTTATCATGCGCTATACATGCGTGAGTATTCACATGTCGCTATAACAGCTACTACAACTTTGGTGACACTGGTAGGAACACCGTCCGGGGGCATTTTCAGCGAGAGCTTGATTTACGGTACAAATCAGCATTTCCACAACAACAGCTCCATAACAACAGCTCCATAACAACACCCCACCATGTCACTATCGCTACCTCCGGAAATTATCACCATGGTGTGTTATCATCTGGACACCAAAAGTCTGCTTTCTTTGGAAGCCACATGCTCGGACTTAAGAGATATCACCTCCTCACGGTTCCTGGATGAAGCTCTTTTCGCACACCGGTGCAGAGAGCTCTGTCAGTGGATATCTCCTCAGTATGGACAAGGGTCATGGAGAGGGACTCTCAGACGTCTCAAACGAGTGGTGACACCCATGGACTACCACAACTTGCATTTCATGTACGAGCTAGCTGAAGGAGGCCGACTCCCAAGCCGTTTCAGACGAGGAGAACTGGTCAAACGAAGTCATCTTAACACCAAGATGGAAAGAGAGGGAAAGAAGAGTGATCAGAGTAAGAGGCTGAGTGTGATCGCATCTGATGTCGTGGCTCGTAACTTCCGCTGCAAGATTCTCCACAACCGAATCCAGATGCAGCATAACGGCATCAACATCACTCTCAACATGTCTGATCAGATTGGAGTGTGTGAGACTGTTAGACCAGAGTTTGCTATCAAGGACGATGGTGAGAATGGTTGGCGATACGAGTACGAGACTCCTCTGGGACAGGTTGTACTGCCTTTTGAAGCGTCTTTCATTGCTCAAACTGACGATCATTTGACAGTCAAGGCCATGTCTGGAGAATCAAAGGACAAGTACTTTTTTGTCGACATGACCACTCTGCCTCATAAGCAGCCGATGGAGGTTCCCTTCCACGACTCTCTCCATACTGTGGGCTCTCTGGCTCTTCTCACAGATGAATCGCACTTGCATGTTGTGCATCAAAATGGAGTCTACTCGTTTGGAGAGCAGCACGGACGAAAAAAGTTCACAGTGTGTGGCCCGTTTGTGGTAGTACTATACGACAACCTGGTGCTCTCCGTCATCTACCAAGACGCCACTTCTGTCTACTTAGTCAGTCATGTCGTTCTTCAAGGATGGAACTTTGAGTCAGCCAGATTGGTGGCCGACGTGACGCTGCATAAATTTGTCATGTTGTGCTCAGATAATTGCACACTTCTTATGGACTTGGAATCCCTAGAGATGGATACCCTCCCTCCATCCCAAATCAACAGTATTGATTCGGAACTCAACGCATGGGCTTACTCTGAGCGATATCTCAAGGTGATAGCCTACAAGGCCGCTTGCATCAAAAAGGCCACGGAGGAGAGAATTGGACGGGTGATTGAGGAGCCGTTTGTGTTTGATTTCCGGTACGTGAATAACGTGGCCGAAGAGGGCTTGATCCAGATGAGCACCCACTCCACGCTCGTTTAAGCATGATACAGTAGTTATAGATTAAAGAGTAATACAGAGTAATATGTCAGATATGAACATGACAGATATGTAGCTACCAGTACATACTGTACTTATAGACAGATGATAGTATGCTGTTGTGGAGATACTTGAACAGAGATGCGTTTACCTGTACCAATTGTTGTAAGACACCCCTGAATAACTGTTTATTGCCACAGTATCTTGTTGGTTAGTTAATCATAATACCATTCTTATGTACATTACGTAGACAGGTCGTTTCCTGATATTCAATAAATATAACGGGATACTCGGTTACAGCATCTCCAACACCACCAACCCGGGCTCCAGACTCTCCCAACCATCGATATGGTCCAATCCGAGATGAAATCTGGTTTTCCACAGCTCCTTGTATTCGGGCAAGTCCAGCTCTTTAAGACCAGCTACAGGTGCAACCAACATGGGGTTGATAGGTGCAAGTGCAGCAATGACATCGTTGACGTACTCAGGAGACGAGCCCATGAGATCCAGGACAGTCACCATGGTCTTTTTGTGGCCAATCTGGATACTTTCAATATCATCCTTGAACCTCTTAAACAGGTTGGATCCCAGAGGATGATCTCGATCTAGAAGCTCTAGTTCACCTTCAGGAATACCCAGCAGCCAAGTAGGAGGTTTGTATGTTCTCCAGTATACCACAGTATGTGAACCACTGTCGACATACTTTGACAAAAAGTGTTGTGCTGGTACCACTCCTCCTTGGTGAAGAGTACCCATCAAGAAACCCATAACGAGGTTAAAGGCGTAGGAAATGAGAAACACAGCCGAAGCGAATTTGCGTGGAACAGCGTTGATATCGTAGCACGAAATCAGCAGAGGAACGGCTGGCATCAAAAATCTAGCCTCTTGGTGAGGAAACAAAGACAGGAAAAAGACTCCACTGAGAGCACTTTGGAACTGTAGAGACTTGTAGTACAGCTTGGGGCTTCTCAGAAGGATGATTAGAGGTCCTAGGAGTACAGGCAGGTTGCTTACGAGGTGTGTGAGTCTGTTGTGAAGACCGTGTTGGGCCAAGTTTGAGCCCTGAGAGTTGTACAGGAAGGAGTTGAGAGGAGTGATGGTCCATTCGAGCTCATAATGGGCTGAATCAAAGTGAATCACCAGGTATGCGGTTAGTGCGACACTTCCAATTAGGAAAAACAGCGAGGAAATGTTATGGATGAGGTACTTTCGGAGATAGGTGAGTCCAGGGATAATGAGCCATAGAGGGAAGGTGACACGATTCCAGCTGCCTAATACGATCAATAGACCCAGTAAGCCAGCGTCCATGAATTTATGCACGCGTTGGTTGTGCATTGAGTCTCGTTCTTGACTCTCCTTGATGATAACCAGACACCATAGTACCAACAGAGTCTCCAGCGAATTCGAGAACGTATGGCTCTGAAACGACCAAGTAACATACGAACAGCCCACCAGATACAGGGTCTTGGTGCTGCTCTTCTTGGTGATGCTCAATCGGTCCAGAGCCATATCTCCGAGGATCCAGTATGCCAACGCGTGTCCTGCTCTGATGAACCAGTAGGCCTCGCGAGGAGACAGTTTACCGCCCCACAGAAAGTTGAGAAAGCTCAAAGGACACGTGTACAGGATCCACAGAGGCACAAAACTCCGAATGGGACTGTCGCCCGTAAACTCCCATGTCGTTTCGTGAGCCCAGCCAAACAGGTTACCTAGCGCGTACTCAGGGCCCTGGAAGTGCTCGTCGGGGTGAATGTACGACGGCGATATGGCGAGATGCAATCGCAACAAAAGCGACAGCGCCAGAATGAACCGGTTGTTCCAAATCATGTTGTGTCGATGTTCACCCTGAAAATGATGGTATGATGAGCGTACGTTTGTATGGTGCGTCTCAGCTGCAGCTCTTTCGTACGTGTCAGGATAGGGGTGTTACCTTGAGGCAGGGGACAATGGGGCGTATCAGGGGCAATTGGTGCTTGTTCAGTTAAAGAATGTTGCAGTGAGTATGTTCTCTTAGCTCGGTCACTGCAAGACCAATAAGGTGCTCGAAACCCGAAACCCTTAAAGTAAAACGTAAACCAAACTCCGGTAAAACAGGAGGAGCTTGAGAATGAATAAATGGGGGCCAAATGGTGCAATTGAGATGGTGGAAGAGCACAAAAGGACGTCTACTGCTCCGTATATATACCCTGGCTCAAAAAAACACGTCACACTCACTGTAGTGCCTTGGCAGTGGCTATACTGTGTCGTCAGACCACACTCATACTCCTGCCCTGGTACACCTAAGACAAGACATTTACAGTATAAGTCCAATCTCCAATTGGCTTCCATTAGCAGATACAATCTGGCGTTTATTTGATCAAATGCCGGTGTACGTTTATTTTTCGTAAAAATCAAATGTCTCACTCTACAATCTTCTACACTCTCTCAGTTAAATACATGTTAATTGATTTGTTAATATACTCATAAATTACCTGCCCGTGCATAATGTCACAATAAATAGAAAAAGGGTCTGATTTGAGGAGTCAGTCTTCACTGCTGGAAAACTATCGTCTCAGTCGAGAGGGAGAAAGCCCGATTCGGTACCCGTCCTGCGTCTTAATAGGACTGTCCAGACGAATGCCCTCCTCAATAATCATTCTGCGAAAATCAATGGAGTCCCAGCTACCGGACCCGGGAGAAGCACTCTTGCCTCCATCCTGGCCTCCGTTCTCCACGGCCCGCCGCACCACCTGGCACACGTCCACACCGAACACGTCCACGTGATCGCCGGTGTGCTCAAAGAGCACAGAGTGGTCGAGAAACTGCTGAGATCGAGCAGCCCGCTTGCCAGGCGAGCCAAAGCAGGCTCGCGAAATGTGGTCGTCCTCGTCCAACAGGGCCTGCACTCGTCGAGACGAGGGAGAATGGGCCAGGTCGTCCAGTTCTCGAGAAGTCACGGGAGGACCCATCAGAGAACCTCGAGGAGAGCCTGAAAGTACAGACTTGTGCAGCGGCGATCGGAACCGAGGCGACGTGAAGGACGGGAGGTTCGACACGGGAGGGGCCAGTGTGGTAGCGGGGGTTAGAGGGGCCAACGTGAGGCCTCCGTTACGAACTGGAGAGAGAGCCGCAGCTGCCGTCAGAGCAGCAGAGCCCACAGCACTCAGGGCATTGCCGCTGCCTCCTCCTCGGACGGGCGAGTTGCCGTACCGTCCAAACGAAAACTCAGTCATGGACGAGTACCCAAACGAGGTGCCAGAAGACCATGAAGTGGGAGGCATCATGGACGAAGACTGAGCGTCCAGCTTGAGAGTGCCCAGACTGACACCTCCTCCAAGCATGTGAGCAGCTCGGCCGCTGTTGAGCATCCGTCGCTTGGCGCTGTGGGTCATGGGGTACATGTCCAGGTCGTCCAGCGAGTGCTTGCCTCGAGTGGGCGAGTCCAGCGACAGAGAGGTCGAGGAGAAATGCTTGAGAGAGTCGAGCCCGAGGCTCTTGCGAACAGGAGTCGCAAAGGGATACGACTGCTCGCTCACAGACCGAGCCAGCGCCGTGGGTCGCAGTTCACTGGCCCCGTCGCTGCTGGTGTGTGAGTCCGAGTCCATGGAGCTCAGCAAGCTGGTTCCTCGTCGCTTTCCGGGCGTGCTCTTCTCGGGGGTCCGGAGCTGGTCCAGAATAGATCCTCGCTGGGGGGTCTGCAGCAGAATGGCGTCCGTGGTGGGCTCGCCCATGCTACTGGTGTTGCTGCTGCTGACACTGCGGGTCGAGCTGTCCTCCTCCTCGTCGTCGGTGCTGTCGTCGGGCTTCTTGAGCCGCAGCGGCGACTGCAGGTTGGGGTTGTGCATGGCAGCATGGAGCTCCAACCCGTGAGCCAATGCAGAATGGGAGTGGGGGAACGACTGCGAGAAGTCGCTGTGGGTCATTCCTCCGTGAAGTGGCGCGCTCTGGCCGAGAGCTTGGTGCTGTTGCTGCTGAGGCTGTTGTGACTGTGTATGCTGCTGCTGCTGCTGCTGCTGCTGATGATGCTGCTGGGGTTGCTGCATGGGATGGCTCGTGGGAGGGATCTGCATGGGATGCTGCACAGCTCCATTCTGCTGCTGCTGCTGCTGCTGCTGCATGGGTGCTCCCTTGAAAGGAGACATGACGCCCATGAACTGGCTTGACGGAGGAGGTCCATGCTCAAAGTTGCCTTGGGTCATGGCAGCTTCGGTGGCTCTGGGCATGTTCTCACGCGCATACCGAGTGTCCTGCTGAGGAACAGGCTTCTTGTTGATGCGCTCCTTGAGGAATTGCTGCTCCATACCGGTCTCAATGAGCCAGTAGTTGCCCTTACCAGGATCACTCTTGGGCCGCTCCTGCTTCTTGAACGCCTTGTTGAGCGACAGATTGTGCCGGATCGAGTTCTGCCAGCCGCTCTTCTGCTGCGAGTACCACTTGAAGGTGGTGTTGATCCACTCGTAGATCTGTGACAGCGTGAGCTTCCGGTTAGGGGACCTCAAAATCGCCATACCAATGAGCTGCGCGTATGAGAAGGGCGGCTTGGTGCCCTCGTCCACAATCTCGGGGAACTCGTTGGGCTCAGGGATTCGCAACTTTGCAGGAGAGTCCACTGGAGAAGCACTGGCGTCCTTGTTGTCGACACAAAAGAACGGCTGAGGCGGCTTAGCAGACGCCTTGAGGTCTGGCGAGTACAGAGGCACGTTCTCCTTGTCGACCTTGTAGCGCATGGACTGCGGGACCGTGGGCGTGAAATACGGCTGCTGTGAGTTGTGCTGCTGCTGCTTCTGGTTGGTGTTGACGAACCGCTGCTGCGACGAGGGCGGCGTGTACATGACGTTGGACATGGACAGGTTGACCTCGCCCAGGTGGGGCGAGTAGTCCGCGGGCGTCTGTTGCTGCTGCTGCTGCTGCTGCTGCTGGTTGAACCGCTGCTGCTTGCCCTGGCTCGACTCGGGCGTGTAGCAGTACATTTTCGATGAGGAGGTTCGCGAAGACATGGTGCGGGTGCTGGGGGGCGGCGGCAGGTGGACCGAGCTCAGGGACTTCAGCAAGTTTGAGTTGAGGGTTGGCAGAGCCGATGTGTTGTACTTGATGGGGGTAATACCTTCGTCCATGGTGAATAGCTGAGGGTGGGGGTGAGAATAGAATAAAACACTTACACGTACCGGTGAATTAGTGAGCCGGAGTGTGTAGAACTAGTGTACTGAAGTGTAGTGCGCGCTTACCTCGTGATGTGCTCTGGCGTGAGGCGTTTAGCTGGCAATAACGAGTGTGAATGAATGGAGTGGAGTGGTGGGTGTGCTCCGTGTGTCTGTGTAACGATGACTGTGCTCGTGTGTGTGTGCTCCGTGTTACTATACTCCTAGTATCGTCGTCGTTGTGGTGGTGTGGTCCTTCAGTCTGTCTGTGGCCTCAGTGTCAGAGTGTCAGAGAGAAGAATGAGGACTACTCGTGGTTGTATGTGGCAACGTGTGTGTTGACGTTGTGGGAGACGGAGGAGTGGTCTTGTCGCGGTCGAGTCGGTCGTGTCGGTGAGAGAGATGAGATGGAGATGATTAGACGTCTGTTTGAAAATCCGAATTCGGGCGCAGCCAACAAAGGGTAAAGAGTTTTGGCTTGTACAGAAGCTCCCATTCCAACTACCGCGTCAGATGCATAGAGTTTGGGTCAGAGTTTGCAGCAAGGTTTGAGTTTGGCAAGAATCGCGAAAACCCACGCGTGAGGAGAAGTCTTCGGTGGGCAAAAAAGCGAGGCAAAAAGCGAGCCCAAAAATCCAAAGGGCCGTTTGCTTGCTACGGTATGTGGTGATATTGACGTGGGAGCGGGCTAGCGAGGTGGAACAAGCTTGCTTTAGTGCCCCTGATGGACAAGCAACCTGAATTGTAACGTTACCTTGTATGATACAATACTACACCTTGCTCATACCGATCCATTGCATCGTGCACATCCCTCCTATACAAGAAGATTTGATTTCACCCTCTTGACACTGACATTGGGCTACAGAATTGTACGTGGGTTAAAGCTATAGCCATGTTGAGTTTCATACCACGTCTGGAACTGGAACCAGGTGTTCCAGAACGGCTCTATTGTAGCTACTCCTGGTCAGCCATAATTGTCTGCTATTGGTATCATTTTATCCTATTAGACACGATCGAACGATCTACATTTCCCACCACCTACAAGCTACCGAATGAGGCAAATGCAACGGCCTCACAGAGATCGTCAGGCTACGTACGGAAATGTGAATATCGAGCAAGCATAGGGAGAGTGAGGTGGAACGTGCCTGTCCTGGATTATCCTTGATGGCGTGTTCTTCAAAAGTGCTTGTTCAAACATGCCCCTGGTCTGCACCCCTTATTCTCAGTACTGTACGATACAATGGTGGTAGCGTGTTCTGCCACACCGGGAAGAGTTCAGATAGAGCTGATGGAACCGTACCTACGTCACGTACTTGTAGCACTGACAGCCATCTCTCCGTATCCGGAGGTTGATCCTATGATCAGTCTCCACCTTTGTACGTCCGCTATTGGCCCTGGTGATCGTTTAACGTGACGAGTTAAACTGTTAACTGAAAAATGTCCACGGATATTTCAGATTTACAAGACGTGACTTGGCATGCCTCCAGAACAGTTTCAGGACAAATACAGAGCTTCCATTGTGCTCATGGCCATCACCACTACGCACTACGGGCCTCACCGTCTAGGACTACGCGCGTCCGCTTTCAGCAACCCACCCTTACCCTATGGAATGCAGAGTCGCGTCTCCTCGCATCTTTTAGTTTAACGTTTCTCCGCTTTGAGTTTGGCCAGGCAGCACCCTAGCATAATCGCAACCGTACAATGCTTGACAATGCCAGCCAGACCCGATAAGCTGGAATGTGGGGAGCAAGCGGTGAGCACGGGATGAATAATATTTCGCCAAAACTCAGACCTTGGAAGAGATCGTGCGCAATCCGCGTGTGCTTCTGTCGGACTAAACGGTAAGGCTTGTCTTGCCATACGCCACTGATACAATGGCCATACTTGTACTGGTAGTTTTGTATCGTACGTACGTAGAACCCACCCTCACAGTTTGACTTTCTTCTGAGCTGTTTCATTTCACTCATGTATCATACAAATGGCATGCCGTGTTCACTCGATACTGGTCGAACCGTTTTAGCAGGGCATTTGCATGTGCCATGTGCACCCTTGTAGATGGAACCCCCGTGTGTTTAGCTTGCCGCTGGGTACCAGTTGCAATGGCTTCTCTACGTTGCGACATTTTGCTTGCTCCATTGGCTTCGCTCATTTTGCCATTTTACCTCACTCCATCTCTTCTCATTCCACGTCCACGTCAAACCTAGACGTTCAACTCTATCCAAACCTTGCCCTATTAACAATGGCCGATCACATGTATCGTACAATGGCACGGTAGTGTTAGCCACGTCTTTGTCTCACCATAGTGACTGGTACGACCCCACAGGGTGTAATGAAATTACCGACGCCGAGCTGCAAGTGCAGGTTTGTATCTACAGTACTGTATTTGTATCGTACACTTGTTCAGTCAGACGAATACGGACTCATACTCTACTTCCAGTCTAAGTTAATGTTGAAGATTGAAGATTGAACGTCTCCCATCTTCCGTCTTCTTATGCACTCAAAGTGGGGATCCTATACCGTTCTTAGTGACAATGGCCACGTGGTCGTATGTCATATGAGATAACCCACCAGACAGCTCATATAAGCCGTAGTACACCGTACAACTATACCGTCACGTGTGCTCTGTCTATAGCCCAACCTCCACCCTCCTCAAATTTCAAAATTCCAAATTTCAACCACAACCGGGTAACTCCAGCCCTGTCTCCACTGCAGCCCACCTGAATGTTCGGAATTTCGGAATTCGGAAATGCTCATTTTTTCTGTTTCACACCTGCGTGGGCCCCACCCTTGCTCCCCTTCTCACCCTGTGCACAGTGCGACTCGTACAGTGCGTGTTCGTGCCTCATCTATATATAGCCATTACGCAGGAGGTTGGAATATGAGCAATCACATGTGGTCTTCTGATATTACAATATAATAAGAAACCACGTTGAAACCCATTTGAAAATGTCTCAGAAACCAAGCACCCCAAGCATGGTGCACCAACGTGCCCTGGACTTGGTTTCTTTTTTCCGCCTTAAAACGCGAATCACGTAAGTCTTGCTAATGAAAGAGACAGCAAGGCAACCGTCAACAGTTGTTGGTTCAAAGTTGACTGTCCGAATTTAACAAATTACTCCGGAATGTAGCAACCAAAAAGGCATCCCGACGTTGAGTAAGATGAAACGGTCTTGTAACGGTGATAATAGCAACCAAACGCCTCATTCCACGATATCACATTCTACGATTACCATGGTACCGGTATGCATCAGTTGTTGCTTCTTTTGTTGCAGAAGCAGCCAGTTTACGCGTATTCAACTTGTAACCGAAGGTATCAGACATGATAAAACAGTGAATGAAGCAAGGATCTGAGACCAATAACCAGTTGAAACGGAGTCAACTGGGGCTACTAAAAGCAATGAGAGTTTCAGCTAATTTTAGGAGGTCTTGAAGTACAAATATGAGGTGTGGGCAGCAGTGAAGATCCGACAAATGTGAGGGTGTAAGCAACAGTGAAGATCTGGTCACTCAGTACATCCACAAATACCATAAGTGACTGCTATTGTCAGCTTATATAGTGACTGAAGATACGGAACTGCCATAAAACAGTTTCAGAACCATCCAGTTATGCTATACACAATGGACTCCTACAAGTATCAGTAAGCTGACCAGTTTATCCAGTAGTCATCTGCTATAGCTGGCATAAATATTGCTAGAGAAAATTCCCACTCACTGGGTTTTTCCTTTTCTCTAAACGAAGGAGTATCATGACTACAAGCCTGAGCTCTTTCTAACAGCTTAACCAAGCAAGAGCATAAAGGAGAGAGCATACTTGTACATAACTCGAGAGCTTAGTCAAAGCCAAGTACAGTCCTTGAACCTGTGCGAACATCATTTATTAGCTGTATAGACCCGCATCCAAACAACCACTCAATGACTTGTTGCTGACAGATGTGCCATGAAAGTACATACTTCAGACCATCAGAACTACTGTACCAAGCTGTAACGAGTGAACCAATCATGTTGTCTCACTTCGCTTGGGTGCTACACCACTCCACATACATAAGTCAGTAATCTATTCGTTCTATACACCATTGCCAGCGGGCCAGTCTCCTAGCCTCGAGAATAATAAATGCAGCAATGGGAATGCCCTAAGGCGTGTGTTATAAGTTAGTTGTTTTTTCGTGGGGGTATTATCACTGCTCATTGGAATTAAGCAGGTAATCAACGATCGGCTCGTGGTCTCGCATTCGGTCCTCCATGGACTTTTCAAGCGACGTCTTGTTGTTATCGCCCTCCTCCTCTCTTCGTTTCTCCTCCTCCAACATTTTGTTCTTGACTCTCCACAGATACAGTGTTCCGAGCAGCATGACTGCTCCGGAGAAAATGAGTACCAGGCCGTTTCTCATAAGAACCCATCTGAATTCTTCAATGACGGGTTTCATACGATGGTTGGCGTCAACGACAATGCTGTTGTTGACCTCCTGGATTCGGATATCTGTGTGTTTGAGTACTTCATCATTCTCGTTCTTTCGCTCACTCAGCAGAATGTCAATGTTGTTTCGCATATCAATGAGCAGCGAATTGACGTCCTGCTCGAATTCCTCCATATCTTTCTGGAACGAGTCGATTTCGAGTTGTCGTTCATTGACGTCTGCTTCTCGCATCTTCTGAACCTCCGTTCTTAGCTCTGAACAAGCAGCTTCAAACAAATACGCCTCATTATCAGAATCGAGCATGGGAAAGTAGTTTTCGAGAATATCGCCCAGCTTGTCTTTGACCATCTCTCCAATGATTCCTACCATCTGATGAGCCTGTTCATCGTCAAAACCTCCCTCCTTGAGCTCATCAAACACCTGGTAAGTGTTAAAATACTGGTAGTACCGCACATCCCTCGCCTCCTCCTCCTTGTACTTGTTGAGTTCCACATCCAGAGAAGCGTTATCTGAAATGCCCGAACAATCGAGCCCCACAGCTCCAAAGAGCCCTGCACCAGGCACTTCTTTAGGAATACCATTATCAATAGGCATGGAGGTCCCTTCAGCCCGGGGAATCGTCTGGTTCATGGCACTGCCAATCGCCACCTTGTCCTTGTCGTTTCTATCCGAGGGCTGTTCCTTGACCTCCTTTGCAGGCAGTTCAATCACCGGGTCCACATCCAGTCCAGCTTCGGATTTGAGCCGTCTGAGACGTAAAAGATCGTCCCTGAGCTCGTACGGTGTAGGACCAGGCATGTGTGGTGCCTCACAGACAGGACTTTCCTTCTGGAGCATGGGCTGAGTGCCAAACCGGCGTTTAGACGAAGCCAGAGTTCTCAGACCTGCCGAGAAAGAGATGTGCGAAGACACCAGGCTCAGTTTCTTGGTGCGCAGAAGCAGTTGTGGCAGGTAGATCATGGTGTGAGTGTGTTTGAGCAGGTTGAATGCTTGGTGGCCAAAACTGATCCGATGTTAAAGATCCGCTAGATCAAGTGGACCTGGAACTGGCTGTTGAATGACAGTACCTGGTGGGTTGTGTGGTGTTGGTCACGAATGTATCGCTTGTTTGCGTGTATTGCTTTCTTGCGTGTCGTTTGAGTGATGAAGAAATCAAGTTTGGAGTGCTGCGATTAACTTCCTTCCATGCTCTATATCACACGTCTACTTCAAGACGCCTAACCACTGCACGCTAAGTTTATCGCCTACTCTTGCTTCAAAGAGACAGAGCTGAGCCCGAAAAAAACTGTGCAGCAGACAGCAGTCCAGGAATGTGCTTTCGATATGATTTGATACATAGCTACCATTAGCCATTACCAGTACCATACAACGATACACCTTCATCTAAGTGTAATATTATTTCCACCATACTACAGTCAGCCACACTGTATAGTTATCTTCCCTCCAAAAAGGAAGGACGTCTACAAAGCCCAACGGCGGCTGAATATTCAGGTCAGGCGGTTAAAATGTCCCCAAAAAAAACTGCTTTTTTTCAATTTTGCCTCGCTGATTCGCTGGCCGCAAATTACACTCGTATTAAACGGCGCTATCAGGCGTGCGGACCTCCAAAAGTCGCTTTTTTCGGTCACAAGGCTAGGGCTTGTCCTAGTTGGGCGTAAACTTAAACCTCCCAGAGATGGTCAAATGAAATTGCAGGCTGAGCAAATATGAGCCGAGGCTGCAAAGAAAAAAGTGCACCACGTCACGTGAGGACACGTAGTGCATGGCAAGGAGGAACAGAGCAGACTTGATGGAAATAGCTATAGGAGGGTGGAAATGAGTTGTGTCTTGTCTGAAATTACACGTATCGAAATTTTAGTACAAGTAAGGCCCACTTTGTTTTCCGTTTTTGGATTGGGAGAGAGGAAGAAAGAGCACAATGGAGGTTGATAGGGAGTTGTATAGCAGGTGGTGGAAACATTTTTTATAAGCGAGAATTTGACAATACAAGTAGGTCCAGTGTGAGTCGATATTCACGATTTCCAACTTCTCTACAAGTACTTGTACTTGTCACCTCAGTTCTAGTGATTCTGGTAGTGTGGTCAAGTGCTGGTACAGTATCGTACAACTCTGACCATGATAGAACCCCAGTTATTAATAAGTAAGACAAAAGAAGGACTAAAGGGTTTGTCTCTCAGCATTCCAGTCAGGTGGTTCGCCACCTGATGCAGCCTCTGTGCTCATACTTTTGCACAGTAATACTCTAGACCAAGCGCTTTATGGCACCTCCGTGTCTATGTTGGACATTCCAATCTCAACACACTCTCAACAGACTAAAATAAGGGCAGACTAAAGCAAATGCAACTGGTACGGCTGCAGTATCCTAGTCTCTTGCGGGGCTAATCAATAAATATCATTCACTACTAATTTTGGGTGACAATGTCTGTAGAAACACCATCTGTCTACTTGGCCTCGACCTTCTTGACCACGGCGGCAATCTCGCCGAAAACAGGAGAGCCGTCATGCATGGGAAGCGACTGGGCCAGAGCTCCAAGCCCAGAGGCAGAGCCAGTGTCAATGATGAGCTGCGAGTTGAGGTGTTCTCGTGCAAAAGTAGAAGGGCAGTCGGCAGAGACCTCAGCAAGGAGGGTCTTCTTGACGGCCTCAGCCTTGGCAAATCCAAAAGCCAGGATAATCACCTCGTGGGCAGCCAGAACGGTGGAAACGCCGACTGAAAGAGCAGACTTGGGCACCTGAGAGGGATCCTCAAAGAACCGAGAGTTCACTCGAATGGTACTCTCGTCCAGAAAGACCTGTCGAGTTCGAGACTCTCGAGTAGAGCCCTTCTCATTAAAGGCAATGTGTCCCTCGACACCCACGCCGGCGAGGAAGAGGTTGATACCTCCAAAAGATGCAATGGTGGCCTCGTAGTTGGCACACTCGAGGGCATAGTCGCCGGACTGGCCGTTGAGAATGTGAATGTTCTTCTCGGGGATGTCGACGTGGTTGAAAAAGTGGTGGTACATGAAGTAGTGGTACGACTGGTCGTTGGTAGGGGCCAGACCACAGTACTCGTCCATGTTGAAGGTGACGACGTTTCGGAACGAAAGGCCATTCTTGTGAGCTTCAACAAGTCGTCGGTACACGCCCTCGGGGGAAGAGCCGGTGGGAAGGCCCAGGACAAAGGGACGCTCCTCGGTAGGGTTGAAGGCGACAATTCGGTCAATCACCAGCTGGGCAACGTAGGCACAGCCCTGGTCGGAGGAGGGAAACAGTTGAGGGATCATTGTATTGGAGGTGGTGTTGGAGGTGGAGTTGAAGTTGTCTTAGTGCTTGAGTCGGACGCCTTGCAGCTGATATATACCCTCTCTACCAAAACTATGGTAACATCTGGGGTTAGTGTCGTACACTCCAATGCAACAGTAGCCCACGCACGCGACAAAGACTATGGTTGGGAGAAGCCATGGCGCATTAAGTAACTTTATTTGAAAACGTCCAACCTTCACTTTTACGGGTGTGTGTGGGGAAGGTGTTATACACAAGTTTGGGGGGATAAACACGTCCCATAGGAAACCTCAGACCGAGAGCCTCTTAACCATCTAATTTTCACCTCTCTAACCCGCTTATTTCTGGAGATTCACGCACGCAAAGCTCCATGCGGAAACTCTAAAATATTTTTTTTGCCTTCATTCAACTATTCCTACTTACTCGGCTTATCAAGGTTTGCGGCTGAGGTATGGGGTAGAGTTTCATACCTCACAGGGTAGTATTCCCAATGTGACGTTGCAGGTGGACCATGTTACATCCAACCGCCGTTACTCTGTCAACGGGTCAGTGGAGAAGCTGATGAGTATCTCCGGCTAAACGGAGTCACGTGTGCGTATGAGTACAACTATATCGTACTTTATTCCGTAAAACGTCAACTACAGGGCATAAATTATGCCTCATTGACCACACCTCGTGGGCTGATGTATGGTAAGCGGATCCAGGGGCTGAAACAGGACGTGCATGAGACTGAAGCGGATTAGCAGCAAGCCGTCATAAATTTTTTAGTCCACGAGTGTACTACAATGCTGAATAAATTTATTCCAACCAAAATTCTGCTTTCCACAAGCCCTACATTTGTCTCACTTCTTACCTTCCTTTGACCCCTATTTTGGCTGCCAATGAAGCCCAGACCGTTTTAATATTATCGAGGAAGATAAGCCGACGCATCAATGTACAAGTAGGGTCACCAGAGGGGAAGTGGAGATCCTATGACCAGCTTTTATACCACCATAGAACACAGAAACGGCGTATAAATAGCCCTCCAGCTTCCCACTCCGCTTGTGGGGTCACATGCAGAAATTCCGCAGAAATACGATGGCTGGTTGTGGGTGGAAAAAAATAGGCCAAGCTCAACACTATAGAAGGGGGCATTTTTAGTGGATGTCTATACGCTCATTAGATATGGTTAAAACACAAGAATACGTAAAGAACAGGTAATTATTAGTCAGCTAAAACACATCCTCTATATTCACGGTATATTCACCAGTATCACCATCAAAGTGCCAGGAGGTTCTTGGACGAATGAAATGTACTGGGAGTAATAGAGGTCTTAGAGGGATAAAAAGTAGACAGCTAGATTCGCCTGATCCAGGGCTACAAATCGACACCAAATAATTTCCCAATAATCTCTCCAATTCAAATCTGATTGCAATAGCACTATCTCGTACATACACCATACCGGTACTCTTACTGTATTACAACTCTCTAACCTCAAAGGGCACAAGCACCAAAGTGCCTTATTTATCGCTCTATGAGTGCCACAACTGTGAATACAAGTGCTGCTTATTATCACAAAGATTCAATTATTCCAGATTTGTTGTTATTTGGCACAGTCTTGGGTCAAGTAAACCCCAACTAAATTCCCAACTAAAGATTTACTTACAGTAGCAACCTTAAACACATTAAGGTTTCGTTTACTAGGGCACTTTCATCTTGCGTACAGGGACTTACAAAATGGCATTTGTCATTGTCCACTGCTTAGCTGATAGTACTAGTGCCTTAAGCTGCCAATAAATATACATATCCCAAACTCCCAAAGCTCTAGAATCAATATTGAGTGAGTTATGATCGTTTCAATATTACTTGGATTTGGTCCACTAACTCCCAACAAAATCTCAACAAAGTTTCAACCAAAACAGAAACCCCGCTGAATCGTCAATTAGTACGAGAGGTCATGGATATTTTTAGATATTCGCTTATATTCGTTCAGTTCACA
This sequence comes from Yarrowia bubula, assembly GCA_900519075.1. NCBI lineage: Eukaryota > Fungi > Ascomycota > Dipodascomycetes > Dipodascales > Yarrowia > Yarrowia bubula. The sequence goes on from ULGX01000018.1 coordinate 128,066, forward strand.
CGTATCTTGTATACAAACATTTTCTCGCAGACGTCTCCTAGGTAACTCATTGAAACAGTCATTACGTCTCCTTGTACTAAACATTAAGGTTACTCAGCTGAGTGTATACGTGCGGTTCATGTTGTTGTCTGTGTTGTGACCACAACCTTGTCCACTCTTTTCTTCAACTTCTACAGTACATCCCACACCCACCAAAGATACCCTCCCAGAGAGACCATTGGAAATCCCTTGAATAGAGCTTCTACCAAGAGATACAAGGTACGTGATACCCAGATATCCCCACAGACACAGACACACCTGTTTTTTGACCCGTGTTATTTGATACCCATGACATACTAACACAGATGCCTCGAAGGGCCACAATGCGGTCAGTGTACTCGGAGAGTAGTCACAGCGTGGCGTCCTACGACAACCGCAGCTCGGACTTCTCCGAAGACTACACCACAGAGGGCCATGTGACTGAAAACGCCGCCACAGATGGCCACTACACTACCACAGATGACGACTCATACGACTCTTACTACGATGATGGCGACAATGCTTCCACCATGCGCATGGCGCCGGGAACGGGCTCTCTTGCGGCAGTCGAGTCTTCCGTAGACTGGATCCGTGAGAAGGATGAGGCTATCGTTAACCCTGGAGTAGCACCCGATCTCCATGGCGACAGCAACCTCAAGAGCATTCCTCCTGATCACCAAAAGTACGAGCATGGCGCTCCGGCATACACCACAGGCAGGATGTCGGCTCCTTACAATCAAAAGTCTGCTCCTTATGGCCAGGAAATGTCTGGGTTTGTGTCGCCGCAGGTCAGATACAGAATGGCCCTGTTCCCGGAGGAAAGTGGGTCTGGCAACGTGCCACTTGAGTACAAGGACGAGCACCAGCGACATTTGTTCGAGACGTACTTTGACTGGGTCCCACATCCGCAGATTGTCATCCCCATCAATCTGTACGAAGTGGTGGAGGTGTTTGATCTGCTCCAGACCAAGTTTGGCTTCCAGGTGCAGAGTATGAGAAACATGCGCGACCACTTCATGTGTCTCCTGGACTCTCGGTCCTCCCGAATGTCCTACTCCGATGCTCTGCTCACCCTCCACGCAGACTACATTGGAGGAGAACACTCCAACTACCGCAAGTGGTACTTTGCTTCCCAGATGGACATCACCGACAAGATTGGAGGCAAGTTTGTGGACTATTCTGGCAAGCTCACCAAGGCGGGCCGTCGCATGGTCGCCACAGATCCCATCTGGAACGAGGACAATGCAAACTTCTCGTACGAGCACAGCAACCGCAACTGGAAGAACCATATGGCAACCATGAGTCCCAAGGATCAGTTGACGGATATCGCTCTCTACCTGCTCATTTGGGGAGAAGCCAACCAGGTGAGATTCATGCCTGAGTGTCTCTGTTTCTTGTACAACTGTGCACGGGACTTTTGCTACTCAACCACCTTTGCGACTGCGCCTGACGTGGAGGACGGTGTCTTCCTAGACACTATCATCACCCCTCTCTATTCGTTCTATCGAAACCAGCGATATGAGAACTTTGAGGGCAAGTTTATCGACCGTGAGCGTGATCACAAGGACGTGATTGGTTACGACGATATCAACCAGTTGTTTTGGTACAGACAGGGCCTGAACCGAATTAAACTGAAGGGCACTGGAGGGCTCATTCTGGATCTGCCGTCCTCAGACAGATACGGTGCCCTGCAGAATGTGGACTGGACGACGTGCTTCTACAAGACGTACCACGAGTCTCGGTCGTGGATGCATCTGGCTGTCAACTTCCACAGAATCTGGATCATTCACTTCTGCGTGTTTTGGTTCTACACAGCCTTCAACACCCCGTCGCTCTACACTGTGAACTACTCGCAGGAGCTGGACAACTTGCCCCCTGCTCATGTGCGGATTTGTATGGTTGGGCTTGGAGGAGTGTTGGCGCCTTTGATTTGTCTGGCTGCTGTTATGGGAGAGGCTGTTTTCGTGCCTATGAGGTGGCCTGGGCGTGAGAGAGTGGCCTACCGGCTCTTTTGTCTGTTCCTGGTGACCATTGTCAACGCTGCACCTCCCGTGTTTGTGTTGTACTGGTACTCCAAGACAGAGGAGAATGGCCAAGCGCTTATGATATCCATCATCCAGCTAGTGATTGCCTTTGTCACAGTGCTTTACTTTGCCTTCACCCCTCTCAAGAGTTTGTTCTCCTTCTTCCCCAAGGACAAGTTCAATCGTCGGCAGCTCCCCACCAAGTTCTTTGCCTCGTCGTTCCCTCCTCTCAAGGGGAATGATAGGTGGATGTCATATGGACTGTGGGTATGCGTGTTTGTTGCAAAGTACATTGAGTCTTACTTCTTCATGATTCTCTCTCTCAAGGACCCCACACGAGAGCTGAGACTGGTGGAGTATGACAGGTGTATCGGTGCTGTCTACGTTGGCAAGATTCTGTGCAAGTACCAGCCCCTCTTTGTGCTTGCGTGCATGTTTGTGACAGAGCTGGTTCTGTTCTTCCTGGACACCTACCTCTGGTACATTATCTTCAACACCACGTTCTCTGTGATACGGTCAGTGTATCTTGGAGGCACACTCTGGACACCCTGGCGAAACACTTTCTCGAGACTACCGAAGCGGATCTATTCCAAGATTCTTTCTACCTCTCATCTGCCTTCCAACAGATACAAGAAGAGTTATTTGGTGTCTCAAGTCTGGAACTCCATCATCACTTCTTTGTATCGTGAGCATATCATCTCTCAGGAGCATGCTCACAGGCTGGCGTACCAGCAGGAGATTGATGGACAGGGTATGTGCGTGCTGTCGGAGCCCAAATACTTTGCTTCTCAGGAGGATCAGTCTTTCCACAACTCGGTGTTTGATTCGCAGACTGAAGGCGAGCGTCGTCTTTCTTTCTTTGCACAGTCGCTGGCTACCCCCATCCCAGACAACTATGTGATTGATGAGATGCCTACCTTTACCGTTCTGGTTCCTCACTACAACGAGAAGATTCTGTTGTCGCTGAAGGAGATCATCAAGGAGGATGGCGAGAACTCGCGGGTCACATTGCTGGAGTACCTCAAACAGCTCCATGCCAATGAGTGGGACAACTTTGTATGTGATTCAAAACTGATGCACGACTTTATGCACAACAATGGTGGCGAGGAACCCCCGGGAAGCTACCAAGAGAAGAAGGATGGCGGGGAGGATGGCCTTCTCAATGTTCCTGAGGTTGTGCACAAGAGGGACCAGAAGAGCGGCAAGTACGACAACCTGCCGTACTACTGTGTTGGTTTCAAGTTCTCTTCGCCTGAGAACCAGATGAGAACTCGAATCTGGGCGTCTCTGAGATGCCAGACTCTCTACCGTACTGTCTGTGGTTTCATGAACTACTCCAGGGCTATCAAGCTGCTGTACAATGTGGAGAACCCCGAACTGCTGCACCATTGCCAGAACGACACCCGTGTCTTCAACCAGCATCTGGATATGATCTCTCGTCGCAAGTTCAGATTGCTTGTTTCCATGCAGCGACTGAGCAAGTTTGATGTCCAGGAGACTGAGAACCTGGAGTACCTGCTCAAGATGCATCCAGAGTTGCAGGTGGCGTACCTGGATGAGGACCCCAGTCAGGGTGGCCGAGAGCCCATTGTCTATGCGTCTCTCATTGATGGTGACAGTGATATTCTCGACAATGGCAGAAGGAAGCCTCGGTACCGAATCCGGCTTTCTGGTAACCCCATTCTTGGAGACGGAAAGAGTGACAACCAGAATGTGGCTCTCATCTTCCATCGAGGAGAGTACATCCAGCTTGTCGACGCCAACCAGGACAACTACATTGAGGAGTGTCTCAAGATTCGAAGCATTCTTGCCGAGTTTGAGGAGTTCCCTGCTGGAAACGTCCCTGCGTCTCCTTATGCCAGTCCCAAGGCCAACGAGAAGAACTCCAACACTCTCGCCAACCCTGTGGCGTTCATTGGTTCTCGTGAGTACATCTTTTCCGAGAACATTGGTGTGCTTGGTGACATTGCCGCTGGCAAGGAGCAGACGTTTGGTACTCTCTTTGCCCGTACACTGTCCAAGATTGGTGGTAAGCTGCATTATGGTCATCCTGACTATCTCAACGCCACATTCATGGTGACACGAGGAGGTGTTTCCAAGGCACAGAAGGGTCTACATCTTAACGAGGATATCTACGCTGGTATGAATGCTCTGATGCGAGGAGGTCGAATCAAGCATTCAGAGTATGTTCAGTGCGGTAAGGGTCGAGATCTTGGTTTTGGGTCGATTCTCAACTTCTCCACCAAGATTGGCGCTGGTATGGGCGAGCAGATGCTGAGTCGTGAGTACTACTACCTCGGTACTCATCTCCCTCTGGATCGGTTCCTGTCGTTCTACTACGCTCACCCGGGCTTCCACATCAACAATATGTTCATCATCATGTCAGTCGAGTTCTTCCTGATTGTTGGCATCAACATTGCTGCTCTCTACAGCTCTTCCGTCATTTGTGAGTACGACAGAGATGCACCCATCACTGCCGCTCGTGCCCCTGAAGGTTGCACCAATGTGATTCCAATCATTGAGTGGCTTGAGCGGTGCATTCTGTCCATCTTTGTCGTCTTCTTCATGTCCTTTGTGCCTCTGTTCATCCAGGAGTTTAGCGAAAGAGGCTTCCTGAGAGCAGCTACACGACTTGCCAAACATCTTGCTTGCCTGTCGCCTCTCTTTGAAGTCTTTTGTTGCCAGATCTATGCCAAGGCACTCTTGCAGGACTTGACCATTGGTGGTGCAAGGTACATTTCCACAGGACGAGGGTTTGCCACATCTCGGATACCGTTTGTCACATTGTATTCGCGATTTGCCACAGCGTCCATCTACTTTGGTGCTATATCGCTGTTGATCATGATAGTGATTAGTACCACCATGTGGAGAGTGGCTCTGTTGTGGTTCTGGGTGACGGCGGTGGCTCTGTGCATCTCGCCCTTCTTGTTCAACCCTCACCAGTTTGCCTGGGTTGACTACTTTGTAGACTATCGAAACTTCATTCGGTGGTTGAATCGAGGAAACACAAAGTGGCACAAGTCGTCTTGGATTGGATACACTCGTCTGATTCGAACCCGAATCACTGGATACAAGAAGAAGACTCTGAACGAGATCTCGGAGACCGACAGTCGTGGAGTGATGAAGCCTAGTCTGGTGAACGTCTTCCTTTCCGAGGTGGTGGGCACCCTCTTGTCTGCCTGCTGTGTTACGCTTCCTTATCTGTTCATGAACTACCAGAATGAGCAGATCAATGGATCACCGAGTAACCCTCTCTTGCGTCTCGGCATCTGCACCCTGTTCCCCATCATTGCCAACATTGTGATGGAGATTATTCTCTTTGCCGTTTCGTGTCTTGTGGGCCCGATCTTCTCAGTATGTTGCAAGTCTGCACCTGGCACCTTTGCCGCAGTTGTCCACACCTTTGCAGTCTTGAACCACTTGATTGCCTTTGAGCTCATGTGGTTCTTCCAGCGGTGGAACGTGCCTGTGACTCTGCTCGGGTTCATCTCGTGCACCCTTATCCAGGACTTCATTTTCAAGACCATCATCACGCTGTTCCTCAGTCGGGAGCTCAAGCACGACCACACCAACCGTGCGTGGTGGTCTGGAAAGTGGTTTACGGCTGGATTAGGATGGAGGATCCTCACCCAGCCATGGAGAGAAATGCTGTGCAAGAAGATTGAGAGCAGCATGTATGCCCTTGACTACATTCTCGGCCATGCTCTGTTCTTTGTCCAGTTCCCACTCATTTTAATCCCGTTTGTCGATCGGTGGCACTCGATGATGTTGTTTTGGCTGCGACCCAGTCGGCAGATCCGGTCGCCCGTCTTCTCCACCCGGCAGAAGCGTGTGCGGCGTCGAATTGTCACTCGATATGCCATTTTATTTGCCTTCAACCTGCTGGCAATGACTGCCCTCTTCGTGTTACCCATTGTGTTCAAAGATACCCTCGATATCGAGCTGGACAACTATGTGCCTTGGTTTCTTCGGGGCCTGCAGCAGCCGTTGCCTCACACTCGGCTGCCGCTGGGGAAGCTGCCGGAGAAGAAGCTTGATGTTTAGAGATTGCTTTAGCTATATTGATTTAATTGATGGATTTATTATGATGTAAAAATAATTTAGTAGGTGTCTCCGGTGATTTCACCGACCTTAGTTTTCAAGTCCTTAGGGACAAAGGTGTTGGCGATGTTGAACCGTTCACATTTTTTCATGCTCTGTACAATCTCCTTGGGTCTATTGGGCCCATCTGAGTTCTCAATAATAGCCTGGAGCATTTGTTCGATGAATTCTGAGTCGATTCCTCCTCTTCCGAAAATGCTAGGCCACTTTGTCAGATCGTAGTTGTACAGGTAAGATCGGACTTGTTTCATGTGGTTTGTAGATGATTTGAGCAGCTGTGCTAGTGTGTAAGCGTTGAGAACATCTGGTAACAAAAGAGGTAGTTGGCTAGCTGTAGATGGTGCTTGAGGTGATGCAGCAACTGCTTTTGGTGTTTCGAAGAGATGGGTATTTTCAGGAGAGTTGTAGATTGACAGTAGGTCGATAGGAAGTGAGTCCACAACATTAATCGGGATATGTTCAATACTTGGTGATGGTTCTGGTGTGTGTACTGCTTTCGTCTGGGGAGCAAACGCCTTCTCCTTCATATCTCTCTTTTCCTTCTTTTCAGCCCACTGTAGTTTTTTGAGCTGAGTAGTGAGCGACTCGTTACCAGGGTATGTTTTCAGACCCGAATTGCACACGTAAATAGCAGCCGCATAGTTTCTCTGGTCCTCTAGCGCCTGAGACCATCGGAAGAAGAGCTTGATGGGTGTATCTGGTTTCAGTTCTGGGACATCTTTTCGAGGTTTCTGGAACTCTGGAACATGATCCAGACCCGCTTTGCAATCGGCAGCAGCTTTGTCGTATTCTCCTAGCTTGAGGTAGCAGGCCGCTCTGTTGGAGTAGTAGACCGGATGTGGTAAGGAGTCAATGGCGAGTGTGTATTGCTGCGCAGCAGGGGCGTAGTCCTGGGCTTTGAAGAGAGTGTTTCCTGTGTTAGCAGAAGAGGGTGAATGTAGATCATGCTTGGTACTCACCTTTTTCCTTGAATTGCTCTGACATTGTAGGTTGTGAAATTTCACTCGTCAACATGTGTGGGAGAATATTCAGTTGCCTGAATTATGCACGCGTTCTAAATTAAATTCGGTCTAAAGAACAATACAGTACGGTCGCAAAAATACATTTTTATTTTTTATTTCATTTTACCCAAATAAATAACTAAGTGAAGCCATAGTCCAGCTGTCGCCACAGCCCGTTGTTGACCTGGCCATTAGTAGTGCCGTTTTCAAACACCTCGATTTCGTTAGTCTGACGAGCCCATGAACTGATATCCTGCACCACGTTCTGCATATCATCATCGTAGTAGTAAAAGTCCGTGTTGGGGATGTTTGGCAGCGGCGGTCGGTCGTTGATGTTGTTGATAAAGTAGTCCACCACGGGTACCTCAGGAACAGGAGCGGCAGCAGCAACTACAGGTTTAGGAGATGCTGCAATCTGCTGACGTTTTGCTCGGAGGTCGTAGCTGGGATGCAGCTCAGAGTACTGTCCTACGGGTGAGGGGGCAGCCACAGGAGTAGCTTCAACAGCAGCAGGAGTCTCTTCTTCAGCACCTCCACAACCAGCATCCGCACACTTGAGAATCCTCTCATTTATGCAACCACTGGCTCCATTGGAAATGAGGAAGTTGAGCGTGCTTTTGGTCATGTTCTCAAACGTGTCTCTGAACCCTCTGGCTAACTTAGTTCTTGCTGCCATGATAGCCAGAGCCACTGAACAGTCTCGAATACCGTCGAGAATGTGGATAGGAAAGTGGTGTTTGGAGAGCCACAGAGAGTAAAGCAGAGTGAGACCACAAACAAAGATGGTGTGGATGGACGAAATCGTAAATCCCCTCTGAGAGTTCCAAAAGTACTCCTTGAAGATCTTGATCATATCTTCAGTAGCAGTGACACACTTTCGAAACAGATCCGACATGGGGTCCAGACGACCCAAAAACGGCTGCAGCAGCATTCGCATGACGCGCGAGTAGTGCAGATGATGCAGATCCTTGTCCATACCGCCAATCTGGATGATTTCGGTCTTGCAGTCCTCCAGTTTATCCAGAAACGGCTGTACTCTGAGAATCTGCTCATCGAGAGGTCTATCATCGAGATAAATGGCTTCTCGAATCTCAGACTCGATTCTGCGAAGTTTGAGGATCCTTTTGAGAACTCTAGAACCGTTAATTCGAGCTACAGGGTCATCAAACACAGCAGGAGTGCTAGTTCCAGATCCCCCATGCTCTGAGCCGTCAGATTCAACCTGTTTAGGCACATATGGCGGCTCCAGGTCGAAATCAATGTCTGTAGTGATGTCACCCTCCAGATGACGGTACTTCTTTCTTCCTAGTCCACTATGCACGATTCGCTCAATATTGTAAGTGGCCCAGAAACAAATCTTGAGTCTGTTACTGTCCTGCCTCGAAAGCCCTTCGTAAGTCTCCTTCTTGTGCAACATAGCGTTGGAAGACAACATGGTGGCAATGTCCAGAAACTTCTTGTACAGCTCCACCTCGTTATCACACCGAACAAGCACATGGATGGCAAACAAGCAAGCCTCCATTTGCAAGCACGGATCGTCCACCTTGGCACACTGGCCGTATCGCATCGCCATGTAAAAGTAGCCCATGTAATCAGGTCCAGAGTACTGATCAGCCATATCCAGAATCATGGCAGCAGCAGCATAGGCAATGTACAGGCGAAAGCAGCGGACTCGGTACGACGTGTATGCCGTCGAGTTGAAGGCTCCCACGGGCTTATCGAACCGCAATCTGTACATTTGCTGGTACTCGTGTCTTGGAACCATGGGTAGACGAGTGTGCACTTTCAAGAAGAACGTTTCGAGCAGTTTATCAGCAAGCTCGCTGCTCGGTTGTTCCACAGGATCACCCTTGTAAGGCGAGAAATCAAACTGAGGAGGAATGAGAAACCCTTCGGATGAAGGGTCCACAGGAACATTGGTTTCAGTCGCCAAATGGCTGTCCCATAACGAGTCCTGCAATCTCTGCGAAACTACCGAAAACGACTGAGGAGCCGTCGAGTTACTGTTCGGGTCGACGTTGAGAATCGACACCGTTCTATTGAGCGGCTCTGACGGTGTAGGAGGAGCGTTTGGAGAAGAAGAAGGCGGTTGTTGGAGCGGTAGAGGAATACCCGGGGATAATATCTGGCCGGCTGCGTGACTATGATGATGGTGATGCTGCTGAGCCTGTGCCTTTGCTCCGTTGCATGAGTCTGCTACATGGGCATGTCCCTGTTGTCGAGCAATGAGGTCCTCCAACATGGCGACTTTTTTCTCCAGATGGAGCACGTAGTCGTCCTTCTCGGGAGCCTTGGTGGCGTACTTCTCTGGCTGCACACACGATACTCCGGCCTTGAGGCAGTTGGTGCACGTTGGCAGCATGTGGTCGCACTTTTGTTTGCGTCTCTGGCATCGTTCACACGACGTGGTTCTCGATTTTTTGGCGCCTGGGCCGGAAGGAGATATCGACCTTTTCATGGTGTGTTTATCGTCGTCGTTGTGAGGTGTAGGTTCGAGTGATGAGTCGAGCTACAGTGGTTTTCATATACGGCTGTGGAGTGCCGCGCATATTAAAGTGTAAGAAATAGAGTCTTGTCAAGAGAGTTTTAGTGCATGTCCAAGAGGCGAAAAAAGAGTCGCCGCTTAACCAACAAACAGAAGATGAAGAGAGGGTACTGAGTCAGGAACAATACACCCAAATGAGCACCCAAATGATCATCAGCCACATCTGGCTCAGTAAAACTGAAAACACAGCAAAACCGTATAGTCTTGGCCAGGTACCAGACCGCACTTTTTCTTTAAAACGTTAGCACAACGCTTCATCTCGCTTGGAGATGACTTGCGCAGCATGCCAACAGACTCAACACAGCCCCCACGTAAACAGAGTAATATTAGCGTCTGCACGACAAGTAGAGCCAAGTGAGACATACGAAACCGAAACCGCGTATATTTGCCCAGGACCCTGGCCAAAGCGTTGCCAAGCTCGCATACGACGTTCTTATCTAACCGATCGGGTGGGTCCTTTATGCATGAGACTTCTCTAAGTCGGCTTTTGGACCGGGGTCAAAGAATGAAAAGATAATCAGATGCCAGTGCATTTGCGATAATGGAGTGCAGCGGCGGTCGATATGTTCAACATAGTGGTTCTGGCCAGTTCTTCCGTGCTGTATCTCTTTAGCGCTGACCATAGAAATAGACCTCGGGGCTGAGCACTGGACAAGTTTGTATCGTACTGAAGTGACGTAAATTAGACGGTTTTGAGAGTGGAATCATGTTCCAGGAGGATGTCTCTGATACCCCTGGATTGAAATACACTATCAAACAAGAGACACGTTATAATGACTTAGCCTAGTTGGCTGTTACAGCAGGTTAAATCATGGACAACAGGTATGCACACGGTCGATGACAGGGGGAACTAATAAAAGCAAGTGGGCTGTGTCAGACACTTTTACTAAGAAGGTAATCTGATTTCTGAATTCAGACAGGAGAGAGATGATACCTCAGAGCTTGATTTCGACGTCGAGAAATGCCATACCAACGACGAACATATAGATCGAAGCTGCCGATCTAAGAAAAGTAGCCAAGGCGCTATATAATACGCCAGTGGAAACAGTCTAGAGAATCAGGATATTTCAGGTTTGATTCGTATGATTCCACCTCAACTTAGCGCTAATGTCATTGTTTCAGACCCGTATCGGGGATCCACTCTTCTTGTTCGCGTTAGCCTCCATACTAAAAACGTGCCTAAACGTGCCAAAACGTGGGTGGTATGATGGGGTGGTGCGTCGATATTATCACCTCATCGGATCAATCACGGGGTAGCCTAGTGTGGGTGTAATACATTTTACCACAATTGTTTGGTTTTGGACATTACTTGGGTCAATACTGAGGGTGTTGTGAGAGTTTAACTACTGTGATAAGTACCAGCACCTAGTCTTAAGTATGGTCAAGTAATTTTTGTTTTCTTCCAAAAACCGTCAAACCCCTTCACTATCACTCCAGTATCACCCCATCCATAAACTCCAGCTATTATCTTCCAAGTCTTCTAAGCACCACCCCACCACCACTAACATCACGACCCTAACCTTCAGAATCATGCAACCTGTGCATATGCCGAGTTGAACTACCACCCCATGATTAGTGCGAATATCGGAGCTAAGAGCGCAAAACCAGCAGCAAACAACAGCAGACGCTCCAGACGAACACGCCACACCCACCATGTCGCTCCAAGAGGAAGTTGAGACCATCGACGCCATTTTTCCAGACTCCTTGAAGGAGATTGGACCAAGGAGATACACTCTTTCAATTCCAGATCGCAAGGCCCTAGTGCAACTATCTTTCCCGTCAGCGTACCCAGACGTGATCCCAGAGGTGCAATCGACTGAACATGTGGACAAGGGGCTAGTGGAGGATATTTTGGCCCAGGTGTTTATGGAAGGAGAGGTGGTACTGTTTTCACTGATCCAAGAGGTTCAAGAAGTGACAGAGGAGATTACCGAGGAGCCTGAGGAGCCTGAAGAGTCAGAATCGCATGAAGAAACGAATGCTGAGGCTAGAGAAGCGATTTTCAAGGGCTGGGTACTGTCTGATCCTGTGGTGGATAGAAAGTCCATTTTTGTAGCTCACGCATTTACAGTCCACTCAGCCGCTGAAGCAGAAGCCAAAATTAACCATTTGAAGGAGGATAAAAAGATAGCACGAGCTACACATAACATCACAGCTTACCGGATTCTGAGAGATGCAGATAAAGGTATTTATGCACAGGATTGTGATGATGATGGAGAAGACGCTGCTGGAGGACGATTACTGCATTTGTTGTCTCTCACTGGTGTTGAGAATGTGGTTGTGGTTGTAGCCAGATGGTATGGAGGTATTAAGCTTGGTCCTGATAGATTCAAGCATATTAACGGAGCAGCTAGAGATGCTCTTGAAAAGGGGGGTTATTTGAAGAAGTAGACGGTGCCGGTACGGTACCGTCTATTACTTGTACAATACAGTTATAATAAAAAATTGTATAATGCTATGTTACATGTAGTCTAATACTTCATCTTCTTCTTTCCTCCGTTATCTCCACCTTCAGAAGGCCGCTTTTTGGCCTTGGATCCAGATCCAGACACACCCTGGTTCTTTGCAGCAGCGCGTAATAACTCGTACTCCTCCTTTTCAATCTCGGCTGCTGACCGTGTATCTACCTTGGGCTTCTTTGTGTCTTCCAGATCGTTGAATCCTCCCCAAGAAAGCCGTCCTTTGGTATCTTCAGCTAGAGCAATGTCCGAGTAGCCGACAGAAACGATTTTCCGCGACTTCTTTCTGATTCGCGGTGCCTTTACGCCCGAAACCGTCCATTTCGATGCATCGTCAATCTTCTTCTGTGCCTTTTCCTCCTCCTTTTTCGTTTCCTGGTCGGTGGATCTTTGCATGAACTGTGTTAGTGATATTTGAGTGATAAGTTGGTGTCTGAAGGCCATTAATGAGCTTCTGAATGAAGATGGTGGCGTGAAACATCTGCTTTTGCTGTGTTGCTGCAGCTTTTCAAGCTTCCAAAAAGCGGTTAAAAACCGCGTAAAACGATACTCACCTTCATGTTGTTCAGTTTACTACTGAGATGCGTTTTGCTCGCCGTAGGAGGCGCCTTTTTCATGTTGCTGTTCATGGTGAATGTGAGGTTGATGGTGGTGAATTGTCATGCATGTACAAAGATATATTTTCTGCCTTTAATGAGCCGCACGAGAAGGGAGAAGATATAGAGAACGAAGAGATGATGGATATTGGAAAATGAAAGGGGAATCATATAATAACGACTCAGAGAATATATTCATCCAATTTTGATACAGAAAAATAACTAAACCACTACGTTACAGTGTTCAAGGTGTGCACTGACTAAGCTGAACTACTCCTTCATATGTAATGATGAAATGCATGCTTTTTTTACTATACTCCACTACAATCCCTCAACATCAATAGGGTCGTTATTCTTGTCAAGAATCTTGGAAAAAAACTCCCGTCCAATCTTTCCATCCTTACCTTCAGTCAAAACAACTCCATTTTCAGAGAGGAAAAACTCGATTCCAGCGTCCAGAGATTTAGCCACATCAACGTAAATGAACACCTCTCTATTCAGCCTCTTTCCAGCCACAGATCCACCTTCAGTGACCAAATCAGTGGCCAAATGAATATGCTGTCTCTTCATTTTAGACAAACCCTCCTTGAGAACAATGGGAAGCACCTGTTTTGAAGTCGCATGGAAGATATCAAGGGTGGGAAAGTCTTCAGGAGTCTTCAAAGCCTTCATCTCAACCTTGGTATCGATAGTATGTCCCTGGTTAGCTCTGATCCAGTATCCAGTACAGTCATTAGGATCTGTAGGCTCTTCAGGCTGTTTCTCAGTAGGCTCGAAAATCAGCTTGTATCTCTGTTTGTCGTTATCCCTCACAACTCTCTTTGTATCTTCCAATGTCCATTTACCCTTGATTCCTGCTCTGTTCAGCAGTACCGATACAGACAAGTATCCATCAGGCCGAATGGGCAGTTTTTCCTTGGTGGCTCCGTGTCGCAGGATGTACGACAGTTTCCGGGAGTACTCCTCGTCAGGGGTCATTTCTCGTCGAGGTCGGGGCATTGTGTGTAGTGGTTGAAATGAAATTTCAATTTAATTAGGTGCAGATAATGATTGGGTTATGCATGTGTGACTGTGAAGATATGAGCGGATGAGTGAGTCATCTAACGGGGGTGTAGAGGGGGTAGGGGGTCATTGACACAGCTGGAGAACACTCACAATGCTTGCTACGCTGTTATTTCGCTTTTTTTGGTCAAAATTCTGATATTCCAAAATTCCACGGATCGAACTGAACGCGTCCTACTCTAAATGAAACAGGAGGACGAAGGGTAAACAGCCAGGTGTTCGTATGGACACACACAACCACATATAGATTCGTTGATGTCACCTACAAGCCACTACGTGCCATTACGTGTGAGTGCCCCTTCAGCACCCCTTCAAACTCTATATCACACCCCTTCCGGAATCGAACACACGGCCCCCTTGTGCAGCGTAAAACGTGGTCCGAAAACCACGACTGGGAGGAATAGGCTTTTTGCCGACGCTCACACACTTTCACCCACTGCTGTCGAGCGAAACTATCAGCGTGTACAACGGAGTGAAACCCGACCAACCCCGAATCGTCCACCCTACACACGCCACAGAACACCATGGATCTCGAAAACGGGCATTCGCCTGCGGGCAATGGTGCTGCTGTGAACGGCACTGCTAAGCAGCCCCAACAGAACTACTCTATTCCTACGCCTGAGAGCGTGGAGCAGGCTCAGTTGTTGTTTTTGGTGAGTACTAGACGCGGTGGACGCGGTGCGAAGCATCGCGTTCATGATTTGATTGATGAGATATTAGGTGATGAATAACACGACGAGATAACGTGGCATTGTTGCTGTTACATTACGTGAATGTCTTCGCAACACGACGATACATCATGAAGCATCACAACATAACGTGTATGCCATCACATAACAACACACGAAGGCCATCACAACACACCGTTTTTTCCCCTTCTCTTTACTAACACAGCGATTCAACGCCCTGAACCAAAACGAGCAACCTACTCAGGAACTCGAGAGCATTGTCACCCGACTGCACACCATGGGGCAGGAACAGCAGCTCTACACCAAACGGCTGGAGGAGGTCAACGCCGCACGAAAGGCCGCCCACAACAAAATCGACCTCGACCTGCTGCGAACCCAGGTCAACGCGTTCCGGTACATGACCAGAGGTCTGGATATGCCCACGGACGTGCAGGAGCGGCTGATGGAGACGGTGGGTATCGCCAGTGATATCACCGAGGAGGAGGCTGATGCGGCTCTGGAAAAGTCGCTGACTCCTTACCAGCGACGTCTCAAGGACAGTGGAGTGCCTCCTCGAGGCGGGTTTGTCGATAATGGCCGGGGAGTGTGTGGACGACACGAGTTCATCATCACCAACCGGATTTCGCAGCGGATTTTGGAGCTTGAGTCTCTGCCTTCTAATTTAGGCGTGTTGGACGCTGCTCAGGAGGATCTGGGGCTGGCTGAGGGTACTGACGCTCTCAAGGTGAGGGCTGTCTCTGAACTCAAGGCTCTTCGTCTGCTCACCAAGCAGAAGTCTCTGAGACAACATCTCGTCTTCTGCAAGGCCCAGACGTCCCAGGTGACCGACTCGGTCATCAACCGAGCGCTCAACCGACGAGCAAAGGTCCAGACTGCCCACGAAATGCGACTCACCGAGCAGCTCGAACGGCAGCAGCGAATGGAGCGTGAGCGAAAGCAGCGCGAGGAAATCATGGCCTACGTCAACTCGGTGTGCCACCAGTCTGACCGAATCCGTGAGGAGGCCCATCGTCGACGAACCAAGCAGTACGCCGTCGCCAAGGGTATCCAGCAGTTCCACTCGTATGTGGAGCGAGAGGAGTCTCGACGAGTTGAGCGAACAGCCAAGCAGCGACTCCAGGCTCTCAAGTCCAACGATGAAGAGGCCTACCTCAAGCTGCTGGACCAGACCAAGGACACGCGTATCACGCATCTGCTGCGTCAGACCAACTCGTTCTTGGACTCTCTGTCGTCTGCTGTGCGTGCTCAGCAGGGTGAAGCAGGCACTCAGATGGCTCTTGCCAATGCTGGAAACAAGGATGTCGAGCAGGGTGAAGGGGAGGACCGGGAGAAGAAGGACTACTACCATATTGCTCACCGAGTCAAGGAGACGGTTACCAAGCAGCCTAGTATTCTGGTTGGAGGCCAGCTCAAGGAGTACCAGCTCAAGGGTCTGCAGTGGATGGTGTCGCTGTACAACAACTCGCTGAACGGTATTCTTGCTGACGAAATGGGTCTGGGTAAGACCATTCAGTCTATCTCGCTGATTACTTACCTGATTGAAGCCAAGAGACAGACTCGTCCTTACCTCGTCATTGTCCCTCTCTCCACCCTCACCAATTGGACCAACGAGTTTGAAAAGTGGGCTCCCAGTGTCAAGAAGATTGTCTTCAAGGGTTCCCCCAATCAGCGAAAGGAGCTGTCCAACCAGGTCAGAGCTGGAGACTTCCAGGTGCTACTTACCACCTACGAGTACATCATCAAGGACAAGGCTCTACTTGGACGAATCCGATGGATCCATATGATCATCGATGAGGGTCACCGAATGAAGAACGCCAACTCGAAGCTGGCTCAGACCTTGACCCAGTTCTACTACTCGCGATACCGACTGATTCTGACCGGTACGCCTCTGCAGAACAACCTGCCCGAGCTGTGGGCGCTGCTCAATTTCGTGCTGCCCAAGATTTTCAACTCGGTTAAGACTTTCGACGAGTGGTTCAACACACCTTTTGCCAACAGTGGAGCATCCGACAAGATGGAGCTGACGGAAGAAGAGACGCTGCTGGTCATCAGACGTCTGCACAAGGTGCTGCGACCGTTCCTGCTGCGACGTCTCAAGAAGGATGTCGAGAAGGACCTTCCTGACAAGATTGAGACGGTCATCAAGTGCAAGATGAGTGCGCTGCAGCTCAAAATGTACCAGCAGATGCTCAAGTACAACGCTCTGTACGTTGGAGACGACTCTGGAGCAGCTGGAGTCAACAAGAGCGGAGTCAAGGGTCTCAACAACAAGATTATGCAGCTGCGTAAGATTTGTAACCATCCTTATGTGTATGAGGAGGTTGAAACTTTGCTGAACCCTTCTCATGGCAACAACGACTTGCTTTGGCGATCAGCTGGTAAGTTTGAACTGCTTGATCGAATCCTGCCCAAGTTCAAGGCTCGAGACCATCGAGTCCTCATGTTCTTCCAAATGACCCAGATTATGGACATTATGGAGGACTACCTGCGACTTCGAGGCTTGCAGTACCTTCGTCTGGATGGTAACACCAAGGCTGATGACCGATCTGAAATGCTGCGACTTTTCAACGCCCCCAACTCACCCTACTTTTGTTTCCTCCTGTCCACTCGAGCTGGAGGTCTGGGTCTCAACTTGCAGACTGCCGACACGGTTATCATTTACGATACCGACTGGAACCCTCATCAGGATCTGCAGGCTCAAGATCGAGCCCATCGAATCGGTCAGACCAAGGAGGTGCGAATTCTGCGTCTCATTACTGAAGACTCCGTCGAGGAGGTTATCCTTCAGCGAGCACATGCCAAGTTGGAGATTGACGGTAAGGTCATTCAGGCCGGTAAGTTCGATAACAAGTCGACTGCCGAGGAACAGGAGGCCTTCCTGCGAGGTCTGCTTGAGCAGGAGGAGTCCAAACGAGGCTCCAGAGAGGAGGAGGATGAGGATCTGGACGACGAAGAGCTCAACGACTTGTTGGCTCGAAACGACGAGGAGCGGGTGTTTTACGCTCAGATGGACGCGGATCGTCAAGCCACCAGTGACTATGGAAAGGGAGCTGGACGTCCTGACCGTCTACTTGCTGAAGAAGAGCTTCCCGAACAGTTCACCGCCGATGTCTCTGAGCATTTCAAAGAAGACGACATGGCCGATATGGACAAGTACGGACGAGGAGCTCGAGAGCGAAAGGAGGTCTACTACGATGACGGTCTCACTGAAGAGCAGTGGCTCAACATTGTCGACAATGACGAGGATCTGGACGCTGCTATCAAGAAACGACGTCGAAGTCGACGAGCTAGAGGTCCTGGAGACGTTGTTATGGAAGATACAGACGTGGTGGACGACTTTGTGGACCAGCCTGATGCTGATGACCAGTTTGTCGACGAAGACGCGTCTCCTCCTCCCAAGAAGAAGTCCAAGGCCAAGATCCCCAAGGTGCGGGAGACCTTGTCTGTGGCTGACCGAGAGGAGCTCAATGAGTCGTGTCAGCTTGCTCTGAACGAGTGTTTCTCACTGACTGAGCCCTGGGATCCCGAAGATGAGAGCCAGGGAGCACGTCACGTGTGCGACCTCTTCCGATCGGTGCCCTCCAAAAAACTGTACCCCGACTACTTCAAGCTCATCAAGAACCCGATTGCGCTGGATGTGATTCAGAAGAAGGTCAAGCAGAACGTGTACCAGAACCGGTACGACTTTGTGGCTGATTTCGAGCTCATGAACCAGAACGCCCGGACTTATAACGAGGAGAACTCTCCCGTGGTGACTGATGCTGACCGGCTGCTGGATATTGCTCGGGGTTAGAATATATAATAGGTGGAAGGAACCCCCTAACTTGCTGTATAATATGATTGTGTTTGTAATAAACGAGTGTAGAGCTGTTCTGTAGTTTGAGAGATGTGGACTTTGGGTGATTCATTAGATATACAAAACACCAGGAGTACCTTGATCTAATCATCTTCTTACTACTGTACACTGGCATTAGCTACTTGTAGTCTTCTAAGCCTCGGTATGTACTTGTATTCAACTGGCGCTGTAGCGACAAGTAGAGACCATTGAGGTTACACTCAGTTGTGACAGTGAGGTATACTGCAGTATAGCTAAAGACATGTGACAAGCCATGAACCAACCGAGCACCATAGAGCCACAAGTTTAATGAGCTTCTATGGCTTTATCATTGAGCAACTACAAGTAGACATGAACATCAACCAGAGCTGTTTACAAGCTTATTGATGTTGTTACTGTATATGGTCAGACAGCCCTTGACTTTACTTTAGACAGACGTTCTGTAATTTTAAGAGTGTCTTTATAAAGATCATAGAGTAAGGTACCAGTAGCTACTTGTAGGCCGTCTATTGGTGTTTTAGAGCTCTTCGGTACACTCGGCCAAATATTATTCGGTGACTCTTGTGGATCAGGGCTATTACAAAAATTATGGATCGGAAATTTGAGCTGAAAGGAAGGTCAGAATGAAGCCCGGAAATTTGAAGCTGAAAAGAAGATCGTAAATTTCGCCCACATTCAGGCCATAGCGTCAAGTGAGACATACCTACGACAACTCTCTCAATAATATTTCTTAGGCTGTACACACGTACACGTATCTGGGACCTACCGTGACCTGGGACCCTACCTGGTACCTACCCGGGTTGGCACATGTACCTATAATAAAATGTCCAAGCCATATTGTGTCTCAGTTAGTGCCCCACGGGAGGTAGAGTACCCTTTTTTACTTCTAGCATTTCCCTTGAAGTAAAAAAACAACATGATGGACAGTGAGATCGGTAGTTGTAGCCGATGTTATGAATCGCTAAAGGACTATTCAGGAAGGTGCAGAACTGTCCATATTATGAGATGCATTCCTGGAGAAGCAAATTGACGTCTGACTGGAGCTGTCAAAGAAGCGTATAGAGCAGAGTGGAGAACCTACAACCACAGCTTGTCTCCAGCTCACCCAAAAAGCCCTTTCGGGATGGAGCCGAGAATGAGGGCAAATAATTACGTGCTGCATTTTCCAGCTCCGCCAAAAATATTATGTCGGGATCCCGATTGACACATTTTTGGCAATTGTAGGCTAGCGTGCATGTGTCGGGACAATCGAGCGTCACACAATGGATCGCTCAGGGCTATGCTTTGTCTGCACTGTGCATGGCCACCGAGATAATTTCTTTTCACACATTTTGATGCGCTCGTGCCAAGCTTGCTGAAAGTGACTGACGTGAGTAGACGTCAGTGGCGTCTACGCGGGAGTTAATCCTCAGGGGTAGGGTGAACAGGAAAAAAGTGTGTATTTCTGAAAATTTCACTGCCCTCTTTTTCAGACTTTTCATTGACTTCAATATCAGTCGTACTTTATAGCCTATGCACAGTTCCCCTTGGGGAAGAAAGAAAGACTGTTGACTTGTACCAGTAGCGTTTGTAATAATGTACAATGGTACGCCTTGGACAAGTACGACAAAGAGGTGAGGGGTTGTGGGGATCTTTTTATTATTATTATTTTCAGCCTGGCAAAAACTCCATCCGTGCCTATTTCTGGCCTTGTTCAAATGTCTTACAAGCTTAACGGTTTTGAGGGAAGTGTCTTAGATCTTGCGATACGAAAACATACCGGCTCGAAACACACCGGCACAAAAACACTGAAAATCGCTGCCGCAATGTTCTCACCTCGTACAGTACGTCCGACCCTCGGGCTTTTCGGTTTAATGACGCGTACCAGCTCGCATGCAAGGGGCCCAACGGCATACATACAACGGCCTTGGTCTACGCTTACAGTGTGTCCGCTTGTTGAGAAAGGGCCCTTTTGCGAAAGCCATTGTGCGGCAAGATGAAGGGCTAATATTAGGCAGTAAAAGGACATTGCATTACATCGAGGGGAGCGTATGAAAATATAGCGGTAGGGGGACTGGCGATAGATAGCCGAACAAGCTGTAGGTGTGTTTCGTGTTAACAATGGGAGGGCGAGAGCTATTAAGTTCTTCAGTCATTGGTCAACTTAGAGGGTATAGTTTCCGAGAAATTAAGGTGAAATTTCATTAAAGTCTTCTGCGGGTGTTGTTTAATTAACCAGTAATTACCCTCAGTAACAGGGCCAAACCCACTAAAAGAGCCATAAACAGATCCCTAAACACGCCCAAATCTCCGAACTAACGCCAATCAATAATCTCATCTTATGCCTTTGCTCCAAACTCACCCCATTAAGTAAGCACCAAAACTGCCAAAACACAGCCAAGCTGAAATCACCAACCCCACCAAACACAAGCATCTCATCTTCCCCACACTTGACCCTCATCTATATTATCTCAACCTCACCCTCCGGCTTCGTATCGGTCACGTGAAGATGCAGCAAAAAATCTGGGGCATCGTAAACCTTATCCTCATCGTACCATCATCTCAACCTGCAGAACATCACCCATCACAACCACACTTACAACAAACACTAAAGACACAATGGAAACCAAAGAATACCCTCTCCAGGTCGCTGCACGAGACGGCGATCTCGCTGCTGTGCAGGAGATCCTCTCACGTGACCCCAAACTCGTCAATTCCGTCGATTCGGACGGCCGAAGTGCTCTTCTCTGGGCAGTGTCTATGGGGCACAAAGACATTGCTGAGTGGATCCTCAAGAACCACAAACCCGCGGATATCGACCAGACCGACGCCAGTGGCTGGACCGTGGTCCACATTGCCGCATCTATTGGCAATGTGGACATGCTGCAGCTGGTGCTGCCTCTAGGCCCTGACGTCAATGAGAAGGCCAATGGCGGCCAGACACCTCTGCATCTGGCTGTGGGCAAGAACAGGGTAGACGCTGTCCGAATCCTGCTCGAAAATGGAGCCAAACCCTCAGTTCGAGTCAAGGATGGGCAGGGGCAGATTCCTCTGATCAGAGCTGCTGCCAATGGCTCAATGGTCATGGTCAAGACGCTGCTGGAGAACGGCTCTCCCCTGTCCACGACCGATGTCAACGGCTGGACGGCTCTGCATCACGCCATGGCTGAAGGACAGGGTGACGTTGCTGTGTACCTCATTCAACAGGGCGCCTCTCCTGAGACTGTTGACAGCGACAACAAGACTCCTTTCGATGTTGCTGTCGACGCCAAGGTTCTGGACTACGTCAAGTCTCAGTTGGCGTGAGAGTACGGCTATTAGTCTTTCGTCTCTCGGAGTCCGTTATCAGATAAGCACTCCGAGAGAGCGTGTAGGCCTCGCTTATGGCACCGTACAATAGCTGTATTCTCCGCTCTTGGCATCAAGTGCGGCTACAGCTTCTTCTTATTACATAGTTAACAAATGCATACCATACATATTCAGGAATTGCTTTTGGCTAATTAGTACACCCCTACGGTTCTTCGAACAATGGGAAACGTGCTGTAAGAACCTTACATTATCAGCTGTGGCGCAACGGCGAAACAGACCAAAGAGGACGTAATTATCGAGACCGTGTTAATAGCACTTTGGTAATTACAGTAAGAGAACGCGCTATACGCGGTAACGTTCTCGTATTCGCAATTAGCAGTGCTTCTAAACGTTCCAGGGTGTGTTTGAAGACGTGTGGCGCTAGTGTATGTACTTCTAAGTAACTACTTGCTTATCGCGTGTACTCCACGTTATCTACACGGCCGTGTTATGTCTCGCATATTGCAACGCTATAAGAGTATCCCTACATGAGTGAAACAGTGTCCAGAGACACTACAAGGGTATTGTGAGGTTGCAGCAAGCCTGGGGCCCTTGCAATGTTCTCAGAAGGCGGCCATCCGATATTTTTCAGCCCTTCCTTACACACTCTATACTCCTCCCAAAATAACATATCAAGGTTTAAACGGCCCAATACGGAGAGGTGAGCCTAATGAAGTTGGAGGTTGGGAGTGGTGAAATGGGTGGGAACAAGTGGAAACAAATACTGTAGATTTCGTGTATTTCATGGTGGATAGAAGGAGATATGTTTTGTAAGCGTTTCTGCGTCTCTACGCGTTCACAGCAGTTCGCTACGCTCACTGCTGCTCACTGCTTAGCCGCTCGGTCAATTTGACTGCTTGGGGTGTTTTAAAAAAGCAAGAACGCACGAGCTGGACAGTGCAGCGACAAGACGACAAGGATGAAAAAAAAAAGAACTTTTTGCAGGACCTTTTTGCAGGAGCAAGCAGTAAAGCGCGAAAAGCAGGTCTTTTCAGGGGCCCACAGGACAATGTAAACAATGTGGATAATATTTCGCGAATCGGTATTGTGGATCTGAGTGAGGGCTAGGTAGCAAGGGTACCCCAGTGTGATGTAGCAGTCATGATATGTACTGTATATCATTTTACAATATGTATATATCTTCTATAACCAAGTGGACCCCACGTTTGTTCAACCGATCACCACGGATGAAACGGATATGAAGAGGGATCTCGACTATCACTCCCAGATAAAGGTGGAAAGTGTGAAAGTGAAACACGGGGGGCCATTTGTCAACGTGTGTAATGCCAAACTGTAAAAGGCCAGAGACAAGTGTGGGACAAAAAGCAACGATATAACGGCAGCCAAGGGCCTGATACATGAACACTCGCTGGCTGTGCACAAACTAATGTGCATGGAAGGAGTTTGCAGACCTCAGGTGTATCGCTGGTGCATCGTACACGTATGTCAGAGCCCGGCCAGTGATATGTATTGATGCAGTTCCGTATACGTTGGGTGGGCGGTTGCTGAGCCGTTTAGCCGGTAAGAATACCTGTATATCTTGTGCGATCGCCAATGTACCGATTTAAGTATTTCACGTCGGCAAGATAACAATATTACGAGCAAGACTGTACACAGCCCAGGGTTGTAGTTAGACACAGTCCAAGACCTGTGGGTCTCACCAGCTGCAGACCCAGAGGTCTAGAAGCATGAATGAGGTAGGAGAAGGACGGTGGGGCGTGTGAACGTGCTCCGAATGTTTTCCGCTACCGAGGTATGAGGTTTACGTCTACTTGTAGAATGGAAACCTCACTGATCGGAGTTTACGGAGCCGTATCTTCTACAAGTAGTACGGTAGTGCTTAATCATCAAGCAACCACTGACGTGGTTGCACGTTTGTGCTGTACGAACGGTAGACTGGTGGATCCAGGCCCTTTTTGGGAACTCTGGGGCGCACAGTAAGCAAAAGCACTTCAAAAGTGACGTAACAGGAGCAGCCGGACTGAAGTGGGTGCCATCAACCCCAATATGTCCATTCAGGGCATTCCTACTCTGACGTCTTCACTCTTCACAGCCACATTCCCTGAAGACACGAGCTACAGTCCGTGAAATATTATTCCGCGCACCCCACAGTGCAAAACAGTCTACGTGACCCCTCTGGCGGACAAGACGAGTGCTGCTGCTGCTCTTTTAGTCTCTTGGCTATAATACGAGTGCAACAGAGCAGGTAGCAAGTACGATACAAGTATAGCAATCAGAGGTTGCTCAACACGTCAAATCAAGTCGTAGAACTCGATAGAACTCGATAAAAACAGCAATGACAACTCACCACACCGCCACACCTTGCTGGAACTATACCCTCCACAATCTCAGCTTCCATATCACAACAAAGCTAAATTATACAACCACGCTAACGCCGGTTGTGTTGCAGGGTATGGCAGTCATTCACTTGAGGGTCTGTCAACTTGGTGAGCCTGCTACGCGCGTTATTATGGGCCTGTTTGTGAAAGGGGTATCGTAGTACCAGTATCAACTCTAGGTATCGCTACCTCACCCCTTGAAAATCGATAGGCTTTGAAATTAGATAATACTCTACTTGACAAGTAACTGGGGCTACGGGGCACAAAGGGCATTTTGGTAGTCAGGGCAGGCAGCATGGAACTTTTGACGTAGCAATGGGTGCAATCCCGCGTGCAGCCTTTGACAGCCTTGACAGACATGGCGGATAGTAGATCGACTTGACTTGTCAATTGAGCGTACCTGTTCTTAGCAGGTGTAGATGCGCCATGTGTACAGGTATCGTAGTAATTCTGAACTTTTCTTTTGGTTTTTCATTTTTCATTTTGCAGTACCGGTTTGACTTGTCGTTTCCATCTCTAAACTTTTCGGGCACTTTTCGAGCACGGGCCAAAAGCCTATTTTAAGCGAGAGACTTGATCCCAAGGGGCTCCCAAAAGGGGTGCACATGTGCGTGTACAGTAGGAGGGATATGTTCCGAAATTGCCCTTTTTGCACGTGTTTTTTCGATACCTCCAAGTTCCACATTCACACCTCTCTCCATCCCAAAACTAATCATCCACTAGCTCAAGTTCAAGCCGTGATTTGGCTGTTGGCAAGGTTTGGAAAAGGTGGGAAACCTAGAGTTTGAGAGTTTGGCGATGGCTTTGTTCGCTGAAATACTCTTAGCTTTTTTTTTCAATTTTTTTCTTTCACTTCCTTCACTTTGCGTTTGGACCCTCTTTGTCCCGAAAGACGTAGCAGCGGCTGTATGCACATGCAATAGCAGCAGCGCTGCCAAGGGTCACCAAAGCAAAGAGCTCACACGCTATATAGAGACTTGGGGGGCCAGTGTGAGTGGGTATCAATCATACCAACTTATCATACAAACATGACAACTCTTGACGATGCCATTGCCATGGCCTACGTGTCTGGAGGCGCATCTTCTCTGGACAAGGACAAAGCAGCACAGAAGGCCAACCGTATGGCTCTGGCAAAACGACAATGGGCCTCTCAGAGCAATGATACTACTCCCCAACCCTCAGCTCAACCCCAGTCCCTCAATGCATCTCAGAATGAGCGACTCAAGGCTCTGCGACAGCGACATTTGCAGCGAGCAGACCCCGTATCCTCTCCTACCGCCCCCTACTGTAGCTGGAACACTCACAACCGGGCTGCCTCTGCCTTTAGCGAACGTTCCTCGTCCTCTACACACTCTGGGCTGTCAATGGCTTCTCCAGATAGTGCCGTGTCAGCCACGTTTGACGGCTGCGATACCAGCGAAGACGAGGCGCTGGAGCGCAAGTACCGCACTCTGCAGAAGGATCTGGATGAGCTGAGCTGGGTGGACGAGCCCAAGCCCAAAAAGGTGCCTCGTTTCTACGGAAACCACCTGTCTGCCTCCGAAGGGCATCCCGACAATCTGGTAAGATTCACAGCCAAAGGTATCATGTGGATCGGACCCGAGGCTGACGAACACGACCCCGTGCCTTCTGCGCAGTCTCACAGCCGAGGAACGCCTTCTATCAGTTCAGCAGCTTCTACTGCATCCACACAGTCCACCAACAGTCTGTACACTGTCCAGGATGTTAGTTACATGTACGCCGAGGAGCGGGTTCAGATTCGTCAGGACGGATGGGTGGACCTGCTAGAAGGAGGGTTCTGCGGCCAAAAAGCCGGTAGACCCGTTATGAAACGGATGGTGTGGTAGCCACCGAAGCAAGCACCTAGCATACTCACATATTTATTTATTATTTATTCTAACCATTCACCGAGTGTACGTATTATTCTAACGATTCACATTTGTAGGAAGGCGTATTCTGGGCTAGTCCAAGCGCGTAACAGTAGTACGTTACCAATGGTACGCGTCAGTGCCGTACCGGTGTAAGCGAAGCAGCCTACTGTACTCGTACTGTACTAATTGGCTAAATCTACAGGGTCTGACTATCCGGGTAACTCTTGTCACCACCACCATAGACTATATTATGTAGGCTGGCCAATGTTGAATGATTATAAGACACAACATCTCACATTCACCAAGACACTCTAACTGCTCCACCTAATATTAAATGTGTGTACCCACCTAAGCCACTCTGTATATATACAAGTATTCACGTCTGCACCGTGTCACACGTGTTAGCGCCAACACTACTCTCCATAATTTTAGCTGAGCCCCAGTGCACAAGCGTACAAGTGAAACGCCTAAACTCCAAGCCCCCACCAGATAAACGGCATTCCTCGCTCATGGCATTCCTCTCCTACACCACCTCATTGTTATTACTCCCCACATGTATCCCTACC
The DNA here is from genome assembly GCA_900519075.1 of Yarrowia bubula. Classification (NCBI taxonomy): domain Eukaryota; kingdom Fungi; phylum Ascomycota; class Dipodascomycetes; order Dipodascales; genus Yarrowia; species Yarrowia bubula. The sequence continues at coordinate 154,499 of ULGX01000018.1, forward strand.
CCAGATTAGATTTGTGGTCGACAGGGGGGTGGTATGGAGTTGGAGATGAGATGAAGTGATCGGTCGTATAGATCTAGATCTGGCAGGGGGGAGAGTAAAACATGACGATCCCCTGACAGCTAGTAGTGGCTATGCTGCGTGGGTAAGCATTAGCCTAGAGAGTACATGCCGCTCACGTGACTCTAGCCCATACTTGTACGTCACCACCATACTTGTACGTCACACTTACCCTCAAGTGGTTGCTTGTGGCCCTGCCGATGTATAAACGTTGCATGCATCTCTCTCGCCTAATGAGTCTAAAGTGGCTTCTAGACTTTTTATGCCGATCTCTGAAGTTTCTTCCAAACTTAGCTCAAAACGTGAGGTGTTAGGCTGGGGTGTGTGGTACATATATCCGTTTTATAGACTGGGAAAATGCGTCCAAGACGTTGGTTTAGATGGAGGGATAAAATCAGGCCACTGAGACGCAGACGGTGGTCTACTTGGCTTGCCCCAACATTAAGCGAAGCAAGGGTCAAAAACCTAGAAGTGTAGATCTAAACAGTGCTGAGGACAAGGACTTTGGAAACCACATATCCCACCAAGAATTTACCATCGCAAGGGTATCGAGCAGTGTCACGTAATAGGGGTATTGAGAGATTACGTTGTGTTTGTGTGAGTTAAGTGACGTCAACACACTCGCTTTTGGTGTACCTGTCCTATAGACAGACAACAACTACTGTGTACGATACTACAATTCTGCATGTACGGCCATATGAATATAATCCACGGAATCCTAATACAAAACCATTGTGCTCTGCATTTCCGAGCTTGAACAATCGGTTGTCAGGTTGAGCCCGCAATAATATGGAAAGCAACTCCCGTGGCTGCTTCTTCAAAAATATACACTATTTACGCACGCAGTAAAAAGTCCTCGCAGCGAGTGCAGATCGAGACCATGCCCTGAAAGCATATGCCATCAGTGCAGCTTCCATTTATCAAGGAGTTTGTAGAAAAGTGGTCTGATTCCGTTAGCTACCTGGTATATACATCCCGCATCTACTCCACATCTCCACGCTATACTTGTTGCTATACCATGGGCAAGCTCAAACTCAAGGCTAGAGCATATACCTGAGCAACCACTGCGGTAAAAGGGTTTTAGGTGCTGGAAAAACCGCTGGTACCCGACACATGCAAACCTGTTGAGGGTGGAACCGCCTTGTAGAGGCACTTTATAGAGGTAGGGAGTTTGCCGCGGTTTGAACACCGAGAAAGTGAAGTATTTGCTGGAGAAACGGCACGTAAAAAACGGCCGAATTTTTTCTTCTTCCAAAGTCTACCGTTTGCCGATTGGACAGGGTACCCTTGCATACTACTGGTACAGTGATAAGGACAATATCAACAATAAAAAATAACAACGAGAAATCAAGTCACTCACGATCATTGCTGTTTTGCTGTTCGGCTGTTAGGTGTTATCTCTAGGTGTCGTAACTTCTCCAATATCTCCAATATTATTTCCATTAGCACTTCCGTGCAGATGCCGATCTCTCACGATTGTCCTGATCAGCATATTGGGAGACGTATAAACAAGAAACGCAGGAAATTCACGTGTACAAAAGTACCAAGTGACTGATAACACCTCCAAAATCAACTGGTATCTCCAAGACACGCGATTTGGTGTACATGTTCCTTGCGTCGAAGGAACAGTTTTAATTTGCACTTGTTGATATGCAGGTACACGAACAGTCTTGAGACATGGCCTGACTTTTTGCAAAGACGGGGTTTGCACCCAAGATCTTCATTGAAGGTATAGGCGGGATCTAAAGGGAGGAATAAACGCAGGGGCGGAGATTCAGACACTGGTGGTTTTTTAACCGCTCTATCTTTTCAAAAAAAGTTGGGGACGCAACTTGACACTGATAATATCATAATAATTGTGTCAGGAAAACGAGAATAGTACAATGTCGTGCTTTTCACAGCTGAAACTGTCTCAACCAGAAAGTGTGAACCAGTCTCAGAGCACTGCACGTTTCGAATGCAGGGTAGTATGGAGTGATTTTGAACTGCACAGCCTGTCTTGACTCAGTCGTATACAGCGCTTTATCAGTCGTATCTGTTCTCCGACTTGAAGGACTCCTCCGTGCATCACCATATGTATAGAATTACAACTCTAGACATGTCCACCATGTATAGAAGCGAAGACTTGTCCCAGAATCATACCATGTCTTAACGTGTGAAACAACCCCACGGATGATCAACAAGCCGATTGGCAGAGTTGAAGACACGACAAAGGTGGAGAGAGCGGCCCTACGGGTGGGCACAATGATCAGCTTTCCCGAGATTCATCCGATTCAGCGGCAAAAGCAAATACAGGTACGCGCTCTACCGTGAAGCGTCCATATAGCGGTTTAAGAAGGCGGTAATAAATCCTGGACTCAGGGAAATGAATACGTGTCGTTGCTTTTACCCGGTAATTTCTTCTCCTAAGGATTTAAGGCTATAACTGAATCTGTAGAGTCTGGAGAAGGTGCCTAAAGGTATGTTTGGGGAATGTTGGGTGCCTGAAAAAACAGTACGGCACTGGAAAGACGCGTGCAACGTCGTGGAGCACCTCCGAGGTTGTGTCTCTTCCTGAGTGTTTTTTTGTCCATTTAAGACTCACAAGTGGCTGTCACGCACCTGGAAAAAGAAAGCAAGTCTTTTTTTAGCTGGCAAAAAAAGTAACGAAAAAGTGGAAAAATGGAAAAAGAAAAGATATCAAATAATATTCTTTTATACAGTATCGTAGGAGGAAAACGCGAAAAACAGTGGCCATCGAAAAAACAGCCATCATCGACCCCCTATTTAAGTAAGGGGTGGTGGTTGTAAAGAACAACCAAATGTAGATCAGTGTTGCTTCAAAGAGTCTGTACAGCTTCAAACCAGGACTATAGTAACCCCCTCGCCTACTTGAGACGTCAAACAAGTGCCAATTAATTATGTCTTACCATTGTCAGTATTGAACCCAAGACATGTTTGTGAAGGAGTGGACGAGGGTAACCAGAGCCGAGAGAGCGTATTGTACTCTGCCAAGGTCTTGCTTGCGTAGATAATCAACTGTACTGCACAAGTTCCTTTTTCCATACAACTTTCTGTAGCAGGCAGAGTGCTGATACGGCATCAAAAAAAAAAAAAAAAAAAAAAAAAAAAAAAAAAAAAAAAAAAAAAAAAAAAAAAAAAAAAAAAAAAAAAAAAAAAAAAAAAAAAAAAAAAAAAAAAAAAAAAAAAAAAAAAAAAAAAAAAAAAAAAAAAAAAAAAAAAAAAAAAAAAAAAAAAAAAAAAAAAAAAAAAAAAAAAAAAAAAAAAAAAAAAAAAAAAAAAAAAAAAAAAAAAAAAAAAAAAAAAAAAAAAAAAAAAAAAAAAAAAAAAAAAAAAAAAAAAAAAAAAAAAAAAAAAAAAAAAAAAAAAAAAAAAAAAAAAAAAAAAAAAAAAAAAAAAAAAAAAAAAAAAAAAAAAAAAAAAAAAAAAAAAAAAAAAAAAAAAAAAAAAAAAAAAAAAAAAAAAAAAAAAAAAAAAAAAAAAAAAAAAAAAAAAAAAAAAAAAAAAAAAAAAAAAAAAAAAAAAAAAAAAAAAAAAAAAAAAAAAAAAAAAAAAAAAAAAAAAAAAAAAAAAAAAAAAAAAAAAAAAAAAAAAAAAAAAAAAAAAAAAAAAAAAAAAAAAAAAAAAAAAAAAAAAAAAAAAAAAAAAAAAAAAAAAAAAAAAAAAAAAAAAAAAAAAAAAAAAAAAAAAAAAAAAAAAAAAAAAAAAAAAAAAAAAAAAAAAAAAAAAAGCATTAAAAAAAGGGAATTAACTCAGTGAAAAGTACAATACACTATTACTGTGCTTCGCTCCTGTATTCATACGACTCGTATCTTTACTCTGAACAAGCCCTATTGTTTCAATTGTTCCAATTGTTCCAACACTAGTCCAGTTTTCTTAAGCCCACATGAATGGTTCTAGTCTCTGAGGACAGAGGGAGGCCTAAAAATAGTTGGTAATAATTTTATTCATGTATAGAATAAGTCCTATCAAGTCTTACTCAAGTATTGGAGCAAAAAGCTGTCTCAGTGCTGCGGACCGAATTGGAGCTGCTAGACTTTGAGCTGTAGTGCCTGCAACTACGCAACTTTTACAGCATATTGGACTTTAAAATCGTGCACAGGACGTCAATTAACTCATATACAGGTGGCCTCCTCCTATACTCTCTTTGTAGAGTTGGTTTTGTGATTTCTGTGGAGAGCTATTCCAAGAGGTATACAGCCCTGCACCAATAGTGTCTCGAAAAACCCTAGATACTTTTTCCCCACGATAAGAAGGCTGCAACAAGTCTTCACATGCTGTTGGGGCTTTGGTAGTGTTCTTCTATCACATTCTATTTCAGATCTTGAGTCAGAGAGAACTGGATCAAAATATCGAATCCGAGTACCAATACTAAAACTAACAGTGGAAAGGTGTTCGTAAAACCCTCCTAAATCGCGCTAGCAACTATAGATCACTTGAACATTCCTCTATTCTCCTTGAGCAGACATATTCTCCACGGACCTTTAGTGCCTATACCCTTGGGTTTCCAGACTAACAGTTCTATTATCCCTCTATATATTGCAATAGTTCAACGCTTTAGAAGCGATTTATAGATACTCAAAGAATGATGTCTATTGGCTGTTTGGTAGGAGTCATATTCAGTCAGATGTACACTTGAGAATGTTTCCGTTTCCAGCCTGAATAATATAAAATGCATTTTGTAAGCATGTGAGAACTGGTTTTTTTGTATAACAAGGAATGTACTTGTACACCCGTACGTATAGAAAATACGGCTGACTACTTTTCCGGATCGAGACACTTGAGTGTGTGTGCATTGCATGGGTGTACTTGTAGTAATATTATTAAGCCAACAGGTACCGAGTAAGTCGTTGAGACAAAAGCAATGTGAACAAGTGAATCGCTACAGTTAATTAACTGATCTAAACGTCTGAAAAATATTTCACCCCAACAATGGCAACAATAGATTTGGTCTACCCCACCTATTCTGGGTGTAATCATGGCTGGTAGTGAATAATAAAAGCCACATAAAAGAACAAGCCAAAACAAGCAAAAAACACAGCAAAAACAAAACACCACAGCACAACCCCGCACCCACCAATATGTCCTCCTGGCAATCACCCCATTTATACTCTGGTGCCTGTATGTATGTCTGAGGGTGCCTTGTTTCATGCAGGGGAAACACTCCCTGGAGCTGTGTCTCTGGTAGTGTGAAAATATCAGTATATTGGAAACATCATTGATAGGGCCAAGCTAAGAGATTTAGTGTCAATATGTGAAAACGAACATTTAACCCCACCTAAAAAATACAGCGATAAATACTAGTACCAGGCACAGTAAGAGAACATGTTTAACATAAGCCTAGCTAAGTTCAAAGTCGAAACACGGAGTTGTAGAGTATAGTGAAACTACCCCTAAACAAGAGCAAATTCATCTTGAAACAGCTTGAGGTACCAGTAACACCTTCTACATAACTACAAATTCAGTACTTGGTAATCTCCAGTTCTTAATAGTTACTTATTGTCTACAGTTTGTCTTATCATGAAATGCTATGCTATGCTATATGCTATACTATCTCTCTCTCTTCCTTCGCATCCAACCAGCTATCACTCTCGAGCACCAAAGGCGTCATCGGAGCGTCAAACTTGGGACTTTTGACTGGCTGCAAGTCCGGAGAGTCAGGAACCTCTCCATCTTCTTCCACCTCTTCATGCACATCTGGCACTGCACGAGTGCTATAAGCCAGACTGGTGGCCTTTGGGACCGTCAAAAGCGAAGGCCGGCTCTTCTTTCGCTTCTTAACCCCCCCAGTAGACGCCAAAGCGCCTGCCAAGCTCATAGCATGCTCCCCTTGCATGGCTTTATCGAAACTTGACGACAAAAACAGCACTGTAGGACTTCCACAGAGTGAAATGGGGTCCAGACCCGGAGAATCAGGTGGAGAAGCCACAGAAGCTGCCTTGGAATGGGGTCTACTGGGAGTAGTGGCTCTGTAGTGCTGGTGGCGTCTCTGGTTGTAGTGTTGCTGTAAGGAGTTTCGCCTGGAAGCTGGAGCAGAGGTGTTTGTGTTTGTGGGCATGCTAGTGCTGTCAAATTCAAACGTCAAGCCATCATCGTCTTGTTGAACATTGTGGTCCATTTCGTTCAGAGAAAGTGATAGTAAAGAAATGGCAGAAGTGCTGGGCAAAATGCGAGAAGTTCCGGGCGACTTTGTGTTGGGCGAGAGAGTGGAGGCCAGAGACTGGTAGTACGGGTACCTCAGGCCTGGAGAGATTGGTATCAACATGGGAGAAGCATGAGGAGAGAGGCCAGGAGAGATGCCTGGACTTAGACCGGGAGATAAGCTGGGTGATGTTGCTGTCATCAAAGAGTGGTGTGTGTAGAAGGGGGACCTGGTGGTACTTATAAAGGGCGTGTAGTGCACTTGTAGCGTACGCTGCTGCTTAGTTTAGTCTTCACTCTTTGCAACTGTTACGGAGCTTATACTTGTTGGGTAACCAGGCAGGTAGAATAATGTGGGCTGTTAAAATATGGGCGACAATAGATAAGACGTGTATGAGCTGTCGCTGCTGTTGCTGTCGTTACTTGGTTGAGTATGCCGCTTTCTATGTCTCTGTCACCTGTATCAACTGTCGTTATGCGTAAGCAGGTTGCTGTCGAAACTGGTCGTGTGAGAGGTCGTGTGAGCTGAAAATGTGGGAGCGAAAGAAAGAAGGGTCTGTTGGGGGTATGAAGAGTTGATTTTTGTTTTTTCTGCCGTTCTCTCTCGCTGGTGGCGTATGTTGGCTATTTGTGGCTTCAACTGGTATGAAGAAAAGTTGCTGGGCTCTGGGCAAACTGTTATCGGGCAACAGCTCCCATGCAGAGCTATCGGCCATATAGAGTTGCTCTGGTGATGTGAAAAGTGTGAAAAAAAAGCTAAAAAACGGGCGTCCAAAAAAAGAGAGAAAAATTCTCCCAAGCAGGCAGGTGCAGTGGCAAGCAGTTGGGAAGTGAGATACTGGTTGTACACTGCTCTGAGCTGCAAAGCAAAGCTCAAAAAGCTCCGTTTCAACCCGTCTCAACCCCGATCTTCAAAACTCTCTCTCAAATACACCGCTGAGTGCTATCTTTAGCTACCGGTAGCCACAACCCTATAGTTAAGTCACTGTTCCGAACCTGCCCCGCAAAAGAAAATCTATTTTTGTAGGCTCTGGAAATATGCAGGTAACAAACGTTTTCACAACGGTACCCACGGAGTAGTGGTCCGTATGAAGTACAGCATTTACGCACCGTAGAGCAAATAGCCACAGCAGCAAGCTTTATCGGTCTTTATTGAACGTGCTAACAAGCCACTACTTGGAGCTACGTTCCGTACATCCGCCTACAGTATAAACCATCATGTGTACATCTCAGACGGGCTAAATTTTCGGCAAGTGGTAGCTAAGCCTTGCCGGATCAAGATACAGTGCTGAGCTTGCTCTACGACGAAACCCGCGACCAAAAAGTGGCCCCTACTCCGTGGACCGAGGTATGTCATTTTTCCATTTTGCCACACCATGAGCCAAAGTGGAGTGCCAAGATATGAAGAAGACGAAGATAGAGAGGACAGAAAGGGAGGTCATGTGACCCAGCAAACAACCTGAGTGGTCAAAGAGGGTTAGTGTACATTCGAGGTACCCGTGTGCCATACTACACTATGACACGTCACCCAGACACTTGTCCAGTATTGTCCAGAGTCCTCTTTTGGTCCTGACTAAGCTAACCCTTTTGCCATCTCTCTCACGCGTTACTCCAAATGCTAACTCCCATCAAGGTTACTTGTCCAAGGTAGAGATCAGCATAACAAGAGTTCTTGAACCACCTCTGAACATGGTGACCACGGAGCACGAAGCCACTCCTCCTCCGACAAACCCCTTCGCCAGCCTCATCAAAACATGCCCAGACCCCCAGTGCATGCAGCAGGCCTATGAACGGCACAGGAGAACGCGCAACAAGGACAAATCGGCAGAGTTGAGAAGCCGAAAAATCGCCGTCAAACCGGACCAGATTTTGTCAGGCTTGTTGAACGGTGAGCCTCCGGAGTTTGATCCCAGAAACTGCATCACATTATGGGGAAGACCGACTTCTGAGGTGGTGGAATGTGTGAAATTGGTGCAGGAGCAGCTTACAGCAGTGACCAAAGCTCTATGGTGTATGCCTCCAGACTGTCTGCATTTGTCCATACTGGAGGTGGCTCATTCTGTGACCGAGGAAACGGTGCTAGGCTTGTTGCAGAACCTCAGACCGTCCATTTCTGACCTAAAGAATGTTCCTCAGGATGTGGTACTCGTCAAACCACTGGTGTGTTTTGATAACTCGGCAGTGGCACTCACTCTAGTGCCTCACGACCAGTCAATCTTCACATACACGCACTATAGAGCATGGCTACATCAGGCTGTATCTGAAACAGGTGTCCATGTAGAGTCTCGATACCAGGTACCTTCAGCACATATCACCATTGGACGGTTTACCGAAACGGTGAATGAAGAAACGGTGGACGCTTTCGTGGCGGCTATCGATAGCATTAACGAGAAACTGGAGGGTAATAAGTTGGAATGGCATATTGGCCAGGAACGAGAAGTGGAAGTGAGATGTGGGAGAATTTGGTACGGGGGTGGATGGAATGAAAAGGAACACTGATGGATGGTTGCATGCAAAGATATTTATGTTTAGAATAATGCAAAACTACTGGCTTACCAAAGTGATACGTGTACAACTTCCGAAAAGGGGTGTTATCTGTTTGGGATTAGTCTCCATGAAAACTAGACACCAGACAAATAAGACACACCAGTAAATGAAATAAGAGTTCCTTATAGGCCCATATGGAAGACATATTGCTTTCTCATTTATTTGCTGTTTGATTAGGCTCTAAAATCACAGCCACCGTAGCTTCGCTCCCTATACAGTCTTAACAAAAGTATCAACAACATACAAGTACACAGCTAATCATTCTCGTTTATTATGTTCTTGTATGATGTGTGCTGTATGTACTAGTCACTGCTTAGAGCTGGTGAAGCTCATGTTTAAGGGCTGTGTTCTGTAGTTGTATTATGTGACTGCTCTAGAGCACCCATCATTATTTCAGTGATAAACATGATGGTCTTTTATAACAGTTGGCCTTATTTCCACCAACTGGATAGTCTGTATTCTCGCTCAACTAAAACCACCACAGCCCAGCCCTGGAAAGCATCCCACACAAACAAAAACAGACACATTATGCTCCCCTCCTCTCCAGCTCCAAAACGCACTCTTCAGAATATCCACAGCTCGATTTTCGACCTAAATCAAGAGGAGCCAAAACGGCACCCCCAGCCATGCGGCTCAGAAATTGCCGGACTTCGCGGAGTTACTGTAACCTGCTATACTCTATACTGTATCAACTGTATCACCTGTCGTAGCTACCACAGTAGCAACACATCTTACTAAAATGAAGTGTTGTAACTGTAGTGCCACTGGATACTGCTAGTAGACGTTTCAGGTTCATTACGGAGATATACTGTACACACAGCAGCACAAGTACACCTCCTTTGTATCCTTTGTAGAAGTTACTGTTCTTATAGCCACTCCTAAATTTCACATTTCACTTTACAGTAAGGATTATACTGGGTGTTGTACCAGGTATTAATACTGTCCTGCTACAAATTGTTTCCTCCATTCTTTCGTTCATGCATTCTAAATATATTAAAGGTTAGCTATTAGTAGGGGTGATCACAACTCGACATACTTGCTGACCTCAACCAGCCCTCTTCCTTGGTTACTCCAGATAGACCAAGCAGGGGAAAACTTGTTGAGCTCAGAAAAGGCCGGGATCTTGTCCATGATGCGACTTTTCCCATCTTCATCCACCACAGACGAAGGATGGTAGTACTCGGACCAGCTGCACGTGACAGTGACTCCCAGCCTGTTCTTGATCGCATCACTGCCCTCATCTTCCGGATCTCCCACCTCGTACCACCGAGGAATCCAGCTCAACTGGATATCGTACTCGGTGTCGTGCCAGTCGAGTTTATGCAGCGTGACGTCATCCACTCCGTGCATAAACGACCGGAACTCGTCTTTACCGGTCTTCGGGTCTCTGGTCCATCCAAACATGGAGAACCGGCCTCCAGAACCGGTGGTTTTGCCGGTCTTGCCGAACCGGTTGTGCCGCAGAGTCACCATTTTCACAGGAGATACTCCAGAAGCTACATTGCCAGACTGGAACCGTGTGGTGTTGAATCTCAGAACACAGCCTCTGTTATTCAGAGCAGAGATTCGGAACCGGCCATCAAACCTGTCAAACGGACCGGAAGAGGTTTCATTCACAGGTACCACTTTGACGTCGAGCAGTTTGAGATCGTCACCAGCCTTCTCTCCATCAATCAACCAAGGTCGAGGAGCAATGTAGTTGCAGGACTCTACTCCATCTCCTCGATAAGTGCAGTTAGGGGTGTGAACATCAGTAGAGGGAATGTACTGAAGGACGTCCTGTAGAGGACCTTGTCTGCCAAGCACACTAGCATAAGAAGTACCTGCATCCAGGTTGATGTTCTGCACAAACCTCAGCTTGACAGGAGTGTCACTGCTGAAAGGGGGACTGAGAAGATGAATGAAACTGGCAGTGACAGCTACTCCCACAAGGACAAGGGGAACAACGACTTGTAACTTGTGCACGAAAGGCAAAAAGGTGATACCAATAAGGATAGACATGGCGGTGATGACGGTGTAGACAAAGTCGGCTGACTTTTCAGACTCAAGGGGAGTTTGATGTAAGCCGTCTAGCAAAGAAGCAGCTAGTCCAAAGGTGACAAAGAAGGTGATAGGCACGACCAACAAAAACTGAATACTCCAGTCGTAACCCATAGACACCGCAATCTTCTGAAGAGTTTGATCCTCTTGCTGGTTCTCAGGGTCAATGGAACCATGACTCTCAGTGTTGGTTTCAGGCAAGAGAGGAGTGCCTTCAGTGGCTTCAGATACGTCAACAGTATCTTCTTCATCTTCAGGGCCTTCAACGAATTTATTAGGGACTTCAGAGGAAGAGACAAGGTGACCAAACAAGCCGAGAATGGAAGCAGTGGCGACCACAATGTAGAGGATCAGAAAGTGGTACTCACCAGTAGCTTTGTGTGTAGCTTCATGGATGACGGAAGTGAGTAAAAGAGCCCATAGAACAACAGACAGTTCCAGCAAGATGATGAGCTTCTGGTCACACACTGGTCTTACGAAATGGAAGAAACCGAGAAGCAGGTAGTTGACAAAGATGAAGGTACCGATACCTGCAAAGAGAGGTGTGTAGAAGGATCGAACGACAAAGAGTTCGTTTCCAAGATGGAGAGTTTCAACCACAAAGTAGGTGGCAATGGAGGAGACCACGACAGAGACGATAGATCGAAGCCATCCCCCAAGGATAGTCTCTTCTGAACCAGCATTGATCTGTTTTCTGAGAACCAGAAGGAACAAAAGACCGACAAAAATAGGACCAACGAGAAGAGTCAGGCAGGAAATGACAAACACATACTGAAGAGGCAGAATGATAAACAAGTACCCAGCCACATCCGAAAACACAGCATGCTGATCGGCATACTCAAACGACTCAGCTTCAGTCATAGACTGAGTAACATCAATGGTATTAACCAGCATATGATTAAGAGCTTCTCTGGTGGTCTCGGCAATGTTGTCTCGCTTGGTATGGTACAAAGCTCTTGGTTTGTAGAAAGCGATATCCAGACCTCTCAGTCCTCCTTCAGTGTACACCTTGTAGTCAGTCTGAGAGTGAATAAAGCCGTTAGAGAACCCCTCCTGGTACACAGAAGAAGCAAACGGCATACTCGCAGCAGTGTAGTGAGAAGCCACGCCGTAGTCTGAAGCTCTGAACAGAATCGCTTTACCTCCAGCACCAGTGCCTTCAAGATTAATAAAGGCAGAGACGTTTGCAGCCCAAGGATGGTGCATGAACGCCTCTGCTCCCAGCAGTCCAAACTCCTCGTTGTTGTTGAAGTTGAAAATGATGTCTCGTTTCGGTCCTTCTTCTTGACTCAGAGTATGCTTAAGTACAGCCAACATGGTGGCAATACCAGCTCCATCATCAGTAACACCAAACGAAGAAGGCACAGAGTCAAAGTGAGCAGACAGTAGAATAGCCCCTAGGCTCTTATCTGAGCCCTTGGACGACAGTCTCACCACAACATTGTTTCCTTCAAAGTAGGTGAGTCGTCCGGGAGGAGCACTCTTATCAAACACGTCTTCCTTCTGGATAAAGATATCTGTCTGAGAGTCGTCCACCTCAATCTGTGCCCCGTCAAAGTGCTCACTTGCTGCCAAGGCATACACCTCCTTCAAAATAGCTCCCCTGACTCGGTCATTGTCGTGAGAAAAGTAGGGATGGGGGAACTGCGAAATGTCGTCCAATTGCCTCCAAGCGTAGTCCAATAGCGGTTTCTGTGCTTCAGACACATCAGGAGGCGTCACAGACGTCGACACGTACACCACAAGCCCCAACAGCACTGTTGTGATGGTGACTAGAGTGGTGAGCGGTACTGCGTTGAAACCAAAAGTTGATCGTACAAACGAGCCGATTGTCGTTTTTTTCGGCTGCGATTTCGAGCCGTTTTCCTGGGACGTGTCCATTGCTCTGAGGGTCGTTCGAAGCGACTGTCGGTCCATTGCACGTGTACAAGTAGTGGTGTTGTGGAGGTTGAGATGTTCACAGCTCTTGAGCAAAAGGGGCCTGAGCTTATTTCCCTGTACGGCACAAGATAACCTAATTGGGCTCAGGTGGGAGAATGGGAAGGGGAGTGCTGTGGGCGGTGGGAAAGAGCTGGAGGTGTAATTTTTACGGGAATGTGTTATTTGAGGTTGATTGTATCGGTGTATGTGTTTTTTACCCCGGTAGAGGTTTATGAACAGCCACAGAATGCCCTGTTTTGATACTGTCCATCACACTCTCCTTGCTAAGGTTCACCTCTTCTTGTCTGGGCATACATCAGATAGTCCAACGTGCCTCAAAGTGCATGTCTAATTAAATTAGTGAGACAGAGGGGTGTGTGAATATATAAGATATGGAAGGTGCTACAAGGGAAATGAAACGGTAAAAGACGACACTCACGATGTAAATGTGATTTAGACTTGTTTCTGATGGTCTACATGCCTCTACTTCGTTAGTCACACCACCATCATTGACCAGTCAACACTGCTCATATGACTAAATATAGATGGATCTTTGCTCTTAACACCATGGGGCTGAAGAGGGCTATACGGCATTGGTGGTGTTGTTGTAAGATGTCACTGTACAGAGATGCGTTATCAGATAGCAGTGGAACAATAGCTTTGTACGAACAGGTTATGAGTTGGTGTGTGGTACGTACATGTTTATACGAGGGCTTCTGTTTTGGCATAATGCAATATTATTTCACTGGGAGAAGTTTCTTTCACTTCAGTCAATTTCAGTCAAGTAAAAGTAACCTTCTTTGATGACTATTTAGTTGACCAAGTAGCTCAACGCCACTCACCTAAACAGCACTTACCACGCCCTAAGCCTGGCAAATATATCATAGATCTAGAGATACAGCCCTGTTAATCTCACTGGGTTATTTCTAACTCAGTTCATAACTTCCACCATCATTACCAATAAAGTTTCAGCTGCATGACCACTATGACGCCAGATCAAGGTCCAGATCATCACCACTTTACCACTTCACAACTCATCAAAAATGTTCACCGGCATCGTGGAACACATTGGAACCGTTTCCGAGTTCAAGGAGCTCGACGTGACTGAATCTGGAGGCAATGGCGTCTCTCTGACCATCTCCAACGTGGGACCTATTCTGGACGATGTCAATATGGGCGATTCTATCGCTGTTAACGGAGTGTGTCTTACTGTGACTGAGTATGACGCTGAAAAGACTTATTTCAAGGCTGGACTAGCTCCCGAAACTCTTCGACGAACCAACTTGGGTGATCTCAAGACCTCTTCTCCTGTTAACTTGGAACGAGCTATTGCTGGCCATGTGCGATTTGGAGGTCACTTTGTCCAGGGTCATGTTGATGGCACTGCTGAGATTGTGGAGAAAAAGCCCGATGGAAACTCCATTGCGTTTACTTTTAAACCAAAGGACCAGTCGCTCATGACTTATATTGTGGAGAAGGGCTTTATTGCAGTAGACGGAACTTCTCTGACTGTGACTGCTGTTACAAAGGACACTTTCTCCATCATGATGGTGGCTTACACTCAGGAAAAAGTGGTTATGGCCAAGAAGGAGGTTGGAGATTTGGTTAACGTTGAAGTGGACTTTATGGGAAAGCTGCTGGAGAAGCAGATTGATAATGCTATCGACAGAAAGATGGGAGGTCTGGAGGCGCTTGTTGAGAAGATTGTCGATAAGAAGCTGAACAAATAGTGTTTATAATGATTTATGATTGATGAGAAAAATCATGCGGTTCTAATGAACTACTTTGTAATACTGTAGGACTGGTACTCACGCAAAGACAGCACAACTACTCAAAAGGCTTAGCTGACTTGATATTTGAAATCAGCGCTTTGTAAGGAAGAGATTCGTGTCAATTGTTAAATTCAAAATTATAGATACTCTTAACCTGTAGACAGAAACCCGTCTGGAAGACGCAATATTGATGTTAGAGACAAACGGAGTTTGTTTTTAGAATCACAGAGCTTACATATACCACACCGTATAATATCTAACCAAACGGTGATTTCTAATAGGCATTCAGCGGTGGGCTAAAACGTCGGGGGTTGTAGGGTTAGGGTTTCCCTATTGGGATTACTTAGCTTGTTTTAACTAGGTCAACTAGAGTTAACTAATGTTGTAATTCTGGTCAATGTGGACGTGTCTACAGTTGTCAGCCATTTTATAACTAGAAAAAAGCATGCTGCTGCTTTCTGAATGCGTAATCAATCAGTTTTTAAAGACACCAGGAAGTTTTTAATTTTTGTTGACTATTGTTGAGTCAACGATGTTCAGTTGGCTATATTGTTAGTCCAGCATAAGGGCTCTTTTATTCTGTTGGCATGTTGCCTTAACAGGACACTCTATAACAAGCTACAACTACCACTACACCTTCAAATATACCTTCAACACACCTACAACTACTCCTGTTTACCCTAGTAATTTGATTCATTAATATTTATGTAGTATCCACCTCTTCGGCTATTCGATAACCGCTTCAAACAAGTCCCGAAACCTTGCCCTTGTGCTTCCCCACATAACTGCAAAGTTACGTGTACGGCCCGCTCAACTCCGCCAACAGTTATACCTGCAGCCAGTCAGAGGATCTGTAGACGGTAGCGAGTTTGTTTTGGGTCAGCTGTTGCGTTAGAAAGCCCATTTCTCGCCTAACGTCTCTCAAAAGCGTCTCGAAAAATTCATTCGGCCTGTCCTTGTCGTCAAACAGCTGGTTAAAGTACTTTGCATGATTGTCGTGTAGATTTGCAATGGAGATGAACTCGCCCGTTTGAGACGTGACTACTGAAGCACGTACATCTCTGCAAAGGCGGGGTTCGCCCGACAAAATCTCGTAGTTGATTTCCGCGCAGACTTGAGCAAGAAGGCCGGAATAATGGTGCGATTGGGGGATGACAAAGGTGACATAGTTGAGCTTACCTCCAGGAAGAGGCACTGAAGACTCAAGCGTCACAGTGGCGGTTGAAGACATGATGAAGAGGAAAGGTGCATGGAGCCGTGGAGAGGGGGTAATAATAGCCTGGAACGTGGTTAGGTGCATAAATTCCGGCTAGGCCAGGATTTCGGAAAACACAGACAAAAGTGCCCGGAACGGGCTGGAAATTCGAGCCCTGAAGAAGTCGGGGGCGGGGAGTCGGAATATGTGTTCAGGGGGTGGCTAAACCGAGTATTCAACGAGTTATGGCGTTTGCCACTTTTTGTGGGGTTTCCGGAATTTAGACTATGGTCAGCTGTTCTTGGCATGCAGGGTTACTACACCTGTAGGGTACGATATATGTTTGTATATACTACACTAAAATATCATAAATCATTCATTAATTAATGTCCATTACTTCCTCCCTTTAGCCACTAAGCTCTCAGTAGCTAACGTCTGCTGTAACCTCTCCTTCTGTTTTATCCTTCTCTGGACAAAGTCCAACTCGCCTCTCATTCGCAAAATACATAGAATGATGTCTTCGTTTTGAGGGGCTTCTCGTTTGGCGTTTCTGATGCGTTCCTTTTGCTTCCTCATCACTGTCCTGTTTCTATGAGCCATAACAGTGTTCTTTCGTTTGATGAGTTCAGGCAGACCTACATAAGTCTTGTCTTGCAAAGTCTTGAAAGTAGAAGAAGACAGCTTCTCACACTCGTCCTTGAGTTCATCAGAGGACAAATCGTAGTAAACAGGCACTCTCATGAGCTCCTGGTACTGTTGAGAGTGCAATACTTCAAGACTAGGACCTGCTCCATCATGATGGAAAAAGTCTCTAAGAGAAGATAACCAAGTAAAGACAATGTCCACTTCTTTGGCAGAAAGCTGGCTTTTGGAGGTTCTCTTGAACGATAGAGGAGGTAGCAGTAAAGCTGATATCGTACTGAGCACAACTCTCCATGTTCGAGACATGACCTTGAGACGAATCTCATCTGTAAGGCCCACAGCCAGAGTAGCAAAGGACTCGTTGAGATAATCAAACAAAGGCGTAATGGCGTCTTCGATCATTGTGGGAGTGAGAGGACCAGCTGAAATGTTGGTACTGCTCAACCAACTCGAAACACTCTCCATATTGAACTCCTTGAGCTTACCTCTACCTGGACTAATCAGGTTCTTCATGGTCTCTCTAGACAGAGAGTACTGAATGAACGCCGTCAGTTTATCCACCATCACCTTGATCATATCGTTTTCACATCTCACCAGGGTTCTCAGGGCTTTTCCAAAGTAGAACCGAACATCATCCCGTTCACTCTCCATAGTAATGTTCACCAACAGTTTACCCTGAGTATCTAGATCAAGCCAGTAGTCTTGAGCTACAAAGTCGCCAAAAGCAGCAGGATCCAGACGCAAAAACGCTCGTCCACAGAGATCATGTGACCCCAAAGAGTCTTCGTCCCATACTGTAGCTGTCAACCAAGAAGGACCACCTGTAGCGATCTCAAACGTCTCGTCCCACACAGGATTCAGCTCTTCAAAGATGGTACGTGTTTTGCCAATCTGTTTACGAGTAGCTTGGTCCACTAGAGTGACGTATGGATCAGAAAGTCCGTTCATATCGCACGATTTCAAATTCTCAGCTTGAACGATCCGAATAGTGAACAAGTACGCCTTCTTCTTGGAGGTGGTTTCCTTGGCAACAATCTTACCAGGTCCAGCGTTGGTATTAACTCCTTCCAAGACCTTTGCCAGCTTCTCAGAGTCTAGTTGAGCCTCAATCTCGTCCAGTTTCGCCTGAGCAGTCTCGATATCGTTCAGTTTGATACAAGTGGTCTTTTTGAACTGGTAGGGTGTCAAAGGGGCACTTCCAGCCATTGCATTTTTCGCCATAGCCATCCACTTTTCCTGTCTGCTCTTGTACTTTACCTTCTTGTCGTCTTCAAGCTCTAGTTCTTCACTGAACAGCTGAAAGACACGAGAAGCGTACTTGCACACAGCTACAGACACTCCATTCATGAGAACCGTGTAGAACTGAGCCACATGAACCTGGTTATCCCATTTCAGCTCGGAAATAAGAGCCAGAGCTGTACCCAGAGAAGTGAACATATCAGACACTGAAGACGAGTACATGACACCCTCAGCTTCATCCATAGGCTCCCATTTGTCAGCGTCAATAGCTGGATCAACCCAGGAAGTAGCCAGAGTAGCTGAAGCCTCCACGTGTTTTCTAATGTACTTAACGAAAGCTTGCTCAAGGTCAAATGGGAACTTTCCAGGAAGAACTTGAACATACAGCTCTCTGATTTCACACAGCTTTTTATACAACAAGGTCATATCGTCAAAAGCCGGTTCTTCATGTCTAGCTGTCATATGGCTCATGAGATGCGTAAACATTGACTGAGAGTCAACTGAAAACAGCGAAAAGTGCGTTTTAGCAGCAATCAGAGCAATAGGCACATGCTCTAAAAGAGGCCGTTTGTACCTCTTTTGTAATTTTTCAGCAGCTGTAATGATTCGATCGGCCAACTCGATAATATGCAGAGGGTCTAGAGTATGGTCTCTTGGGATAGCGTCAATAAACTCGTCGTATTTATGCTCAGCCACTGTTTTAACTACCACGCTTAAAGAGTCAAACACTTTAGGCATGTCCACAATACCCTCCACTCTATCCCATTCAGACGAGCAAAACACACACTCGCCTAGAATTTGCAAATACGGACCTATCTGAGGCGGCTTTTGTTCATAGATCGACTTTATGCAGCCTGAAATCAGATCGACCACAAACACAAGCACCTCTTTCAGACCCAAAACGTACACTTCTCTGTCACATACAGGCCACAGTGTCGTATCCCAGTCTCTTTTGCCGTTTTCTCTTCCAACATGTGAAATAAAACTCACAGAGTCTTCAATTAGAGCGATGGGAAGTTCCTTCAATTTTAACAGCTCCTGACAAACATCCATAACCAATGCAGCTCTTGTGGAAGACGGGATCTGCCATAGATTGAAACACTCTGTGAGAATGGCAATCGAGTTTTTACTGAGCAAAGTATCACTCTTTTGCTTGAGATCATGAGAAAGACAGATTTTCACCAGCAAACGGCCATATGCTCTGGGATCTTCGGGGATGTAGTAGTATGTGGTAGTGGCAGGCGAATTGTCCACTCCAATGTTGGCCATTTGCGTTTGAATCGCCTCAATAGCTCTGGACTTGTAATCCTGGTAAGCTTCATCTGAGCCAAAGTATTGGCGTTGATAATAAGGCAGTCTGTCTTGTTTGAGTTGTTCCAACGCTAGCTTCAAATCAGCCATGGCTGCTTCTCCAGTGGCAGCATCTTTGATCTCTGAAATGCCCTTTTGAATGAGAGTATCGCTCATGAGAAAGTAAGGTCCTAGAGATTTAGCCAAATGGATATCAGCTACGTCAAACGTAGGCGTCAGACCTCCTGCAAACGCTCCATTCTTTGACTCACCCAGATTTCCACTATCGTTCACCAGCTTACTCTCATAGCTCTGCAGTTGTCTAATCAGAGAAGCACAGGACGACTCAAAGCCTGCTTCTCTCAGAGTGGCAATCAGAAACTGCACAAACGTCGCTGTGAAGTAATTGACCAGCCGTTTAGTCTCTGCCGGCTGAGAACCACTTTTGGCAAGCTCCTTGGTACTGGACGAAATGAAGAACATGACAACATCTTCCGCTCGTCTGTTTTCCTTGATTCTGCGGGAAAAGTCCGGATCCAACAATAAGGCGTAGAATGCAAGAAAACACCGTCGCACTAGCGGGTCCGTAATGTCACTGGAACCCTGGTTAAGAGCCAGCTTGTTGAGCTTGACTTGAAGCAGTTTAGGAGCTTCCTTGGGCAGTTTCTGGTCGCCAAACGAAGGTGTAGGGTCGGATAACGTGAGAGACGCCAAATCACGTGACTGCCGTTTACCTCCTCGAAAACGGGGTTCATTTCGGTACGATAAAACGCACACCTTGAGCACCTGGTCGAACAGCGACTTTTCCGTGACTCGTGAAATGCCTGATTTGACACGTGAATGCCGTCTAGACGTGCTGCGCGGGTCGCCAACAGGTTTACGGCGTATAGCTGACATGGTTGTAGTTGTCAAGGGAGTGTTGATACGATTATCGATAGGTATGGAGAGTGCATGCATGAATGTGAAGTTTAAGGGGGTGGTGGAGGGGTGGTGGAGAGGCTTAGTCAGGGTGAGGGGTGGGGTTGATTAGGGTTTGAAACACGTAGACGTGATATTCACGTGATTCTGAGTATTTTAGTGGTTTCAAATATTCGTTTATGTTGCTTGAACACCCCCTACCTCCCTCCTATTCCGGCTGTTTGAATTGCTCAGTAAAATAAGCTTTGACTAGGCTAAGAATAGAAGGGTGGAATCAAGGGGTTTTCGGAAATATTTCACTAGTGGAATGACGTTTAGGAGGGCGTTATGGCTAGTGGGGATTGTGTTGTGCTAAATTTCCGCATTTTTGCTCCTCATTGCTCCTATAAAACTCCAGATAACTGCATTGTTGTGCAGATCTGTTTATTCGAGTCTGGAGTTGGTTGCTGAAATTTGAAATTTTGGAAATAACGAGATCTTCGTGGTCACGTGATGGAGAAATAAGAGACGTTTTGGTTGATTTGTGGTGTCTATTTAGGCCATATTCTGTTGTCCGGAGTTGGAAATCCGAAAAATGAAGTAATTTACTTGGTACCTGAGACATGCATCAAGTAAATATTTGGTTGTTCGATTCATTGCTATGAGCAGCTGAAGCGAGTGTCAAGATGTGCTCTTCGTATATGACTGTGGCTTGATACTGTTTATTACAGAAGGTACTATCAAAACTGTAGAGGGATTAGGCTATAAGATATGGCTCTATATGGTGATAGTAGAACAGTCTAGCTGGAAGAGATTTAAAGGTAGACTAGTTTGTAGATCTCATGAAGTCCTATACGGTTGTAGTTTACAATACTGTTGTGTTTGAAGCCTGTGAAATGATCGAAAGTGGTTCTGAGTGGTGCATGTTTTGTCAACTACATCCCAACAAATAACATTCACTAGTATACGCTAATTACTTACCAAAACAACACACCAATTACTCACGCAAATTAAGCCAAAAAGCCACCAAACTCTGTCAAATGACTCAAACCATGTCTGAGAGACGTTAGCAATCAATTCCACACCATCTACACCCGCCACTCTCCCCCTATTCGCTGAATAAGAACTCTAAAATACCTCGGCTCAAAATGTGGGGAAACTCTGTTCACATGCATGACACTTTCACCTTCCAACATCTAACGATACTGATCTCACCATACAACTATGAGCGACAATACAACTCTTCCGAAAACCGTCAAGCCACGAAAACCGATTAAGACGGAAAAACTGCCCTATGCTGGAGCAGCTGAAATCATCCGAGCAAACCAGAAAGACCACTACTTTGAATCTGTTCTGGAACAGCATCTGGTGACCTTTTTACAGAAATGGAAGGGTGTACGATTCATCCACCAGTACAAGGAGGAGCTGGAAACGGCTTCCAAGTTTGCATACCTGGGTTTGTGCACGTTGGTGGGGTCTAAGACGCTAGGAGAAGAGTATACGAATTTGATGTATACTGTGAGAGATCGAACTGCTCTTCCTGGACTTTTCAGGCGATTTGGATACGTTCTCTCAAACACACTCTTCCCATACCTGTTTGTGCGCTACATGGGCAAGTTGAGAGCAAAGCTGATGCGTGAGTATCCTCATCTTGTGGAGTATGATGAGGACGATCCGGTACCCAACCCTGAAACATGGAAGGAGCGGGTCATCAAGACGTTTGTCAACAAGTTTGACAAGTTCACGGCGCTGGAGGGGTTCACAGCCATTCATTTGGCCATTTTCTACTGCTATGGCTCCTACTACCAGCTCAGTAAACGTATCTGGGGCATGAGATATGTGTTTGGACATCGGCTGGACAAGAACGAGCCCCGTATTGGGTATGAGATGCTTGGATTGTTGATTTTTGCACGGTTTGCCACATCTTTCGTGCAAACTGGAAAGGAGTATCTTGGAGCTTTGCTAGAAAAGAGTGCTGAAAAGGAGGGAACAGAGAAGGACACAACAGCCGCACCTGTGAGCGGGAAGAAAAACAAAATCCCATTCATTGAAGATACAGACGCTGAGCATGAAGAGGTGGTTGATCTGGAAGACCCCAGACAGCTCAAGTTCATTCCTGAGGCGTCCAGAGCATGTACGCTGTGTTTGTCGTATATCAACGCACCCGCATGCACACCCTGTGGCCATTTCTTCTGCTGGGACTGCATTTCCGAGTGGGTCAGAGAGAAACCAGAGTGTCCCCTGTGTCGACAGGGTGTCAGGGAGCAGAATCTGTTGCCCATTAGGTAGGACCAGTATATATAGTGATAACAAAACATACACCATTTGAAACAAGAGCCTGTAGAGATACGTATAAGTAGATACAAGAATTGGGTGTCAAGATCTACTTTGTAAATGACCATTGTAGCTACTTGTAAGCATAGTCCCATAAGACAGCATCGTGTCATTTATTCATTTCGATAAACCCTTCTTCTGTCTTATATTCTCCCTTTAGACCCTTCTCTTATGGTGCTTAAATGGAGATCATATGGGAGCACCAAAAAATTCTTTCAAACAAAAAAAACCACACTGAAATCGTCAACAACATCTTTTATCATTTGGCTAGATCTTAAATCAGGTATTACCGGCTCTTCCGCACGATCTATAACTTGCGCCTACTACTTTGGGGAAGTCTAATGGGTTGAAAAGTCATAGTTACGTGTTTTCCAGAGCTACGTGCACTTTTGACGTGATTAGAGAGGAATTTTCCAACCAGATGACGCGTCGCACTTATTATTTTCCGCTGTTAGCTCGCATTTCCGAAAATTTCCACTTTTCGGGATGAGCTCTGATTAGTCTATTGCTGACGCCTGTGAAATGCAACTATGACAGTGAAGGAGATGAGCTGTACAGGGTGTAAAGGTAATAGAGATTCTACGGGAAAACTGACTACACTGGTGGAATCAGAAAGCTCAGTAGAACAGATTTAGACCTTGAAATTCGCCACAGAGCGCCACATACGCCACCCAGTGTACCTCCGTTGGTCCCCCCCATTTTGACATCATCTCCCAAACTCTAACTGTAAGCGTTTGTACACCTCCAAAAAAATGATCACCAACTTTTTGTGATCTCATTTTTAACGCTTCTAAAAACACGACGAAAAATGCGAGTCGAGACTGGAAAACTGGAAACCAAGCCCAAGCCCACCGGCGTGTCCTCTGCTCTACAACCCGGCAAAAAGCGAGGCGTCAGAGGCGGCAAATCACGACCCAGACGAGAAAAAGAAAAAGATGAAAAGGAAGACGATGAAAAGGAAGAAAATGATGAGGATGATGAGATCGACAACCAGGATAAGGAGGAAGAAGACGACGATTCGGACATTTGCCATATTTGCGCTGAAAAAGTGAAATACTACGCCATTACACAATGCAACAACGTCATGTGTCACAAGTGTCCTCTAAGACGAGAGGCGCTGTTTGGCAGCCGAAAGTGCGAGTTCTGCCGAAGTGAACACGACTACGTGGTTATCGCCAACACTGCTGATAAGCGATTCGAAGAGTACAGTTTACTGGATCTCAAGGCTAGTTCAGATGAGTATCACATGAAGTTTGAGAGTGAGCCTATCAAGAACGACTCTTTGCTGCTGCTCAAGCACAAGTGTCCTATCTGCAAGTCGCTGCTCAACAATGCTCAGCACTACAAGGACCACGTGAGAGATGCTCATCATAAACAGGTCTGTCATCTCTGCTTTGTCCACAAGAAACAGTTCCCCATCGAGCGACGGCTGTATGGAAGCAAGCAGCTGACGGACCATATGCAGAAAGGTATGGCTCAGGAGATTGGCTTTACTGGTCATCCTGAGTGTAAGTTCTGCCATGAGCGGTTCTACGATGGAGATCATTTGTTCAAGCATATGCGAGACAAGCATGAAAAGTGCCACATGTGCGAGAAGCTGAACCGAGGTAATTCCGAGTTCCAGCCGCGGTATTTCCGAAACTACGACCATTTGTTTGAGCATTTCAAGGGCGAACACTATGTGTGTTCAGTGCAGTCTTGCTTGGACGCCAAGTTTGTGGCCTTTGACAACGACATTGATCTCAAGGCGCATCAGATCGAGCAGCATCCCAACTTGTACGGTGGCAAGCAGTCACGAAACATTGAGGTTGCCTTTGAGCCTGTGAGATCATCAGGGGGAAACAGAAGACGAGGGTTTGGAGGCGAGCTGAGCACGATTTCTCAGCCGGCACCGCAGCAGCAGAGGAACCAGAACCAACCCCAGCAACCCCAAGTTGTGGAGCGAACTGGCCCTGCTTTCACTGCTACTGACTTCCCTGCTCTTGGAGGAGCAGCTGCATCAGCGGGATCGAGCCGGTCTGGAAGCTCTACTCCCTCCAACGCTCCTCCTAGCTCGCAGCAGCTGCAGACTCGACGGCTGAACGAACGAGCCAGAAACTACCTCGGCTACAGCATGTCCAAGTTTGACGAGTTCAACGATATGACGACCAAGTTTCTGCGGTACCAGATTGACGCCAAGAAGCTCATCTTTGGATACACTACGTTGTTTACCGGAACCTCCACCTCCGACCTAGGTCTTCTTATCGAAGAAGTGGCTGGTCTGATGCAAAACTCGGGCATCAAACATAAACTGAGAATTGCATGGGAGGAGCACAAGAAGAGCAAGACGGCTCCTACGCTGCGACTGGTGCCCAAGAACAAGCCCATGATCAACTCGGCTTGGGCTCCTAGCACTGCTGGTTCTTCGTCCGGAAGAGCTTCTGGCAGAATGGATACTCGAAACGAGTCCTCTTTCCCTTCGCTCGGAGGAGGAAGCAGCGGCTCTGCATCGTCGTCTCGAGCCTCCAGTGCCTCGTCGTCACGTGCATCTTCTTCTACTAACCTAGCCGGTCGAATGAACGGACTTTCGATCTCGTCTCCTGCGAATTCTGGAGCTTCTTCTCCCTCTTGGGGCGCTCCTGCTCCCAAGACGGCCAAGAAGGTTATCAGAAACGAGTCCGACTTCCCTGCTTTGCCTAAAGCAGCTCCTAAGAAGTACGGTAGAGTGAACCCTGTGGTTCCTCCTGGCCAGTGGGGAGCTTCCTCTATCCACTCTCCCTACGAGGAGCCCGAGAACCCCAACACCATCAAGACCACCAAGAAGGGCAAGAAGATTGTTCTGGACCTTGGTCTGTAGGGGAAGGTAGTTAATGCATTGTACAGTATATTCGAGGAAGACGTAAGAAACTCCCAACTAAGTTTAAAGGAAATTTAAATGGTGAAAATGAAAAGGGTGGTAACTCTGGAAATATCCACGCTACAGGAATAATAAAGAGCCCATTGAAACCACCAGATAATTCTCTTCATTTTGACACCAACAAGTTTCTTCATGGTCATAACCTGTTTCTTTAAACTCTATAGCAAACTCTAAAAAATATTTATTTGCATGCAGAATTATCAGACCTCGAATTTGCACGCCATCTACACCCACACCCCACCATGGTCAAATCCTACAACCGATTCGAGGCCGAGGCCACGTTTGGCGTCGTCACCTCGAGCAACGCCCTGTGGCTGAAAAATTCAAATTCCAGCACTGGACGGGCCGTTACTGGTGCTCTAGAGACAGTCCTCGCATGGGACATCAAGGCCGGTAACTGCGTTCAGAAGCTCTCTGACAGCGATCTGTCTACCGGTACAGGTGCCACTGTGGCCACCGCATCACCTCCCGTTGTTTCTGTGCTTGCAAACTACTTTTCCGAGCTGTTGGCAGCCGGATACACCGACGGAAGCATCCGAGTGTTTGACTACCGATCTGGACAGGTCATGACGACATTCAAGGGCCACAAGTCTTCAATCACATGTCTGGAGTTTGACGAGAGTGGAACTCGGCTTGTTTCTGGATCTCGAGACTCCAACGTGATTTTGTGGGATCTTGTTGAAGAAGTTGGAGTGTCCCGACTTCGATCACACAGAGATCAGGTCACCGGTGTCAAGTTCCTCAACGAAAAGATGCTCATCACCTGCGCCAAGGACGGTCTGGTCAAGATCTGGGACCTGGAGTCCAAGGATTGCATTGAAACTCGAGTGGGAGGCTCTGAAACCTGGGCCATGGACGTTTACAACGACACAGTCATGACTGTGGGACGAGAAAAGGAGGTCAAGGTGTGGAAAGTTGATTTGGAGGCCAAGGACGGCGAGATGCTGACTCAGCACGGTACTCTGGAGCGAGTCTCCAACGACCGAGGTCTGGATATCGAGTTTTCCAAGGACGGAGATCATGTCATCTTTTCTGGAAACGACAAGACTGTGGAGATTTACAGACGACGAACAGCCGCCGAGATCAAGAAATCTATCGCCAAGAAAATCAAGCGACGAATCAAGAAGGGAGACACTGTTGATGAAGACGAGTATGATGAGACGTCTGTCAACGAGATCTGGACACAGGTGCTGAATTTCAAGACGCCCTCCAAGATCAGAAACGTCACGTGGACAGGCTCAGAGAACGCTGCTGGAGGTAGCAAGGACTCTGCTGGTTTGCTGGTTGCTCTGACTAACAACTCGCTGGAGTACTACACTCTTGAACTGGAAGACGCAAAGTTCAGCCGAGATCACGTCATTGATCTGTGTGGTCACCGAGCCGATATTCGAGCCTTGTCTCTCTCTTCTGACGACAAAATGGTCGCTTCTACGTCCAACGGACAGCTCAAAATCTGGAACTTGCGTACCACAAACTGTATCCGGTCCATGGACTGTGGTTACGCTCTGTGTGTCAAGTTCCTACCTGGAGACGCTCTGGTCATTGTGGGAACCAAATCAGGTCAGATCCAGCTGTTTGACGTTGCTTCTTCTTCTCTGATTGACACTGTTGATGCCCATGAGGGTTCTCTTTGGTCTTGTGATGTGTCTTCAGACGGAAAGTCGGTGGTTACTGGAGGTTCCGACAAAAAGGTGTGTTTCTGGGAACTTGCTGTTTCTTCTGAAACCGTTCCTGGTACTGGAGAGACTACTCAGAAGCTGAAACTGAAGCAGACCCGAGTCCTGGAGCTGTCCGATGATGTTCTCTGCGTCACTCTCTCCTCCGACAACAAGTACATTGCCTGTTCTCTCTTGGATAGCACCGTCAAGGTCTTCTTCTTTGACTCTCTCAAGTTCTACCTCAACCTGTATGGTCATAAACTGCCCGTCCTTGCTATGGACATCTCCTCAGACTCCAACATCATCGTCACCTGTTCAGCCGACAAGAACATCAAGCTGTGGGGCCTGGACTTTGGAGACTGCAGAAAGTCGCTATTTGGCCATGCTGACTCTGTCATGAGTGTCAAATTCGTGCCCAACTCTCACAACTTTTTCTCTGCTGGAAAAGACCGTCTGGTCAAGTACTGGGATGGAGACAAGTTTGACTGCATCCAGCGACTCGTGGGTCACGTGGGCGAGGTCTGGGCTCTCTGTGTGTCTTCTCAGGGCGAGTTTGTCGTCTCTGGTTCGCATGATAAGTCCATCCGAGTGTGGATGGAGTCTGAAGACGAGATTTTCCTCGAGGAAGAGAGAGAGAAGGAGCTGGAGGAGATGTACGAGTCCACACTGGCTGTATCTCTTGAAGGAGAGGGTCAGGAACTAGATGAAGACGATAAGGAAGACGCAGTGGTTGACAAGGTGCATATGCAGACTGGAGAGACTCTCAAGGGCGGAGAGAAGCTGATGGAGGCTCTGGAGATGGGCACTGAGGATTTGGATCTCATTGCCAACTGGGAAATTGCAAAGGCGTCCAATCCCAACGCTGCTTGTCCTCCTAGACACGTTATTCTGGCTACTCTGAAGCTGTCTGCTGAGCGACATGTTCTCAATGTGGTTGAGAAGATCAAACCTGCACAGCTGGAGGATTCTCTTCTGGTGCTGCCGTTCAGTCACGTGATGAAACTCGTCCGGTTCATTCAAATCTGGACTGAGAAGGAGTGGTCTATCCCCCTCGTTTGCAGAGTTCTCTTCTTTGTCACCAGAACTCACCATAAGCAGATTGTCGCTTCTCGAGAGCTGAAACCTATGCTGGAACAGGTCCGACACAACATTCGAAAGTGTCTGGCTCGTCAAAAGGCCGAGATTGGATACAACCTGGCAGGCCTCAAGTTCATCAAACAGAACTGGGACCTGCATCACAAAAAGGAGTTTATTGACGCTGTGGAGGCCAAGGAGGCCGAGGAGCGGGGCAAGAAGAAGCGAGCCTTTGGAGTCGTTGTGTAAGATTATATATGTTAGGATATTGATACTGTTAGAAAGAGTAGAAGTAGATGACTGAAGTGTAGTAGATTGTATGAGCATAGTTGTATAGGTAAGTGGTCGGTACTGTCAACGGTGGGAACGCCCAGCGGGGGGGATTCCAGCAAACAGACAGCAGACTACGTCTGCATTCTGCTTCTCTTGAGACTAGCTCACCAGCTGTCCAGCAAAAAGACAGCAGACTACGTCTGCTCATCTTTTTGCTTCCGTTTACTTAAGCGTAACAAAAAAGCCAACTAAAAAATTGCTCTGGGGGTGGCTACTGCTCGTTACAGGCATCCTGCGGACATGAGAGTTTCAGTAATACATCGATTGACGCATGGCATTATATAATCCACATTAATCCCATGATTTGCTAGTACAAAATTCCGAGTTGTACGCCCCCAAAGTATCGATATTACTTGACATTTTAGATTTACTTCATTCCTCCTAAAAGCTTAACTAAAGTGTAACTGGAGTGAAGAAATGTCCCGAGAATATGAGCCAGGTTATTGTTTCAAGTACTGGTACTGGTACTGGATGTTACATATACCGCAGAGGGTACGCACCGTTGATGGTACCGACCACTTAAGACACTGGTACATGACACTAGAAGCCCGTAAAGGTGAGACAATATCAACTGATAAGCTGTAAGCGTTCTTGTCAGCCATAAATCAATCAGAGCAGCGATAAACATTGAGTTGTTCTCTGTCACTATTTGATATCTGTAAGGAGTCTGGGGTTTAGTAATATGATTATGCAGCCTACGAAGATAGCTGTATTGCATCTATAACATGGGTAATCATACCAACCTAGCAATAAATGAACCAATAATCACTTGAATCAGCTGTAGCTCTTCTCCAGAGCACTTAAGGCGTCTCTGTAGGATACGGCTTAAGCACCAACTACAAGTAGTGCTTGTCCAATGCTTCATCAGCTGAAACTAAGGGGCTGGTAAGCATCTTCTGTAACAACTAGACGGTATTATTTACTGCACGAGAATGTGAAAAGCGTGCCAAGCTACACACGTGTCAGTACGAGTGCCCATTTATTACTAAGTTTCAAAATAGCCCGTACAGTAGCTCTGACCTACAGTTAGTTGATCATGACTAAGATAGGCAGGTTGGAGACAAAACAGCAAAACATAGTAAAAGATTCTGCCCTCTTCGCTTCGCTCAGAGTGCAAAAGAATTGCAGCACCCAGGATTCTCGTATGGTCTCCCACTACAATACTAACTGGGCTCTCTGGTGCTTGACTATGGCTGATCGGACGGGAAGCCGTATTTTCACCAGGATATGGCCGCAACTGACCCCCAGCTGGTTTGGAGGGTTTTGAGAGAGTGGGCATGTCACGTGACTAGAATAAAAAAAAAAACCGAGCTCTAGGAGTGTATATCCCGTTCACATACGTTTCTACAGACTCTGGAGTGACTATATCTTAAGCTGCTTAGCTAGGACGGGTACAACAGAAAATAGCCCTTCAA
Organism: Yarrowia bubula; assembly: GCA_900519075.1. Lineage (NCBI taxonomy): Eukaryota > Fungi > Ascomycota > Dipodascomycetes > Dipodascales > Yarrowia > Yarrowia bubula. The sequence goes on from ULGX01000018.1 coordinate 183,949, forward strand.
CATCTCTGGAGTATTACAACAAGCTGCCTGACTCTTATTAACAAGAAGCAATAACAAAATCAACTCATTTGAACCCTCTTTGGCTTATTTGGTCGCCAGTTCTGTAGTAAAAAAAGTTCCCTTAGCTTTCCAGCCTTGGCAGTTGAAATAACACCTAACCAAAAGTGGTGATGCTCAAGAGTCCACTCTTAGTAAAAAAATCCTTCAAATTATACAAAGACTCAATCTTCAGTTGAAATTATACCCCAAAATCAGCACTGGCCAATAACAAGCCCCCATTTCCCGCTGACATAATCCTCTGCGGTATTACAGCGAGATTAATTAATGTCTTAGATCATGTCGATCAAGCACTTCACCCAAAAGCCACCACTACAAGAACCATACGTGTAAAAGCGCAAACCAGACATAGCTCTTGGCTGCGTCTGGCTTGCGCGGGTGATAAATATGCGATTAATTCCAATTATATGCGTGCCTTGTGGCTTTTTAATAAAAATAGGGCACAGAGGGCACAGAGCGTAGCGATGTGCCCTATGTCTCCCGTGCCCTCCCTCCTCCTGTGTGTCGGGATCTGTAGAGCCTAGAGCACAAAGCGTAGCGATGTGCTCTAATTGGGGCATTTAGATAGAGCACATCGCTACGCTCTGGGCTCTACCCGTGCTCTAGGGCATTCTCTTCGCTCATGCCCCAGCCTAGTGCCCCACCTCTCCCGCCTCACACACCTTAATCTCCCGACCCCACTCACTATTCAAAATCTGCTTACCCGTAATCCGTCTACTCGGAACGGGGTCCAGAATCGAATAAATGACATTCCTGCACCGAGCCCGCTTCAAATGCTCAATGGGCTCATAACCATCTTCATCCTTTCGTCCCTGCAGGTACCGTGTGTAGAACTCGTCCTCCTCGGCATTAGCCACTCTCCACAGGTGTCTACCTGTTCTCATGGCCATGTAAATAACTCCACAGGCCCAGATATCCACGGGTCGCGGGTCAAACTCCTTTTCATGGTACTCCTCGGGGGCAATGTAGGGAGCCGAGCCACACAGCCCGTTACTGAGATGCACCTCCTTTTCCCACGCCATTCGAAAACACTCGCCGTTTCCAAAGTCGGTGATTTTGACCGTACCCTTGAGCGTCAGCAAGATGTTTTCGGGCTTGAGATCTCTGTGAGCCACTCCCATGTCGTGCATGTAATTGACACCCCGGATGATCTGTTTGAAGAAGCAGTCGGCTTCAGTGAACTCGAGTTTTCCAGCAGACAAAATCAAGGTGTAAAGATCACCTCCAGAGCAAAACTCCATCACCTCACAGTAGTCTCCTTTGGCGTCCTGCAACAGGTCCAGCGTGTGGATAATGTTGGGATGGTGCAGCGACGACGAGATGCAAAACTCGGACGTGAGTCGCTTGTTGTAGTGTTTTTCCGTCTCGTTGGGCCGGCGTTTGAACTCCTTGACGGCGTAGAGCTGCTCGGCAGTACCGCTCTTTCGGTCAGCAGCCTTGTGCGATATCCGCACCACTCCAAACGCTCCCTTACCAATCACCTCCTGACATCTGCCGTATTTTTCCAGAAACGAGCCCGAAGTGTTTGTGGGGTGGTTGCACACGTACGGGTTTTTGTCGTTTTTGTCGGGGGTGGGGTGAGCATGCTGCACCTGGGGGTTGGGGGTGTTGGGGTCGTTGATTTGCTTGAGGAAGCCGTGCATCAGGGAAGGAGGGAGATCTCCTCCGTTTTGGGCGTTTGCACCAGCGAGAATCTGAGGGACAGCGGAGACAGCCTCGTCTCGCAGCTTTTTGGCCCCAAGCAGGTCCTTGATCATGTTACCAATCTTCTCATGACGCTTGGCAGCCTTGAGACAGTGCTCATGGGTGCCGTTGTCGTAGGCAAAGAACCGCTTGGTGGGCTCCTTTTTGGCGGCAGCAGAGGGGGCAGTGGCGACTCCTCCAGGGGCGGTGCTGGTTTCCTTGAGCGTGAGTGAGGTAGTACTGGAGCTAGCTCGACTACTGCTCCGCACAGACGAACCCACATCTCTCAGGTCTGCTGCAGGAATACGGCTTGTTGCAGCAGGAACCGTAGGCGCACAGATGGGGCTGGGAAGCGGCGACGGAGTAGCCCGCGACGACGCAGAGACCGTGGGAGGAGAGCGCACAGACGTTGCCACAGCAGGGGGAGATCGCACAGTTGCAACAGCCGGAGGCGACTTCACAGCGGAAGTCGTGCTCACTTTGGGAGCAATCTTGTCCACCGGAGTTGACACAGGCGAGGTGGTGGTTCCGTTTGTACCCACTTTGGTGTTGATAGTGGGCTTGACCTCCTTTTTCCTACCCAACAACGAAGCGCCAAACTTGGCGGCCTTGGACGAAAAGTCGGTTTTCTCCTTGTCGTCGGCTTCAGCGTCCATCACGTCGGATTTCATGTGTGGCGGCGACCTGGGCGGCGAGGGGGGTGTGTGGTGGTGGTGGTGAGGTTGAGGAGTGTGGTGGTGGATGTGGAGGTGTGGATGAGAGGATGAGGTGTAGGGTGGTCCAGTAGCTCTTGTTGCAGCAGCAGAGTTTTTTTCTCCAATTTGAGTTCCCATCGTCAGAGGCGCAGGGATAAAGAAATGGGTAGAAATGGGTAGGGGCGTGGTAAAATTCGGGTGAAAATCAGAGGCGCTGGTGGTCGCAGAGACGCTGTTTATATCGTCTTTGATAAAGTTGTGATCGTGACACTCGCGCTGTCATAAAAGTTTTTCCACAAATGCACTTAAAAAGAGATGCCTTTGAGATGAAGAGGCAGATGAGGGCGAGATAAAATGGGTAAAAATAGGGTGGACACAAGTGGTGCTCAAGGCCGATTTTCGTACGTTTTTCTGTCTTCTACCACGCCCACCCTCCCTTATATATTACTGTTTACCGTGACATTGGTTTTGCGGCAAGTCGCTGCCACAGCTGCCACCACTATAGGCTTTCCGCACGAGGCTGAGACTAGGTTGTCCAGGGGGAGGGTGTTTGCTGGGGACGAAGGGGAGGTGCTACGAGGATGGGAGTTGGATAGGCTTGTAGAGCGCAACGGGGTGAGCACGATGAGCTGTTTTATATATATTTTCGTCAATCAGAGCGCCCTACAAACTCCCCTCCCCACCGACAAAAACTTTAGACGCAAACTCGACTCAGCAACTCAGTTTCGACAATACAAGTCTAAAGACCCAATGTAAATAATGTAAACTTGCAACTTTGGGGTTTGGCAGAACCGATGATGTCATGGGTCAGGGGGTGGGCGGCATAATAGATAGAAGAAATGCTTGCCGCTGGTATTAAAATTAGATAAAATGCGGATAAAAAGGACTCGATCTTTCGCTCCAAAACCCTGCTTTCCCCGTAGCAATCCTCCACTTGCTCGGTCTATGGCGCCTCCTGTGATGCTCGACAAATCCAAAAACGCTCGCCTATTGCTCTGCAACCTAACGCATCGCCAAGTCGGAAGTCCAGGGGACATTGACGAATTGGGCGAGGGGCGATGTAACCGGTAAAACAAAAACGGCTAGCAAGAGCCAGAGTCGTGGAGATGTTTTCCACTGTCGCCGTTTTTTTTTCTACACAGTGGAAGGCGAGATTTTTTATTTTCTGGTATTTTTTGCTGGATTTTCCGCGCAAATCCAAAATAAATAGAGTAATTGCCGGAAAAAAGGCGGGAAAAAGGCGGAAAAAATCGCAACGGGATGGATTTGGGCGGAAAAAATATGGGGGAAAAATACCCAGAAAGACCTCCCTTTTCTCTACAAAATGAGCTACTACTCGGCTAATCCCGCAGCATTCTTCCACGTCTTTCGACGCCAGAAAAATTCTCAAACCCTCATTTTCCACAGTCCCAAAAGTCTAACCCATGCCTAATTATTTCGGCCAGCCCTGGGATTACTCTGAGAAGGCCGTCAAAGTTTGCCCCATATATTGGCACTTTTTAGAGTTTCGTAAAAGTATGAAAGTTAAAACAAACGCCATGTGCCCTCACAACAATACACATTTGTGGGGTGATGAATGTGAAAATATTTGTTTCACCTTTGCGATATTGTTTCACACCCTCTCTACAGCGTCAAGTCCGTGATTACATGTCCGTTGCAGTTTTTCCCTCGCCTCTAACATGCCCACCAACACATGCTACTGGTACGTATACTGTTTCACACTCACCATTGTGTCCAACTTTAACCCCCCGTAGCCCCGTCTAAAAGTGAGGTAAAATAGCGGGAAACGTGGTCTCTGGTGCGCCTTTTCCACATGTCGTAGGGTGATTTTCCCGCTATTTTCCACGATTTTCCAGAATTTCTTTTTGTCCACTTTGCGTTTTTTCCCCACAAGAAAAGTGCGGCCTTGCATTTGCGAAATGACCGTCTCACAAAGTCAGGTGGCGGCATTTGCGTGATAGCCCACCCACCATAAACCACGGGATAAAGCACATGGTCAAGCTTAAGTAGAGTGGCACCATACACGGAAGTGAATGAGCCTTTATAATGAGCTGTTTAATGACGCTGTGAAACCTGTGGCGAATATACACACAGACACAGACATAGACACATATATATATCGCCCTATATATTAATCTGGCAACTTGTGAATGCACTGACAGCAGTTACATCATACTGAATCGTATCTTACATGCCACGGCATTACCATCAGGCACAATCATCAAAATCAAATAAGCTTCTGCAAATGCCACTTACAGTATGGTGCCCCTTATAACTCCAGTGCTATTCTTCTATCATAGCCAATCACTTCGCAACCGCGCTATAGGTATCGTATGGTGCCCGCGCTATAGCAGCGGTTCTTGATTTTTGTGGCACCGTTTTTTCGCTCATTTTATCAGCTCAAAGCTCAAAAGCCCCAACTTTAACAGCCCCTCATGTCCTGTTTCAGCTGAGCAAAATGCAGCACTATTTGGGAATGGATCTCACATGTCTACAGTGTACGATACGATACGTCAGATGTCAAGTGCCGAATTTGTTTTTTAATTTTTTCCGCGTCTCTTCTGTAGATAGGTTATCAGAGTGGGCGTGTATAACGTGAGACACACCGCCCAGCAGTGTGTGCTTAGGCGTATGCGGTCTTGGCATACAGGGCTGTGCCCAGCCATTACATCATGTCTCATTCGTTCAACTGTAATGGCGATAGTCTAGGTTTAGGTACGAGCCGAGGATAGCCCGGGATTTTACGTCAGCAAAATTCGAGGAAAATGGGGAAAAATATGGCAGAAATTGGAAGCGAGTCTTTCATGTCTTATTCGCGTTTTCCTAGTTCCCCTGGTTTTTTCCGATTTGTTCTGATTTTCTGCGAAGTTTTCAATTTGTTTTTACCCTACTCACGGATCGGACCCAGTCTGAGCCGAGCCGCAAGTAAACAAAAACATTTCGATTTTGGATTTGTTCCGCAAAGGGAGGAATGAGTGCGGCAAATAAGGGTACCAAAAGAACCGTGTGGATGAGGCGCGTCACGTGAGAGTGTCGGTTTTGCCCTAAGAGGAGTATTGGGACAGATACAGGTAAACGGGGCCACTGGTGTTAATCAGGTGATGTGGGTAAAGGTCAGGTGAGGAGAGCGATATGTCAGGCTCAAAATTTCTATTGGTTTGCTGAAAACTTCGATTTCGTGGAATGTGCGTGGAGAATGAGCAAAGTAAACCCTAAGTAGAGAAGCAAGAGTTTAAAGGGGTTGTAGTTAGAGTAGGGAGGGGAATGTAACTCAACAGGGAGATGATCAGTGGGTTAAAATGCTGTGGATTAACAGAATATCTGCTTACTAAGCTGTCACAATCGATGCAGAACGGTACAAGGTGCTGTAGAACGTCCATTTTTACTGGAAGGCATTGTAATCAGTTTAAACAGCCCCAATCAGATTCACGAAAACCGAACTGACGTTAGTAGACGATGCACGATACACATCCGAGCTACGGCTGATTTGACCCTGAAAAGAATAGCCATCGCTTCGCTCCATGTCTGTGAGCTTTTTTTTTTTTTTCTTTTTGTGCTTCAACTATATTGCTGAGTAGTTTCGCGCTTCGTACTTGACCCACTCAACTGGAGGTATTTTTTCGTAGTGCAGAGGTAATCATGTGCTAACTACGCTCCACCGTTCGAATCTCGCTGTACCTGATTATTTCGTACTTAAATCGTTAATCTATATGCTTACATCATTCCCAAGGCCTGGATCTTGTTTGTCGCGGCGAACATCTTGTTCACCGTTCCTCCCTGGTAATCACTTCTCTTACTAAGGTACTCCTTCAGAATAAACGGCTTGGTTTTACTCAGAGGACCTTCCTTTACCAGCGAATTAACCATAGGCAACTCAGCAGCAAAGATTCCAGCCAGGTCATTGACAATCACAAACGCTTCAGACAACTCAGAAATGCCCCACGAGTTGACCATCTTGGTATAATTGGCCATATCCATGCTCAGAACAGACCCTCCAGCTACAGAAACGGTAAACTTTTTCAAATGCTCCAGTAAAGCGTCTCTAAAGTCGATTCCCACATGGAACAAAAACTGTTTGAGCGTCTGTTCAATGAGGAAGATAGCTCCTGCATCATGTACTTCTGTGAGGAAGGAGATGATTTCCAAACAAGTACTGGTGGGCTGATGAGACAGTGTATCTTCCTTAGGCAGAAAGTCTCGTTTCTTTTGCTTACTGAGAAGAACAGTGACTCTAGCAGACACGATATCGAGAGTGATTTGCAGAATCGAGTTGATTTTCTCCTCACACTTGGTAAAAAAGTTGTTTGTCTGCATCACAATGTACCTTCTACCTTGTCCATGAGAATCTGTCAAGGGGACAATGACAGAGTTGATAACCACAGACATGAGTCTGATAGCTGTAAGCACTCGTCTGATGGTTTTGAGGTGAACAAAACTGATAGTCTTGACGTCACGTGACACAATAGCGTCATCCAAACCCGTCTCAATGTAACTCTTGCCTACAGATTCAATCAGCAAATCATGCAGACTCACCACACAATCATTGATTTCGTTCTGATGAGCCAGTTCCAGCACTCGTTGAATACTCTCAGCCAGACACTTGAGACACATTTGCACCACATCGATTTTAATCTCTCCATCTTCAGGTTCTAGAGGAACTGGAGAGTCCGGGGTGCTATGACGCTCAGTTCGATCACGGAAATTTCGCATAAAATTGCCAATGCCCTTGTTGTCTTCGTTATCCAGAGAGTGAGTAATACGTCCAAGAAGACCTCCTTCTTTGTGCGACGATTTTTTCTCATGAAACTCGGCGAATTTCCACAGAGAAGAGGAAATCAGCTCACCCAGGGACTTCTTTTCGCTCTCAAAGTACCGGTTTTTGTCGATATGAGGGATGAAGATATCGGCAAAGTTTTGGTCGAGAAGAGCAGCTAGAGAGTCGTGAGTATCGAGGTTTTCGGATGAAAAGAAGTCCTTAAGCTTCTTAACAAGACTAGAGACGACATTGTATGCTAGATGAAGAGATCTCACATAAGCCAGAGTACTCATAGCCTCTGCAGAGCTAAGGAAAAGTTCAATTCGCTGCTGGATTCGTTGAGCAAACACTCTCTGAAGGAATACCTGAAGTACAACAACAGGCTCCTTGAAAACACGTTTAATGATCTCAGTCTCAGTGTTGACAACAGAAACAACTTCAGAACAAAGCTCCTCTGTCACGTGATCAAACTGAGGTTCAGAGTTGTTTGGATCAGCCAGTTCTTTCAAAACCGCTTCATCTGGCTCAGAATTGGCAGCAACCACTTTATCTTGGGCAATGAAAAAATCATGCTGGTTGACAAACGCCATAATGACGTTTGTACCGCCGTTGAAATCAGTCAACACGTCAGCTGAGTCCTTCATCACCAGCATATCTGCATTTCTGTACGCTTGATCAAACACGTCCAGTAAATCTTTTTCGATTTTTTCGGCAAACTTTTCAATATCGCTTTGAGCGCGTCTACACGCCTCCACAGTGTCGATTTTGGACGACAAAATGAGCAGCTGACGGACGTATGTAGCACACTTTCTCTGGCCACTCGGACCATCCTTCCACATTCTCTCCAGCTCCAAACAGCTGCTTTTCTTGACAAAACTGAGGTAGCAGTTGATGAGAAAGTGCGAAGCGATGGCTTTTTGATGTTGACCAGAAATTCGGTCCATCTTGTCGCCCAGAGAAGACGTTTGCTTCGAAACTTCGGCCATCAGTTGCTCCATGTCTGTGTATTCAGAGACGGTTGATTGGACTGATTTTTGGAGATTGAGGACGATTCTGGAATGAGCTAGCTCAGCCTGGTCCACGTCACCTGATACATCGTTTTCACGTGACGAAACCTGTTCTCTGAGCCGTTTCAGTTCGTTCAAGGCGGCTTCAAAAGTTCGAATGTACGGTTTGGGGTCTAGACTTTCCAGAGTGGACTCGTTGGCTGGAGGAGCGTCTCCATTGTGAGAGAGTTGCTCCACTAGGTCTTTGGGTGAGAAGCGGCCGAGGAAGTTTTCTTCCTGGAGAAGTTGACGGGTGGAGTCGTCGAGAGCGTAGATTGACACTGGGTTAGAGAAGAAGAGAGACAGACGCAAACCGGAGGTTTGTTTGTATGCACAAAGTGCAGCAGACACAAATTGGTGTGCTTCCATTGTGAAATTGGTGTTCATTGTAGAAGTAATGATATTATAGGCATATTCATGATATGATACCAAGATGAACCTCAAGAAACTGATGTCATTAATCAATGTAGATAATCACCTGTTCAGAATGATATACCCGTCAGAAGTGCTTCAATTGGTCAAACTGGTGTTCTGATGGTACTCTTCTTATAATGTCATCAAATGACAAAACACGATACCATATTGCCCACCAAGAAATCAATATATCAACATGCAATTCAGCTTGTCACACATCACACATCACATATCCACCAGATGTACTCAGATTGGTGTTCTGATGTTCTTCATACTGTTGTAGCACCGTCTGGTACCATAATCATAACCATGATATGATACCATATTGAAAAATAAGAAGCTGATGTATCACTCATAAATGTACCTTTTCACACTCCAATCACATCCACCATTCATCCATAATACTCACTTTTGTTGCTGTTACTCTGGGTGAAATTTCAATGCTGTTTTTTGTTCTTTGTTCCTTCGTTTTTGTTCCTTCTCGTAAATTTCACTCGGTCACCGGGGAAACACGTTCTGAATGGCCGAATTGTTGCTCAAATAGTGTCGTGTCGTGGGTCTCGATGATGATGTGTGCAGTACATGTCCCGGAGATATGCGTTGTTATCCCAGCCCTAACCCTGTGGAACGGGGGCGGGCTGTGAGGGGAGGAGCAGGGTTAGGGGAAAACGGAGGTGACTGGGGTGATGAGAAAGGGCAGGCGAAGAGAATGAGATAGTTCACGAGACTTTTGGACGAATACAAGGGCACCATTGATGGTTCTTTTTCGGGAGATAGGGGGTGGCTTTTAAAGTAAACCGTTGGGAGGAAGTTAGAGTTAGATGGGGATGTTGTTAAGCGAAACTTACGAGTAGAGCTTCCATGTCTCCATGTCTTCTAAATCACAACAGAATATAAAAACAAGCCTACTATATAAAGAGTAAGTGAATGCTCAGTTTCAATCCATTTGTACCTTGTCGCTTAACTATTACGCTTATAATGAACTTCTAGGGTGAAGGGTAAGTGTGAAACAGGGGTCATGTTAACACAATGTGCTGAGACACACTACAACTTGTACAGGCAACATGGCTCCTCTATTGGTTAAATATTTTTATATACTAATTATACTGGCACGTCTAATTACTTCTTCAGGGACGGCTCAATATACAGCTCCACTCCCCGCTGAGCCTTATCCATGCCTCCATCATACGCAATCATCAACTTAGGATGACCTCTGGACAGATCATCAGGAGAAGAGCTCTTATGCAGCAAACTGCTCAACAAAAGATACGCCTGACCCCGGAAAATCGCCCATTGCGAGTTCCAAAAGCCTTCCTCAAAATCATCGTGGTTGTCGAAAAACGTATGGTACAGCGCATCAGACGCCACTCCCCACCACTCCTGAGACGTCAGAAGAGGCACCACCCTAGCCCTGATCTCCTCGCTCCAAGGAGCAGAAGTCACCTGAGTAGGCAGGTTCCATCGGAAGAACCAGGGGTGCTTGTAGGGGAAAGACGAGTCATAGCCGGTATCCAGACCGTTACCATGAATCTCCTGGGTAGTGGAGTTGATGTACCAGTTACCAGGGGTTCGATTCATGTTTCGACACAGCCAATCAACCACTGCGAGTTTCTGGATCTCGAGATTGAGCCATTCTGGGATCGACTCTGTCTCGGGGTTGGTCTTGAAGTATTCAAAAGCGGCAATTGCTTCGTCATCAAGCTGGATCAAAGAGCCGAGCTTTCCCTTCACCCGGGTAACTCGAGTGAGAGGCACCACATTGAAGCCCAGCAGGGAGTTGAGCACAGAAGCAGCCGCCTCACATACATACCCGGTTCTGTAAACAGTACAGGGTTTGGTGAAGGGCAAGGGGAGGTACGAGAGTAGTTCGTACGACTCCTCAGCACAAGGACGGAATAATGCTGATTCGCCATCACCCTGTGATGGTCCAGCCACTGATCCAGAGGGACCAGCTTCAACCTCGGGTTCTTCCACCACCTCACCTTCCTCATCACTATCCTCCTCGTCATCCTCCTCCTCACGTGACTTGCTCTCAACCTCGGGTATCACGTAATCAACCGTCTTGTATGTGCCACTAAGCTCTCCTACCGCAATTAGATCAACAGCAGCTTTCTGCAGCTCCAAAAACTCCTTGGTGTCGTGTCTGTGTCGCGTATCAATCTCGGAGAGGATCTCGTCACGTGATCTAGGGTAAGGGTTGTTGGCCACGTTGAAAAACAGCGACTGCTTGAGCTTGGTGACCGGGTTTGAGGGCAGTGAAAGCCATGATTTCTTGGGTTGTGTGTAAGTGGGCAAAGACATGGTTTTGTGGTTTGTTTTTTGTGTCACTTGTTCTGTAGGCTCACGTGATGTTGTGGTTCAATTTTCAGGCCGATTGCTCAATTTGGAGGTCGTTTTGAAGTGTGCTGTTGAGATGGCAAGAGTGAGGTAATGTAAGGAAGGAGTTCATATTATATTTCGTGGTGTAGGTTAAGCTTCCACTTGATAGGCTTTGTTAATGCATGGTAGAGTTTGGAGGTGGTGGGGGAGAAGGTGGTTTGGGGGAGTGAGGAGGGGTGAAAGGGGGTATTTTAAAGTGGAATATTGATATTAGAGATCGGGAGAGTATGAGAAAGTTTTCAGAATTGAAATTGGGCGATATTTGGGGGAGTTAAGATTTTTGAGAACATCAAAGGATTGCATAGATTGCTTCGCGATTGAAGTAAACTGGTCATGTTTGGTATCAAAAGAAAGAGGGGCTTAAATGGTAGTTAAATAGCTTATAATGAGTTAGATTTCTTTAATATCCAGGCCGTGTTGACCGTTTTAGCGTACAAATCACATATCTCCAGTTTGGCTCGAATATTGTAGCTGTTTATAAGATTTTGGTATGGATCTGGAGCTGTAGTTGCGTATATCACAATAGGGATATTTCTGTTCTCCTTCGTTTAACATATCAGCTGTTGTAGATTGCCAGAGTGTGTCAACTACCCCTTTGTTAATTACAAATAACCTTAACTATCCCTTTATGATTCTATTAGTGGGATGCAGGAGAAGAGCTGAAACAGTTGTAATTGAAGATGCTGAGAAGGCAATGGGTTTGATTTGTGTTCTTAGTACTGTCAGTCACGTGATTACCATTCTAATTTTCCATTTACGGCCATTTTCAAAGTAGTACGCGTCACCCACGTGTTTCAGCTATAGGTCAAAGTGACAAGATGAATAGGGGATGATAAGATAGGGGTTGTAAGAAAGATGCTACCGGTAGTGAAGTGTTTTCTTACTAATAGAGAGATGCTTGGATTCTTGTAATTGAAGTGAACATAGTGATTCGCTTTCTTATGGATTTTTCTGCTTAAGAGCACGCTAGACATAAACCAGTAAGACAGTTTTGTTTAGAATCTCGAGGAGAGTCGTTTCATGTAATTTGTAGCACTTGGCCTCATACAAATATCCTCAGGGTGGTAGACGAAGGGTAGTATCTAAGTGTCAACCAGTTAGACCTTACGATTAACGAAATGACAAGTTGCCAGTGTCATTTTGCTTCAAATTGCTTGGAGGATCATCTCCCTATCTAATTTTCAGCTCAAGTGCCCACACCAATATCTTCACAGTAAGGCCGTCTCTACAAGTGCTCTCACTAGAGACAAGCCACTTCGTTAACTAACTATCTCACAGCTAAGCCGATACCACCATTGTGACCGTCTCAATTGGGAGAGTCGATCTAGCTAGAAATCAACTCGAAATAATGCCTTTTGGACATACACCACTCGAATAAGACCCCAGGGCATATGGCCGACTACAGTAAGGAGAGAAGGAGGTTGTTATCTGTATATAAAACAGACAATTGGCGTATAATTACAACAGTGTCACATTTGTCAGCTTGTCTCAACTTAGCGTTGGTTAATTTCCCGTGTCTGTATAATCTACAATTCAAGCAACGTCAATAATGGTTTGTATGGCCCATTGTGCTTCCTAAAGAGTCTCAAAAACGTCCTCTTTCGTTCTACTACCTCCATATCTTGTCTGCCCATATAAATACCCTCATTTTTTTTGAAGAACCCTTCAATTACTTACCAACCTTAACTAACCTCAACTGTATCCATACTCCTTAACTAACCACATAATAATACCTCCAAACAGCCACGAAAACCTCACTCTCTTACTCTGCTACCCCTCTCATCGCCCTCTCATCGCTCTCATCTCAAAACCTACACCTCGTAGATTATGCACGCATGCTGCCTCACATGCTTGGCTTGCTTTCTGACAATCAATAATTTCCAGTAAACGTTCATTACCTTTCCAAAAAGGGACGCCAAAGATATAAAAAAAGCAACCCCACAAATACGTAGCAAGTACGACTACAACCTCCACATTTTCGTATTCATCAGCAGCGTATTATGTCGCACAAACCGGTTTTGCATAATATTCCAAATATTCCTTGTCTCATTGTATTATCTCATTGTCCAATATCTTAATGTCTCACAACAAACATTAACATCCACTGTAAATCTCTGCGTAAATCAAGGCCATAAATAACTGGCTATTTTTAGCCCTAGTACCAGGTAGCGTAATCCGCTTGGTACTACATTCTCCGCAAATCCTGGGCTAGCGTGCTTACTAAGACTTTCCGAATACTGCCCAGAATCGACTTTTATTTACACCAAAAGACTCCTCCCAACTCGGCGAATCCAACGCACTTGGTCCCATCCCGTTATCTAACCTGTACCTCTAACAAACTGTAATCTGCCAATTTTTCCAAGTCTATTTTCCGTCTGTTTACTTCCCCAGCCGAGGCATACATATAGCTGCAAGGGGTGCATACGACACCTCCGGGAAATGCAGCTTCCAGGAGGGGGTTGTCATGGAAACGGAAGAACTGATTAGTAAGCCCGGTGGCCACCTTTTCTTGTGCACAAAAAGACCCAATCCAGCTCCAATCTATAAGTCTCACTTGCTACTTCGCCCTGAACGTTCTCAAAAGGCTAGTCTAAGTCTGAGTGGCTGGGAGGGTGATGAAGTTTATTTCTGGATGGGATGGTGAATAAGTGAGTGAATGGTGGACGAAATCGAATTCGGAAAGTAGTAATGGACTTCCCTGACTTGGCTGATTCCAATGAACTTTTCAGAATTCCAATCAGACCTCTCCTCCTTCCCCCGCACTCCCCTCCCAATGCGCGCAATTATTCAAAGTTGCTAAGCTTAGCAGCTGCCCTCACCTGGACTTTCACTAGCACCATATATTACCTCTGGTAAGATCTCCGACTTGTCCAACTGCTCCAAACTGTTGCCCTCACCTCCGTCACTCGTTCCTCCGAATTTCACCCCACCTCGACATGCGCAACCTCACAGAACCGACCGAACCGGAGTCTCCGGATAAAAAGTCCGTCAATGAAAATATCGAAAGCGTCGAGAGCTTTGACAACCCGTCGACTTCGTCAGGTTCATTGCCAGACAGCAACAATACCCACATCGAGCAAAACACGCCTGAAATGCGCACACCGGCCCAAAGTCCGCCTATTGGACCGGAAACGCCGTACAACAACACCAGAAACGTGTCTGAGGGCTCAGAGTTCAGCTACGGACCTGGTACGCCGTATCTGCCTCGTCCACGACGTCTCTCAGGCGAAGGACGGTCTTTTGGGTCGTCTAGTGACAGTTTGAAGAAGGAAAAAATGGGCACACCGTCGTTCGACAGGTACCCTGTAGCAGCCTCGTTGTCGTCGTACAATATCTCATTTGAGAAGCATCCTCTGATGGCCGACGACTCGTTTTCACCATTCGGAGGATACCCCGTTTCCGTGTTTCCTATCAACATGGACGAGAAGGAAGGAGACGATTACTTGCATAACCCAGACCCGGTACTGGACCAGGAAATGGACAAAAAGTGCCACCGAATGGACTTCCGGGGTATTTCCAGTCTGATTGCATTTATCGCCCTCATTCTGGGCGCCATTTCGGTCTTCATTATCGTTCCTGCTCTGACATACTCTGGAGTAACAGAACGAATCGACCATAAAAATGATTTGCATGAAGTGGAGGTTTTGTCAGCATACCAGTTCCCGCAGTTGAGTTTCAGAAAGACGCTTATTGACCCCGATACCCCTTCGTCTGCAAACACTCATACTGCTAGAGACGGGTCTTCTTGGAACCTGGTGTTTTCAGACGAATTCAACCTCGAAGGAAGAACGTTCTACCCTAAAGACGATCCTTTCTGGACTGCCGTTGACCTGCACTACGCTGCTACTCGAGATTTGGAGTGGTACGACCCTGATGCTGCTGTTACTGAGAACGGTACTTTGGTTCTCACTCTGGACGCTTTCAAGAACCACGATCTTTACTACCGGTCTGGAATGGTGCAGTCCTGGAACAAGGTGTGCTTTACTCAGGGCTACATTGAAATTTCAGCTTCACTACCCGGTCAAGGAAGAAACCCTGGACTGTGGCCTGGTTTATGGACTATGGGTAATTTAGGACGTCCTGGTTATCTGAGTACCACAGATGGTGTCTGGCCTTACTCCTACGACTCGTGTGATGCTGGAATCACCCCGAACCAGTCTTCTAGTGATGGAATTTCCTTCCTTCCCGGTCAGAGACTCAACATGTGCACTTGTAAGGGAGAAGACCATCCTAACCCCGGTGTGGGAAGAGGAGCTCCTGAAATTGATGCTCTGGAAGGATCTGTGGACTCGACTCTGCATATTGGAGTGGCTTCTCAGTCTCTACAGGTAGCTCCTTTTGATATTTGGTACATCCCTGACTACAACTTCATTGAGATCCACAACTCGTCTGTCACCAGTATGAACACTTATGCGGGAGGTATGTTCCAGCAGGCTATCTCTGGAATTACTGTCTTGAACAATGAATGGTATGAGACTCCTTCTGATGGATCTGGAGATGATGTGTACTTTCAAACGTACGGTTTTGAATACACAAACGACGATAACAACGGTTATATCCAGTGGCATGTGGGTTCGGATCCTACTTTTACGCTACATACCTTTGCTCTAGGTCCTAATGGTAACATTGGACGAAGACCTATCTCCAAGGAGCCCATGTCCATCATTATGAACTTGGGTGTGTCTAATTCGTGGACTTATATTGATTGGCCTAGTCTCTCTTTCCCTTCAAAGATGAGAGTGGATTACGTGCGAATCTACCAGCCTCAGGGTCAGGAGTCAGTTACCTGTGACCCCAAGGGATTCCCTACTTTTGATTATATCGAGAAGCACAGACCGGCATATGATAATGCCAATTATACGCTGTGGTCTGATGCGGGATATGATCGACCGTTGAATACGTTGATGGATGGGTGTAAGTAGAGGAGAATTCGCGAAGCGATTCGAGTCTACCCAGCCATCATCAGCACTAGCTGTAGCTGTACAGCTGCTTATTTATTTGTATGTAATTATAGATTTTGTTTGAATATGACTGTAGACGAGAGTATAATAGGGTGAACAGTTGCTTATATGACTTAGCTTCTGCTATTTTGATGTTCATCTGTTATGATATGTTCCCTCTGTTATGCTTCTAAGGGCAAGTAGATGCTCGATACTCTGAGAAGCAAAGAGGCACATGTAAAATACGTAGACTTAAATACCATCGTCTGGAGTAATTTAATAGACCTTAGAAGCAATCAAAACACCTTTGAACTGTACAGAGTACCAAAACATTCCATGTTTATAGACTCTTCTATCGCCCTATCTTGAATAACACAACTACAGACACCCTGGTCTTCCTCAGCCAGTCACAATAGTAAAAGATGAATAAGTAGTGTAATTGAAGCCATATTTTCACATTTCCAAAGTTCTTTCACTCAAAAAACAAGTATATCCGTATTTCCGGTTTTTCCAAAATTTCATGCCACAACCATCAGCTTTCAAAACGCTGCACAACACGAATGACACGACTTACGGACAAACCGAGTTCACAGATCGAATTATAAGACACCGGAGTACCCCCCAACACTCTTGAATCTCCAAAAAACCTCCAAAAAATTCAGAAAAACGGAATTCCGATCGCGGAGGCCAAGTTTTCATGAAAATTAAGATTTGGGCGTCTGGTGTAGTTGGTTATCACATGCGCTTAGCATGCGCGAGGTCCCCGGTTCGATTCCGGTGTCGTCCATCTTTTTTATTTCCCGAAATACCCCAATTTCAGCTATTTTTTGCCGTCCAAAAACCCTCAACCGCTCATAGTTAAATCTGCTATTGCGCTACTGCACTACTGCACTAGAGTGTCACAATATTATCCACTAGCGGTGTGCTTAATCCAGGTGCCAAGCCCTCTATCTCCTGCTGAACAAAGAGCAATGTCCAACGGTCGAAAAACCGGAATTAAATTCTAAAGCGCCAAATTGCTTTTGCTCGTACCTCGGCTAACGATACGGCTCTCTGCTAAGTTGCCAGGGGCTCATCTCCGATAAATTAAACCTTTACGCCATGAGACGGCTCCGTGGAATAAATGTGAAACGGAGTCCGAATAGTGGTATTTAGACCTCTTTTGGGGTGTCAAAGGTGACTGGGACTCACTGGAAATATCT
The DNA here is from genome assembly GCA_900519075.1 of Yarrowia bubula. NCBI lineage: Eukaryota > Fungi > Ascomycota > Dipodascomycetes > Dipodascales > Yarrowia > Yarrowia bubula. The sequence continues at coordinate 201,121 of ULGX01000018.1, forward strand.
CAACCGTCTTTAAACGGGAGTCCATAGCTTATAAGTGTTCGTAGACGGACACATACACGGCAGCCTCACTGTCTTGGCTCTCAGCCTCAGCCCCTCTTGAAGACTAATAAATATCTTCAAACCTGGTGATAACTTAACTTGGCGCAATGTGGCACATGTCACAGGCATGGCTCTCTGTACAGTGAAGACGCTGATCACAGGCACCGATCGCCGGGATTTTATTTCAGGGATGGGCAGATCGACAATGACCTGGTTTACTAGTTGCCGCTTTGGGTTAATTTGTGTGATCCAGTGTAGCATGATACATCTAACTAACTACTGGCACTTATTACTTCAATCATGTATACATTGGCATAACTCCCATAGCTACCTACTTGTGCTCGTGTATTACTTCAATTCATTAAATATTCTATATGCAAGTTAGACCGTGTTAAGATGGTCGTAAAGATAATAATTATGGGACCCGTACTGCTCTCCGACAATCATCTTGACCTGGATCAGAATTCGGTCCATTCGGTCGTAGATCTTGTTGGCGATAGACAGGGCAGAAATGTACTGCAGCCCGTCCGAGGTCTTGAGACGTTCGTTGGGCACATCAATCGGCTCATTGACAACTCCTTCAATAATGTCAGGGTTGGGCATCTCTGAGCTGTCTGTTTGGTGTAAGGAGCTCCAGTCATTGCCATTAGCCAAGCTGTACAGCTGACCATCCAGCATCTGAACGTGCTCCATGAGAAGGTGAGCAGGAGTGATTTCAGGAAGTCCTACACCTCTCTCTAGAGCTGAGCCGGTCATGTAGAGAATGGCAAAGTAGTGGGACATGAGGTTCTGGTTTCTCCATCCAATACACTTGAGGACATGAGGCAGCCAGAATTCAGGGTCCTTGAACCGTTTCAGAATAGTGTAGAGATGCAAGTACAGCTCGACAATCTCTCCAAGAAGCGCAATCAGCTCCTTGTACACGGCAGCAGGCCAGGGACCCTGCATTTCCGGCTCGTACTTGAGAATCATGGTGGTTCGTCGTGCACCCATCAGTTTCATGATAATGCCGTTGATATGGCCGGCAATAGGATCAGCTTTGGCGTCAACCACAATTCGGGGGTTGCGCATCCTCTCAGCGGCGAAATGGGACACTTCACAGAACAGGTTGCCCGTTTCGTGAATCACAGCAGACAGCATTTTTCGCACGGCTTTCTTACCAGTGTAAGGATGAGGTACGTAGGAACAGATGGAGCCAATGAGAATACCACAGCAGACAGCGACAAAACGATGCCACGCCACCTTAAAACCCACTCCGATACTGTACGCAGCCAGATGTTGGCCATCGACCCAGGAAATACCCACCACCAGAGTATGGGTGATGACCAAGACAATGGTGGGGATGGGAGAACCAATGGGATGGAACTCTCGATAGAACTGGAGGGGGATGTAGACAATGCCCATGGTGACAGCGTAACCGTAGGAGTTTCCGTGTCCGTTACCTGTACTGATATACCAAGCAACCATAGCAATGACGACTGCGTAGAACGTATGTAGCACTCGGTTGATGATATTGTACAGGTTATCAACAGCCAGTTCGGCAACAGACAGGAACGTCATCACAATCACCCAGTACAGTCGGTTAGAGTAGTACCAGTAATGGGAGTGCTTGAACAGAGCAGGGAACGACGCCAAGACAACGAAAATCGCACCCTTGACAGGAACAGTGAACTTGGTCTGGATAATGAAATGGTAGAAGGACCGAATGGCGCCTCCTACAGTGTGACCAACGTGCTGTCCTGGTGCCGCATCGGGATCTCGAGTTTCAGCCATGGTGGATTTGAGAGAAAAGGTGCTTTGTTCAGCTTCAGTTTCGTTGGAGTACTTGGCATCCCCTGCACCGGTGAAAACGGACATTCGGAACTTGCTCATTTGAACATAAGAGCCCAGTCCAGTCACCCAGTGAGGCTCAGGCTGCTTATGGTCCATATCAATCATCTGCTCAACCATAAAGTCCAGGTTGTGCAGAATCTCCTGGAGATATCCACAGTAGAGGGATCCTTGAAGCACACGAGACACCAGCACTCCAGCTTCAGCTCCAGTGAAAATCGTGTATCGATCCACAATGAACTGGTCTCTGACGACCTTGTATCTCTCATACACTTCAACCAGCTGAGCAGCTCGTTCTTGCTGAAGAGCTACTCGCTTCTTTCGCATCCAAGGTAGGAAGTAGGCATAGGTTCGGAAATGGTTGCAGGCATCTGTCCAAGCAACCATAGTGTCGAGCAGTTCAGCCACAGAGTCGAGAATAGGACCGGAAATCTTGTCCAAGGTCTCCATCACGTGATCCAGATCTTCCACTGAGAAAGGAGGGTCAACAGAGACGGCTTTACTGCCTGCGGGTTCATGCAGAGTAGAAGCTCTCTTCCATTCGTCTCTAAGAACACCAGCCATGGAGTGCTGAGTCTCAAAAGCTCCAACTGGTCTGTAATCCTTGGGCTTCTTGGGCTTGCTCTTCTTGTTGTCGGATCCAATAACGAAACTGAGCTGTCGTTCGAGGGTCTTTGTGTCTCCCTTGTGGTACTCCAGTACAGCATGTCTCAGGTTCTCCATGGAGTCGTAGAACATGGAGAATCCACTCATCATGGAAGCCAGTCGAGAAACGGTGATCTTGGCACTTTGGTAGTGAGCCAGAGAGTACCGAGTGATAGTAACCTCCATAGGCATAGAACTCTCCATAGCTGTGAGGACAGGGAAGAGGCCTCTGATTTTGAGCACTAGTCCTTCAATGGTGCTGAATTTGAGCCATTCAGATTCGTTAGAAGGACGTGTTTCAGACACAAACTTGCGTTGAAACTTGATCAGAGAGCTCAGCAGCATGTACTCCTTCCTGATCATGTCCATGTACTGATGGGATGAAGTAACAGGGCAGATAATGATAGCAACAACCATGTTCAAAGCCAGAGCAAGACCCATGGGCTTCATCATACCTGTACCGACCTGCTTTGCGTCAAACCAGGGAGTGTGGACTGAAGACACCAGAGAAACACATGCAGCAATCATACCAGTAATGGCTCCAGGAATATACACCGGGTGCTTGAACTTGAAGTAGAAATGAACCACTCCAGTAGCTGCCAGCCAGAATGCGTAGACTGCAGAAGTTGATCCCTTCATGTAGATACCGTGACTGGCAGCTTCATTCAAACACGACATGAGCTGCTCCTTGTTGAGATCAGAGCTGCAAAGACCTCTCTGGACCACATCTGCCATGAAGTCCTTGACTGTCCATCTATCGTAAAAGTACGTGTTGCAGATTCTCATGGGAATAATGTTGGCACCTACCCATCCAGACATGATGAACACCATGAGCAGAATGTTGATGACAAACGCGGAAATGATGGACAGCTGCCCTGAAGGCATGACAATAGACATGACCAAACCCAGGTAACACGAAGGACCCAGCCATCTTGCTGATTTATGACACACCATCAGAATGATGATTGTAAAAGACACCAGCCAGTCTCTGAAAATCACAATAAAACCATTCAAGTCCAAATGTTCAGTGAACCACCACGGGTGCAGGAACCGATGCCAGAACGGGTGTGTAGGAGGTCCCGCGGGTCGGTTCGGAAACGCTCGTTTCGTGTTGTTGAGCATTTCTCGTCGAGGAGTCGGGTCATCGACGGTTCTGTGTCTTCTGGGTCTCAAAGAGAAGAAATCCTCGCTGATTCGCCGTGCTAGAGACCGTGGACGCTGTGGCTCGTTTTCCTCGGGCGACTGAGACTCGCCCTTTTCCATCTCGTAGCTGTCGTCTTGGTCGTCTCCATAGTACTGTTGTGGGTGTTCTGCAGACAAGGTCTGGTGAGCAGGAGGCTCATGCTGGGGTAATTCGAACCCGTCTTTTTCTTGACCAGGGTCAGTAGTCATCTGTGTTAGTCATGGTCATGAGTTTGTCATGTCCTGGTCTCTTAACAATGCATTCAAAGCGGCTTTGAAAAGCAGTGAATGAAGTAAAGCTGCTATTGTCGTAGTAGTCGTGTTTGTGTCGTTTGTGCCATATCTCACTGTTGTTTGCCACTGTCGTTTGTCACTGTAGCTGTTGTCATATCACCTTCTTGCACTTGCTCTATCCACTCGCTTAGTCCCACTAATGCAGGTGTACAGCTTCTCTGTACCCACCACCCCCAGTTGACTCACCGATATCCTTGAGATTGAAGATGTAAGGACCGAGTGTTATGTATATCCGACGGTATATATCTTTCGGTTTGACTTTGACGCTGCTCTCACTTTCCATAGCTCCAGCTCTATTCATATAACTCTCTCTTTGATAATAGACTTTGGGCCAAAGTTAGCTTGTAAGCTTTCCATGCAGCCTTCTGGCAGACTCGCTGAAAGTCTCTCAGATCTGCATCCGAAAAAAGCGGAGAAGAGGGTGAGGGTGGTGGTGGGTGTATAATACAGAGGTGAACAGATCTGAGGTGGAATCAAGTCTCTACGGTGTTTCATTGTTGAGATACAGTCACCTTTGTAAATCCTATTCAAACCCACTCATCGAATGATTCCACTTCTCAGAACCCTCATTTTGCAAATGTCTACTCATACTCGACGGATCGGAGTCACTATGCTATACTCCGTCTCCTTACATATCTCCAGCATGCTTACTACGTCGGTTTGCCCTGCCCACTACCGCTATCTAGGTTTGGACGCTGTAAAAAAACCACAAACCGGATACGAACCAGGCGGTTCAAAACTACAAGCCCTGGGAATGTAGCTGCTGAGTGAGACAGAAGTGACATCTGAGACCCGTTGCCCACCTTTGCTTTGTGGGTGGGTGTTGTAGATGAGTACTAATAGTCAAGTACAGGGCAACCACTTACTTCTCCTCTTGGGGTTTATTAGCGACAATCATGGCAATCCACGCAGAGAGTTTGCTTAGTAAAGGGGAGTGTTGGGGGGATGAAGACAGGGAAAATGAGGAAATGGGGGTAGCTGAGGCGAATGTCACGTGATTTGCGTCTGATTTTTGCCATTTTCTCCAGTTCTCCAGTTTCTATCCTTCCCTACTGATGGCGGAATTAAAACTCACAACGTTGGCAAACCTAACTTCAGGCTGTATGGTAATATGCCGCAAGAGGATAAAAGTAGACAGCAAGACACCATGAGCTGGTAGAGGAGGGTGAGCTGAGATCGGATGGAAAATTAATAATGGAGATCGTCAGGTGAGCTCACCAAGCAAGTAGTAATATGAAAAAGGTCTTCGTTGGAGCAAGTACTGTGTACATAGTGGAGGAGCAATTAAGACTGTCTCAAATGTCTATAGCACGAGGCTGACATCTTGGCACCGCTGTAACTGAGCCAATGGAGATGCAATCAGCTAAAGGAGAACCGTTCGGCAATTTTTGCTACTGTCACTATCAGACTGTGCTTTTTGATTTAATTTTTACCCCTTTTTTCCACATTTTTCTCAGCCCTTTTTCCAGCCTTTTTTCTTTTCCGCACCCTTTAGAGCTTGCGTCAAACGGTAATTCTATCATAGCCCAGAATATGATAATGTCGGCGTTCAAGGCAAGCCACCGTAGGTGGTGTACCTCCTTTGCTGGAAACCCGGTTTTTATCTCGATATTCGCATTTTCCAGGATTTTCCAGCATTTTCAGAACCAACTTTTTTTGTTTTTCTCTTTGTTTTTCGTTTTTTCCCACTCTCCATTATAACTCCGGCAACCTTGAGCATCTCGCACGTTGTCCACCTTGTCGTATCCATCTGTGGCTTACTAACGGCTGAAGAGAGCCAAGATTTCTCGGCTTTTCGCATATCACGGTTTGAGAGTTAATGTTGAAAAGTAGGAGAATGGAGATACCGAGAAAAGGTGCTATTAGAGGCGCTAAAAGTAAGCTAATGAGTTTGTGGGGGTGCTAGACGATTCTGAACAGGTATCTCCGAGGTCGTTTCTTACCCTTCTGACATCTCACTTAAAGTCTGTCTTTTTTTTTTTTTTTTTTTTTTTTTTTTTTTTTTTTTTTTTTTTTTTTTTTTTTTTTTTTTTTTTTTTTTTTTTTTTTTTTTTTTTTTTTTTTTTTTTTTTTTTTTTTTTTTTTTTTTTTTTTTTTTTTTTTTTTTTTTTTTTTTTTTTTTTTTTTTTTTTTTTTTTTTTTTTTTTTTTTTTTTTTTTTTTTTTTTTTTTTTTTTTTTTTTTTTTTTTTTTTTTTTTTTTTTTTTTTTTTTTTTTTTTTTTTTTTTTTTTTTTTTTTTTTTTTTTTTTTTTTTTTTTTTTTTTTTTTTTTTTTTTTTTTTTTTTTTTTTTTTTTTTTTTTTTTTTTTTTTTTTTTTTTTTTTTTTTTTTTTTTTTTTTTTTTTTTTTTTTTTTTTTTTTTTTTTTTTTTTTTTTTTTTTTTTTTTTNACTAAGTCAAAAAGGCATAATAAAGGCTGTTCTGGAGATGGTAGCTTTTACCGGTCATGTGATGTGGCCGTAAAAGACACAATATCTCCGGCTTAATAAGCAGCCAAGACACCCACTAAGAGCTATACAGATTCGTAACTCCGAGGCTTACCTCCTTGTCTTTAGCGCCATCACCGGGTCTGCTAGTTTAGACTGATGAGCGTATTAAGATGGACAAGGAGAAGAGGTTTTCCTGGAGTTGATGAATTCTTCAAATAACAAATTTTCAAAAGTCATGAGGCTAGGTCACCCGTCGGAGTTAAGCTTGAAAGTGAGACAGTCAATGATGAGTGGCGTATTTAACCGAGGTACAATTGAGTATCAGCTCACTTTTTACATACACTAAGGACACAAAAACAAATGCCAGTGGTGTTTCTTTTGTATATTTCTGTACTGCTACTCATACATTACAGGATCTCACATTTATTGCCTCCCGTTGACATACACAATCTCGCAGATACGCGCAATCAGCCCTTTGTTGCAAAACTCAATCCCCAAACTTGACGGCAACGCACATCCCGTGTGGAACAAAACACTGTATTTGTCAGTATGGATGTTTCAGGGAGTGTGTCAGCCACAACACCTAGTGTGCTCTTATCACTGAAGTAAGTGCATCTGACTAGATACCGTCATATGCCAAGAGAAGGCAGCAGTCAAGCTCGCATAGTACAAGATTAAAGTAGGTAGCCACTAGAGGGGAACATATCTACATTTGCTCATCACAGTACGAGTAAGACAGAGAGGAGGGGAGAGTTCTACTTGTAGATTCGTATAACTTACTGTATAACAACACTGGTCGGTATAAAGCTCTTACTAGCCATATTAGGGTATCGGAATAATTTCAGCGACCATGCGGATCTAATGAGCTACTTATTATACCCGTAGGATCAATATTCAGCGATATATGGCCAATTTCAGTAACTTGACTACTGGAACTGCAAAAGTTTCCAAATCGCTTAGTGAAGGACATTTCTAAACTCATCATCCTCCAAGTAATCGAACCATACCAATTGCAAAATTTCAAATTCTTACATACTCTTAACCTGTGAATTTTCCAATTTTCAGCACCAAATCTCAGAATACAGATACTGTACTTGCGTAAACGGAAAGCCAGTGGTACCGTTAGAATGGTGAGAAGGAGGAGATCAATCTTACAGCCGTGACTTTGTGTTTTAATTTCAATGAATTTCACATACCCAGGAGTAACAACAGAGACTTCAGATAGTTCGTCCAAGCTGTGGACTACAGGCTCTATTAAAACATCACTCATTATCATTAAGTATATACAAACATAGCAGCCCTCGGTATAAGGCACTCGCTTAAGGCATTCGCTTCGCTCATGCCTACTGCTTACCAACCCGATGGCACTCCTTCAAGAACCAATCCACCTGCTCAGGGTCCATCATAGGCTGGGTTCCATGGCCAAAGTTAATAATGTAATTCTGCTTGCCTCCTCCAAACCCAGCAATCATCTCCTCGACCTTCTTTGTGATCATCTCCTTGGAGCCGTAAATCACACCAGGATCAAGGTTGCCCTGCAGAGTGACTCGTCGGTCACCCACAACCTTGACGGCCTCAGCAGGGTCCCACGACGAGTCCAGAGAAATGACATCGTAGCCCAGATCACAGCAGGCGTCCAGAGCGTACCACGAGTTTCGGGGGAAGAAAACCATGGGCACATCGTGCTCCTTGGGGTCGTATTTGTCCCCAGCAAGCTCCTTGACTCGAGCAGGGACCTTGTCTCGGATCTGCTTGACATAAGGCAGAGAGTAGAGCTTGAACTCTGCAGGAGTGAGTTCGCCTCCAGTGCTCTCAAAGACCTGCAGAATCTGAGCACCTGCAATCACCTGATGAGCAAGATAATCAACAGCAACATCGGTGATTCGCTGCAGCACCTCCACGCAAGCTTCAGGGTACTTGTACAGCCACTCCTTGGTCCACTTGTGCATTCGAGAAGATCCGCCCTCAAGCATATAAGCCAGCAGAGTAAAGGGAGCACCAACAAAACCAAACAGAGGCACTCGACCGTCCAGCTTCTTTCGAGTCAAGGTGATGGCATCCAGAGACCATCCCAAACACTCCTTGATCACCACCTCACTGCTCTTCTTGAGCTTGGAAATATCAGCAGGAGTTCGAAGAGGCTCGGGGAAATGAGGACCAACCTTGTCAACCATCTCCACAGTCATACCAAGAGCCTGGGGGATAACGAGAATGTCGTTGAAGATAATGGCCACGTCAATGAGCCCAGGAAAGTGCTCAATGGGCTGGATGGTGATTTCAGCAGCGATTTCGGGATCTCTGCAAGTCTCGAAAAAGTCTCGCTTGCCCTTGACAACATGGTACTCGGGCAAGTATCGGCCGGCCTGTCGCATCATCCAGACGGGAGGTCGCTCGACCTTTTCGCCTCGAGCGGCTCGCAGAATCAGGTCGTTTTTGAGGGGGGGGAAGGTCATTTTGTGGTGGGGGGTGAGAGTGCGACGTGGGTTGGTTTTATCATGGTGGATTTAGGGTTAGGGGAGGAGCGACGGATTTTCACGAAGTGAAAATTCGACGTTCCGAGTACGCTAGGGGGGTGTTAAGGGTATCATTTGATAGGGATTTTGACGGAGATTCTGGAACGTTTGTCTGATTTCATATAGCTCCCCTCCTTGGGTATTAACAGAAACATGTTCTGAAGCAACTTTTGGAAATAACCTTTGATCTAGGGTTAGGGTTGTTCCCGGGTAAGCTTTTTTTTCATTTACCATCTTCACGTGCGGTTGAGGGGTGGTTAGTGTGGGGTGAGTTGTGGGGTGTGTGGGGATTATTTTAAGGTCACGTGAGTATTCTGTGAGCCACGTTATGTTCCTAACCCTGGAATTACCAGCTCTACTCCGGTCTCGACCCTCTCCCCACATGCAAGATGATGACTGCAGCGTCAAGGTTCAAAGATCGGAATTTGATGATGCAGATGAAGAAGGGGTCGGAGAGTCACGTGAGTGAAAACGGAGGTAGGGCAGGGGTTTTGAGGGTGTGGTTGTAGTGCTGTGTTGAGGGTATGGCTTATGTGGTTATCTAGGGGGTTGTGTGAATACAGGTTATGAGTGGGTTTGTCTAAAAACCGACTTTTGGAAGGTAGTTCTGTGTTGGGAGGGGTTGAGAGGGTGGTTGCTGTGTAATTGACGCAATTTGATTGGTGCATGTCGCTTTTTGCTGATGTAAAAAGAAAGAGGTGGTGTTTAACAAAATTGTCTTTAGAGTTGTTAGTGGGGGTTAAGTAAATGGGGGTGGCTATTATGGGAGCAGTTTGTGTCTGAGAGGGATTATGTTTACATGGTTAGAATCGCAAGAGTTGTGGCATCATTGTGTCAAACTTACAGCCCATTTGGTTACTTTCTCACCCAAACTGATGGAAACTCCTTGGGTGAAATAAAATTCAGTCCCCGAAATTTAATTCCAACATATCGGATACTCTTATGTTGATGACAGTGATGAATTGATGATGCTCTCATCGGATCTTTATTCGTTTAATTTCAACCGCACTTTTAATTCCGAAGCAACATTCTATTGGGTTCTCCTGGGTTCTATAATCCTGCGTATTACTAAGTAAATGCATGGTTTGTAAGCCCTGTAATCGTTACTAACGTCTATAGACTCGTTAATTGCCACCAAACAGCCATAAGTGGCTCTTTACTAACGCTCTATTATTGTACTCGAAAGTTCCACTTGCTCCATAAGAAGACCTAACCCATGCATGAAACTTTAAAAAAATATCTGCAAGTGTGACCAAAGTTTTGATATATCAGCAGGACCAGAACAACTTGTTCACCACACTACAACTTACCACACAGATATTGAAAATGAGTGAAGACCACCTAGGACAACAAATTGACGCGCAGGCGACCCAGGACCAGCAAAACCAGCGGGAAATCTACATTGACAACGACGATATCGCCGATGTCGTCCCCGAGTCCAATGAGCCTGAACCTGAAGAAGATGATGATGATATGGATGGTGGAGATGATGGAGAGGAGCATGAGGAGGGTGATGAAGCTATGCAGGATCAAGAGCAAATCGAAGTCGATATGCGAAACAACGCTGTGGCTTGGTTCGATAAACACGAGGACTCTGTGTTCAAGGTCATTGCCCATCCTTCTGTTCCTCTGGTGGTGTCTGGAGGAGGAGACAACTGTGGATACATGTGGACTTCGAATTCCACCGAGCCCAAGCTGGTGACCAAGCTGGACGGACACAAGGAGAGTGTGACTGATGGAGGCTTCTCTAGTGACGGCCAGTTTCTTGTTACTTCTGATATGGCTGGATGTGTCAAGCTCTTCCATGGCTCCAACAAGTTCCAGAAATGGACCGAGGTGGACTCGATCCAGGAGGTTGAGGAGGTTGTGTGGACACAGATGCATCCTGAGCAGAATGTGGTTGCCTTTGGAGCCACTGACGGCTCTGTTTGGGTGTATTCTCTGGAGGATACTGGGTTCGTGTCCATGACTGTTCTCAATGGCCACTCTGGATGTTGTACTGTTGGACACTGGGTTCTGACTGAAGATAAGGACTCTCTGACCCTTGTTACTGGTTCTGATGACGGATCTATCGTCTCTTGGAACGTGTACAACTCTGTGGCCAATTACACTCTTTCTGCTACTCTGTTCAAGGGCCCTGATGTCTGGGTGTCTATGGCTGAAGACCCCACAAAGAAGACTCTTGCTGCGGGTGCTGCTGATGGAAAGCTGGTGCTGTTCAAGATTGAGAGTGGACAGCTCATTGAGACTATCAACACTTGCTCCAACAAGATGGAGGATGGTGAGCGATCTGTCGAAGCTCTGTCTTGGTGCAAGTCCATGAAACTGCTTGCTGCAGGAACCACTTCTGGTCAGATTATGCTCTACGATACCAACACCTGGAGACTGCGAAAGATCCTGGTTATGGGAGATGCAGTGACCTGGATCCAGTTTGAGGAGGATACTCCCGTGCTAGTGGCTGCTGCTATGGACGGTGTTATTCGAAAGTTTGACGCTCGAAACGGAGACGAAATCTGGGTTGGACGAGGACACAACATGGGTGTTTTGGATATGGCCATTACCACTCAGGGTAAGCTGATTACTGCTGGAGACGAGGGTGTTTGTCTTGTCTTTGACGAGAACTCCGAGTCTCTTCCTTAAGAAAGGAGACTTAAAAATATGATGTTGGACATCAGTAAATTAATCCCGGTCAGAAGGCCCTATAGAAATGAATTTGTTAACATGACTTGTGTTAGACATACAGGATGTACCTACAGTATCTCCTTGTACACTCTGTTAAGGCTGTTTGTATATTAAACTTGAGTGTTCTAAATGACTGTAGCCTTCATTCAATACAGCAACAGCAATACAACTGCATTTGGATAATTGGACCTGTATAGAGAGCCATTCTACGGCAATACAAACCCGTTCTGCTTATTGCTGCCATACTACAGGTGCAGGTATCACCCTCTCTAGGTAGGCACCTGCCTTAGAACTGTACATGATGAAAAAGTGCGCTTTGAACTACTTACTAATCACGTACCCAGAACTTGAACAGATCTCCTCGTACGATCTCTCAGATCTGAGGCACTGTTTCAGGCTTAACCTTGGCAAGCCATTACTATGCCTATCGCGATTTTTTAACTCCGAGTTAAATCCGAGCGTTTGAGATGAACATAACGTACTCGTATGGGGGTTTAGAGCTAAACCAACCGGATGTTATTGTTCTCCGTACCTGTGGCTTTCGATTAGTCCAAAAAATATCCGATTTAGACCAGTCTGACGTCTAGTCCGAGCTACACATGATTTCTGCATGCCAAGCGATGGGGTACATAGATTGCCGAGATCTGGTGTTGCCCTTATCAATAGAGAGATACAAAAAATCAGGAGCTGTCTGCATTGAGAAACAGCAGCTTCATATGGCTATCAAGTCTGCATCTCAGTAGCACCTGTTTTGAGAAGGATAAATGTGGTTATTGACTTTGACACTCAGTTAGCAGCACTTGTGGGCCTAAAAACGAGGCGGATTTTCTCTAGAATAGCGGGGATGTGTTTGTGACGGTAATAAAAGACTTGTAACCCCGCTTTTTCCCCATTTCCACCATCTTGACTTCCCCAGATTTCGCTCTCCAAAATACCGCAACCTTTCAAACAAGGTTTCTTTTGCTGCACTTTAACAAGACCAGCCCCCCTCTGACTGTCTTCTGAACAGTACCACCTTCGACTTCAGTAAGACTTTCAGGAAACGAAACACACAAAAGCACACGCTCACACGCTCAGGCACCAAGGCATCTCTCACGCATTACACATCCCACTCACTTCCCTCATCTCTTACAGCTGTCATACGTCAAACGCCTGCATAGTATCGACTAGATCCACACAACAATGGGAAACTGCTGCTCGTTTGAAAAGTCGGAAAAAAAGGGCCCTGTCGTGGCTACCCCAGCTACGCCAGCAGCCCAGGAGCCCAAACACAACCCGTTTGTCATCAGTGATACTGACCTGGTGGCTACTCGAAGTCCATCTGTTGCTGCCCAGTCTCTCTGTAACTCCAACCACATGGCTGCTGGAGAAGGGTTCAGTGGCCATACCATCATGGAGGAGGATGACGATGATCTGGACCAACAGCCTAGAGGTAGGTCTACTGGTGTTCAAGCCATTGGAGCACCTGTGAGTAATCGCAAATCCATAGCTGACCAGGATGGCTCTCCCAGACCTGTGGATGCTGCTGAACACCACCATCTGGGCATGTCTGAACGACTGTCGGGCATTTTCCACCGAAAATCAGTCGATGGAAGACCCCATTCTGGTCTGTTTCAGCAACTCCCCAAGAAATCCATGGACTCGGACTACGATTCAGAGCCGGGTAACGATATGGCTCCTGTTATGCAGAGTATTGTGGTCGATACGGGCATCATGCCGGGTATTGGACAGGGGCTCAAGGCGCATAGCTCGAATCCTCAGAGGTATGTCGAGTAAACTATACTGTGGTTGTCTCGTACAGTTGAGGTGGTAGGGAACTGAAGAGGTCAGAGTATCGATTTGGATACCAGTGGTAGTCCACTTCTCTACTGGAGTACAGTATGGACTAACCAAGACACTCAGGCACTTGCCATAAGGGGATGAAGTAGATAGGAATGTATTTGTATTTAATTGTGAAGGTGTAGCGTAATTTTCAAGGAACAAGAGCAGGAAGGAAGGAATTGAAGTGTAGAGTCAGACTCCTAAGGGGAGTACTGTTCAATCTTGGTTATAATACATTCTTGGTTCTGTACTTGTTTGTAGTTTGGTTGCTTGTCTTACAATTGCAGAACTGCCTGAGAGGACTGAACAAGAAGGAATTACCTGTAAATCAGATAAGCCGCTTTTATTTGTGTGAAGGCAGCTCTTTGCTTCTCAACTTAAAAAATCCAAACTTGTCATTCAATTTCTGATGTTCAATATCAAGCCCTTATTTTACTCCTGCAATTTTGATGAGAGGAGGTTTTATGAAAAAATCAATTTAAAGACTCAGGGACTTCAAAATCATATTAATACGGCTTATCCACGTCTTATACATCCTCCTTTATCATAATTTACTCCAAAAAACAAGTCTTCTACAAAAAACTAAACTCCACTTTAAAACCCCCAAAACAGCAAACCGAACAACACACCAGAAGCCCAAAATAAAACATTTTGAGCAACAGACTTCACAAATATAAGCAATTACCTACATACTACCACCCCCTACATCGTAACCTCCATTACCTATCCTAATTCTCGCGCGATTACATAATCCCATCTCACCATGTCCCTCGAAATAGGACATTTTAGTCAGAAAACGCGCCGATGGTTTAGTGGTAAAATCCATCGTTGCCATCGATGGGCCCCCGGTTCGATTCCGGGTCGGCGCAATGTGGTTACGGCCATATCCTGGTGAAAATACGGCTTCCCGTCCGATCAGCCATAGTCAAGCACCAGAGAGCCTAGTTAGTATTGTAGTGGGAGACCATACGAGAATCCTGGGTGCTGTAATCTTTTTCCACCTGAGCGTAGCGAAGGTGGCTATAGTTTTTGTAGGCTGGCTAGAGTTCTCCAGCACTTTCTGTTTGTGCTGTGTGGCGCTATGTTTTCTGAGCTCTTAGTTGAGTATACACTAAATTGGTGATCCTCCCAACGACCAACTAAAATAAGCTCACTACTGTCTCAACTAACCCTAAGCAAAGCAGCAACTACATTTACTTTTTTACTCCGTCACACGTTTACTATTGATTAATCCAGCTTCAACACCCACTGGTCAGGAGTTCTGCCTGATTTCGAATGTTCCAGCCACATTTTCTGAAGAGTAGTAATAACAGCTTCAGTGACCAGCCAGAAACCAAACTTGCCGTTTCTCACTCCTCTCAGAAGATACTCCTTACAGTCAGACACTCTGTAGACCACCATAGACTCCGTTTCAAGGTCAAAAACCCGAGTTCGGTCTTGTAGACAGCCCACATAACGTAGACTAGCCCCAGCACCTTGAACAGGAAACACACCAAGAGAAGGGCCTATAGTCCAGTTGCATTTGCCTAGCATGATATGGCCCTGGTTTCTGATTGGTTCTGGCTGAGCTTCCCAGTCCACTTCGACTCTAATAGACACTCCTCCAAAGCTGAACCAGAGTACTTCTCCATATTGGAACACTCCACAGGTATCTGGGTTGAAGTAGAGAAAGGAGAGGATTTTAACGAGTCGTTTCTTCTTGAGATCAACCACAAGGACCTCAACAGCTCCTTCTTCAGAGGTCACGTGCAGAATAGTAGTACTCGGAAGAATAGCCACATGGACAATCTGCTGGTTATGCAGATTGAACTCGAAAGCAGAGTGGAGATTCTTGTTATGGACAAGTACGCATCTTCCAAACCGGTCATGTGACACATACAGCCGTTTTCTGTGTCCATCATAAGCCTTGAACCCCTCACAGAGACCCAGAAGATCACTCATATGGTCTTTCATCTGTCGCACCTCAACAAGACTGCTAGGAGCACTCCAGGGGTATGTGGCGTTGAGAAAGTTGTTGGTAGTGAGACTGAAGCGTGGGATTTGAAATTCAGCTGCTGGATAGGTATCTTGTTCATCTCCAATGAGCAGTTTGACGTCTTCAAAGAGCGGTTCAAAATCGAGACTTAATGAAGCGACAGTGTATGCTCTTTTGACGGTGGTTTGAGGGAATCCCGCGCATGGTATCAGGTTGGATATCACGATTGGAGTTGGTACATAAAGCGAGTATCCCATTGAGCGAGTGTTGTATGAGAAGAAATAAGAGTACCCAGATTGACGGCTTTAAATAAGAAGACAACACTAAACAGTTGAAAGCATGCACAGAGATGGTATATCATTGAAGCTGCAATTCACTTAATCCCATCAGATTTTAGCCTGTCATGTTCTCCTCAACTCGCTGATTCCAACCGTGTCACTCTCATATCTCTCAGACCATTATTACGTGCCCAAGAACAAGGCTCCAAATAACTGATCTTCACCTCAATGGCTATATTCTGTATGATACACTTCTTTACAGAGCTGCCCAATGGCCATGATTCTAACATGCTCTTGTATACACTCCACTCTAAACACAAGACTTTGAACATAAGGCTAAGAGCACTCCAAGGAAATACTCCAATTGTAAATAACAACCCGTACCATATATCATCATCAGCATTGTCCTCATTACGTTTCTAACGATTGTCCCTACAGTAAATAAAAACAAGTTCTCCTTACGTTCTACGTTTGTATAACAATTCTACAGTATGTTGGTCGGAGACATACAGGCTACGCCTTCAGATCTCCTCCGTACGTTCTACGTTAGTCGGAGACATTCGGGCTTCGCCCTCACATCTCCTCCTCTTGTTTTAAATTCATATGCATCATTATCTACTTTTAGCAAAGTCCGCCATTCTCGGCATAATCCTCTGCTCTTCATCTTATCCCTCCCTTAAGTCTGGGTGGGCATGTTCACGGATGCCTTCTGAGAAGTAACATCCTCGTCTCGCCACTGGGTAGTGACAGTCTTGTACTGGGTCAGGAACATGACACCGGCCTTTCCGTAAAAGTTGAGATCTCCGAGGAAAGAGCCCTTGTTTCCAGTGAAGGAGAACATGGGAAGAGGGACGGGGATGGGCACGTTGATACCAATCTGGCCGGCCTGGATCTGCTTCTGGAACTTGTTTCCGGCAGCTCCAGATCGGGTGAAAATGGCTGCGCCGTTTCCGTACTTGTTTCGGTTGATCAGACCAATAGCGTCATCGAGATCGGTGGTATCAACGACCACGAGAACGGGGCCGAAAATCTCCTGATCGTAGCACTTCATGCCGGGCTTGACACCAGTAATGATAGTAGGGCCAACAAAGTTACCGTTGGGGTACTTGGCAGGGTGCTGCCCTCGTCCATCGAGCAGAACAGTAGCTCCCTCGTCAATGGCAGACTGAATCAGAGCCTCACATCGGGCCTTGGCAGCAGGAGAGATGACAGGTCCGAGATCAGCATCAGCCTCGAAACCACCGTTGATGGTCAGCTGCTTGGCTCGCTCAACAAGCTCGGGCATCCAAGCACCGGTTCCCTGGGTGGTAACCAGAGTAGAAAGAGCCATACATCGCTGTCCAGCGGCTCCAAAGGCAGCTCCAACAATAGAGTTGAGGGCAAAGTTCTTGTCAGCATCGGGCATCAGAACACAGTGGTTCTTGGCACCCAGGTTGGCCTGCACTCGCTTGCCGTTGGCACCTCCTCGCTGGTGAATGTGCTTACCGGCAGCATCACCTCCAACGAAGGAAATGGCCTTGATCTCGGGAGCGTCACAGATGAAGTTGACGGTGGGGGCACCTCCGTGGATGATGTTGACGGTTCCGGGAGGAGCTCCGGCCTCGGTAATCAGCTCGGCAAGAATCAGAGCAGCTCCGGGATCTCGCTCAGAGGGCTTGAGGATCAGAGTGTTACCAGTGACCAGAGCAAGGGGAATGGACCACAGAGGAACCATGGCAGGGAAGTTGAAGGGGGCAATGGCAGCAACAACACCAAGGGGCTCTCGGTACATTTCAGTTCGCATGCCCTTGGCAACCTCCAGAGACTCGCCCATGAGGGTGTTGGGGATGCTGCAGGCCTGCTCAGCAACCTGCAGACCTCGCAGAACGTCTCCCTTGGCATCAGCAAAGGTCTTGCCCTGCTCCAGAGTGATGGAGGCGGCGAGCCGGTCCCAGTTCTCCCGGATCAGACGCACAAAGTTGAAAGCAACCTGCTGCCGGTGCATGACAGTAGTGTCCTTCCAGGTCAGGAAAGCCTTCTGGGCAGCATCCACGGCCTGTCGCATCTCCTCATCGGTGGACTGAGGAACACGCGTCACCAGGTTGTTTGTGGCAGGGTCGTGGAGATCGAACCAGGTGGAGGTCTTGGAAGCAACAGCCTGTCCATTAATGAAAGCCTTGGTGTCAACGGGATTGTCAATCTTGGCATGGGTGGTGGGGTAAGCGACAGTGGTCGAGTAGAATCGAGGCACGGTGGTCTGGGCCACTCGCACAAGTCGGGTGGATCGGCTGAGCATTGTGAGTTGGAGGTGTTGAGGTAGAGTTGGGGACACGACGGTTTATATACCCGACAGTGGGCCAATGCAATGCATGCATGTAGAGGTTAATGAAGGAGGAGGGGAGGAAGTGCTGAGGGTGGAGGGAGCGGCTGTTTTGAGTCGAAGAAAGCGGTAGTATGCTCTCCCGATCTTTCTTAATCCAATGCACTATTCATATTTCCTGTAGCCCTCCCCCATCACCCACAGTATGCACCGTTGTATTCTATCAATAGCCGTATACTTTTCAGAATGTGGGGTACGCGCTAGTTGCACCGAGCTCAAAATTCGCAGTTTGCCATGTGGGGCAGCTATACACCTGCAGCGACTCAATTGGACATGCATAACCGTTTACGCGCGGATTTGTGGCCTGTATGCTGTTGTACACGCTGGTATTCCCTCTCCGGACAAATCTCGGCCGCCTCCAAACTGATAGAGTTTTTGGCTTTCCTTTGAACTAGAAGGACTCGTAACGTGACGCGCAAATAGCCGCCTAGCAGGTACTATGAGATTTGACGCACACCAAATCATCTGCCATCTACGATGGCCACTTTAATCGCCCGTTTAGCTGGCCAGTTCTGCTCAATCATCAGAATCTCGTATGCACCCCGCACCGGGTCCGATGCGGTGCGGCCAAAAGGCGGAGAGTGATGCATACGTTTGTTGAGACAGGTTTGTGGTTTATTAGGTGACCGAGCGAGCGAGCGGAGCAAGGTAGTGAGGGTCACTGTAGCTCACTGTGTGTGGGTGGATATCTACAGTAGGACATGTGCTGCACTTTTAGCCGCTCAAACGTTAGTATCTTTGGTACGATGATAACCGCAAGGATAGGAGCCAGCGGCTCTTTTCCTATATTTAGCCGCTCAAAACAGCCCTTGTTTCCCGTATTGAGCCGCACCATCTGCCTTTTTGTCTGAAAACGTGTTTCTGTGCCCCAGTCTCTTTCCCTTCTTCTTTCTCTCCTCAGACCAGTTTCACCTCGCCGAAGTACGTTTTTACGGCGGCTAAATCAAACTCTGCGCCGTGTTGAGTTTGGATATGTAAGGTCAAACGCACAACACCATCGGCCAGCATGAATCTGGGCATTTTAGCCGCGTCCTTAGGTGGTGGTGAGTGGGAAGATGGAGTATGGAAAGGGGAGGTGTTTTAAAGTGGAGTGTTATTCATAGTGGGAACATGTTCTGAGAAGCTAAAAAAGAGAGGTGAAAGATAAGGTCAAAAGTGAGCATCTGAACATTGAAAGACAGAATGTTAAGAAGACAGCGATCATGAATAATATCAAATAAATGCTTAGTGTGGTAGGTATATATATCATATGTGTCTCATGCTTGTATCTTGTGTATAACAGACTGTATAATGAACAGATCTAACAAGTTTCATACAAGCATCTTCAGTCACTTTAAACAACTTGCAAGCTCAAATGCAAGCTCAAAATGAAGCCTCAAATTATTCAATGACCTTTACAAAAGTCGACTAAACAAAAGCACTTACAGATACATCATACTTGTACAAGTACCATCAAAACCACTTCAGTTGGTACTGTACACAGACAATACCAAATGACCCAATGGCTCAGTGATCTTTTAATGACCTTTGCTGGTTATTCAGAGATCCACTCAACACTTCTCTGGAGACTTTTTCAAACACTCTTTGTTCTTGGACACGACATAACCGATGGATTTTAACTTTGCGGAGGAAAAAAAGTTTAAACTGGAAAACGCGAATCAGAAATATAACCCACCATTTTGCCAAAAACCAAGTCCAGGGGACGAAAAAAGAATGGACGACACCGGAATCGAACCGGGGACCTCGCGCATGCTAAGCGCATGTGATAACCAACTACACCAGACGCCCAAATTGCTTAAAATTGAAGGAAAACGTGGCCGCCGCTATCATAATTCCGTTGATTTTGACGGACACTTGCACTACATTCGAGAACTCGCTCACGCTATCTGGAAGCTTGAGCGTTCGCTACGCAAATCAGGCCGTGACGGTTCAGACCCTACGGTCCAACGAGATTTATCCCACCTTTTTAAGAGAGCTAGAACAGCCTACCAAAATGACTTGCCGGTCATGGCGGCTAGAGCTGCGAAGGCTCCCTAGGA
>ULGX01000018.1:222222-233147 GCA_900519075.1 Yarrowia bubula
AGAGAAGAAGAACATATTTACGAGTCAATTGGCCCTGGACGGGATTATTTAGATAAACCCCTACGGGGAGAAATAGCTTAATGTATCTTCAGAATTAAAAAAAAATCCGGCGCGTTTTTGAGCTCCAAGGAGACGGTTTTTGGCGTTTTTTAAAATAACACATTATAATACTGACCCTGTAGCACGTATACACAAAGCCACTTGTTTGTGGGATGTCGGAATCATGATAGTTATGGCGTTTTGTTCTGAGCGGATCAGGATTTATCAAAGGTTGGGTAGAATGAAATAAATGGATGTTAGGAATAGCTAAAAGTGTGGTTTAAAAGAAGGGATCGGTCTATGAGAGCTGTAAAATCGTGATTTAATACTTGTTTATGCTTTAATCCATTATATTCAGCTTCAGTGTTGTGTTCTGAGAGAGCCCTTATACACACCTCCCAAAGTAAGACACTCACCATAAATCTCGTACAAGTAGCAGTATAAAACTACCATAGATAGAGGTAAATGGCCATTCCTTAAACATATAAGCGACCTCATTAACAAGATATATTCATCTCACTTCAGAGACATCAGCCCAATATCCATCTACTTGTATTCATGACAAGGCTGATAGTACACAATAGCCAATAGCTATAACATCTTATCATAACACTTTCTCCCTAGCTCCCTCTTTACTAGGCAACATACAGTAAACAACCATAACTCCCCAGCTACATTCCCCAATACAACATTTCAAGTGTTATTAATAAATACTAGACTAATTCAATCGCTTCGCTCTTTCGTTTCGCTCTTTCGCTCTCCCTCTCTATTCCTCCTCAGAAGACGACAGCTCATCTTCGTCCCTTCTACCTCCAGCGTACCCTCGTAAACTCATGGGCCCTCCTCCTCCAGCTGGCATGTTCCAGTTATGTCTTGGCTTTGTCTCTGTAGAGTTGTCCACAATCATCATGACATCACCGTCATCGTCCTTGGAGAACTGCTCCAGCGACTCTTCCAGCTCATTGGCCAGGTCGCCAAAGTCGTCCAAATCGGCGTCATCTGCATCTGACTCTGAAGACGAAGCAGCTGCTGTAGGCGTACTTGTAGGAGGCCGTTTAGCCGCTGGAGCAGGTTTAGGAGCTGCTTTGGGGGCAGCCTTGGGGGCAGCTTTCTTTTTAGGCGCCGCTTTCTTCACAGGCGCCTTTTTCACCGGCTCCTTCTTGACCGGCTCTTCCTCCTCCAGATCCATATCTGCCTCCATAAGCTCAGCCTCCAGACGAGCAGCTTCCGCGGCTTCTTCTGCTGCCGCTGCTTTAGCCGCTGCTGCCGCTTTAGACGCCCTGGCTTCAATCTCCCGCTGCTTGCGCAGTTCCTCCTCAGACACGATTTTGCCTGCGCCGGGTAAACTGATGCCCAGGCCGTCTGTAGACTCTGGAGAAGCCGTGCGGCCTCTGTTTGCACTCCCCGCAGCCCCAGCGGCCGTTCCAGCGTTCTTATCTCGGGACACTCGCAATGTAGCGTCCAGGGGGTGTAACACATACGAGTTTGAAGAAGCGTCCCAAACCAGCACACATTCGAGATCAGAAGCTGGTGCAACGCCCCCAGAGAATGTATGTGTACCCGTACCACCTCCACTGCCTCTCAAGACCCAATTGCCCTTGTCCTTGCCCTCTTCCAGCTGCATTTTGCTCTTGTGATCTAGCGAGTCGGGATGAAAGCCGTATCTGATGGAGACCATATCGCCTAGGGAGCCTGCTGCGGTGCTTTTGCGCCCACGCTTGAGCAAATCCGGGCTCACCGTCACTTTGTGCATTTTGTTAGTGTGTTGTCGTGGTGTGTTGAGTGGAGGACTAATTACAAGTTTAGCTACAAGTGCAACTATGATAGATGGTTTATGGCCCTAGCCCGGAATTAAGGTTTGGCTGAGGGATGGGGTTGTGCGAGTGAGCGGGATGTGGCGGTGGGGGGCTTGGTCACGTGATGTGCTATAGGTCACGTGACTCTCTATATCACATGTCCCGTTGTGCTGTCCTGCCTGCTACTTGGTTCCGGCTGTCTCATTTTAAAAACTGCTCATCATCTATTTTAAACTATGAGGTTGACACTGAAGGTTGCAGCTCAAGGTTTGAGGCAAGTGGAGGATGGGATTATGGAGAGAGAATGGGGGCGAAAAATGGGGCAAAATTAAAAAAAATATGGAAAAATAATTAATTGCTACAGTGATACGTTGGTGTGCTACAGCACTACTTCAGACTCCAATTGAGTGTTCTATGCCATGTATTTGTTATTTTGTATCATCAATCTTCCTCTTTTTGTTGGACATGGCCATGGAAACGTCCTGGAAAAGAGACACCAGCTCCAGCTTCTCCAGATGTTCAATTTTCGCATTGAAATTGTCAACTTCAGGCATCAGTTTCTCAATCTCCGACGAAGTGTAATCCTTGACATCATCATTCTTGGCTTCAAAGCTCTTTCTCCAGAGCAATACAGACTGATCAATATCCATAGTCACCGCCTTGACTTTATTCGTAGCTATCTCCAACAGCTCTGGCAACCCGTACATTTGTGCAAACACAATCAGATTAGCAGCATCTTCAAACGTCAGTTCGAGATTTTCTCCGTACAAGTACCGTACAGTAGCCTCTAGAGTGCTTTTAGGCATGGGAAAACTGGCCGTTTCGTCAGCCACTTCTTTCATGTTTGAACCAACCATTCCCTTAAAAAACGGCCATAGACCTTCCAGAACAGCCTTGTGCACTCTGATCTCTTCTCCAGTTTCTGTTTTGAGCGAAAAATCAGGTTCCGCTGTTTGTCGCACTCGTGATAGGCCAGTTTTATGGACACTGGTTTGGTTCACGTAGTAGTTGGACAAGTCTTCCTGGGTCTGGGCATTGACAGCTCGTACTGTACAATTACTACTAGCCTCATTAATCTGAAGCAGGTAACCTGACAGCAAAAAGGTGTTGTTGCCTAGATGAATACCTTTTCTGATATTGTGAGTGTTGTTGGTGAAGGTGGTCTGTTCCTCTTCTGCTAGATCGAACCACGTGTAAGATAAGTGTGCGCCCTTGTAGACAAAATAATAAGTCCCAACGCCCTGCTCAACACACTCGTAGCAATAACCTTTGACTTCAGTGTAGAATTGGATCCGTTCATCCTCACCTGAAGCGCGGATGCCTCCTGTGAATACTTTTGTCTGTACCATGTTGAAGTGAATAACAAGAAGCGTTGATTATGTATGAACTGTATTTGATGTTGAAAACTTAAATGCTGACCTGTGTACGAAGCTGGCGTCTTATTTAATTCAGATATGTCTATGAATTGTTGTGTTCAGACATACCAGCTCTTATATTTCAGACAGCCTTTTTTGGGCCATGTTTTTCAGCTTACAAGTTTAACTATTTCATTCCAGCATAACCGAGAGCTTGTCTTCAGATGCAAATACAGCTGTATTGTATGTCTGATTTTTTCTGATTTTTATTCATTTTCTTTCTATTCACATCCCATTCTATATTACAATCTATGCATCATCATCTTCCAGGTCATCGCCCAGAGCTTCGGACTCCATGCTAATTCCGGCGCTTCGGAAAATCTCCTCAATCTCCAGAGTGCTTTTGTCCGAGAACCACTCGTCTAGCAGCATATTTTTAATCATGGCAATCGCGTCCGTCACCTGGCCCTTCTTGAGCCCCACGATTTGGACCAGAGCCGGGGTATCTCTGCACTCGTCGTTTTTGACCGAAATGAAGGCGCCAGAGTCCTCTCGCAACTTCTTAATGTTCTTGCCTCCTCGGCCTATCAGAGTACCCACCATATAAGTGGGCACCATGAGTCTGATTTTTTGCTTGCCTCGCTGAGCGGGCGTCTTGTATTCATGGTAGTTTGTCTCTGTTCGGGCCACGGTGTGAGCCCGGGGCATGTCTGTGTCTTTGTTGAAGGTCACCTTGCCTTCTTGCATCTTGAGGTCGTAGATGAACCGTTCCACGTGCGGTAGATCAGCCGCTTTCTTGATATTCACCGTCAGAAGCTGGTCGCGTGAGCCAGCAATCAGCTCTTTGCTGACGCTCACACTCTTTCGGGCATCTGGGTGTCCCCGATATAAGCTGGCACGGAGTTTGTCAAATCTGGCGGCCACACTGTGGGTAACTGCAAGCCTGATCTGGGCACCCTCGGGCTTCAGAACTAGCCCATCCAGGTCTGTCTCGGGTGTCATGGCGATGATTTTTCTGTACAGATCCGTCGTGGCCAGGGCTACCAACCTGGCGTCCTTTTTCATCCGCTTATCGTTGGCAGTGTCCATTTCGGACTCCTTCCGTGCCTTCAATCTCAACGCTCGGGCATAAGTCTTATCGATGAAAGGAGCCATGTGCATAGAATACAGACCGTATGTGGCTCGGATTTTCTGCAAGATTTCACCCTTGTTGTTTAGAGCACACGACACCTCAAAGGGCTGTAGAAAGATTCTCGATTGGTTCAAGCTCTTGCTTCTAGCCTTGTATCTGTCGACGTGCTCAGTGACGACTGGCTTGCGTGGCTTTCCTGCCTTTTGTGCTCCGGGGCTCTGTGGCGCTTTGTACGCCTTGCTCTTGGGCGATGCAAGCGTATTGAGTCGTCGGATCATGCTGTAGAGGCGTGGTGGCTGTCTCTAGTCCTTGGTCGAGATCTAACCTTTGTTATTTTTCACCCACCAAAAAATAGCTTTTTTCCTTTCACTTATCAAACCTAATGCATGTGAGAGGGGTGCTGGGGAAGGGCAAGTATAGCGAGTGGAGGGTACGGTGGGGATACAAAGAAGATGGATTTGATATGTAAGAAGTACACAGACTCGGCTTCTACTTATTAATCGCCATTACCACTCCTCACGTGACCCCATTTATCCACTACCGTATTCACCAAACCAAACCTAATTACCCCGGAGAAGTCTACAATTGGGAGGTCCATGATTGGTTGAGATACGCGGATATATGTCGGGGTCACGTGAGGGAGCGTGGTCACGTGTTATATGGAGTATTTTTGAGCCGTACACACTCGATCACGTGAGCTAAGACTGGTTACACGTTCTAGACACGGCTGGTATTAGGCAGATCAGAAAGAAGAAATTCTGAAACACTGGAGACTAAGTATAAACATGCAAAATCTATTACTTCATTCTATTTCTTCAATGATGGGTCCGTCGTCTGAAGAGGACTCATCTTCTTCCTCTTCCTCCTCCTCCTCTTCTTCTTCATCTTCGTCGGCATCGAAAAAATGCTCTTCTTCGTCGTCATCAGATTCTTGGTACTCTTCAATAGGCTCATAGTTGACCTCTTCAATGGTGGGGTTTCCGTCTACCACCTGAATAGTGTCTCCTTCGTCCTCCCTAGCGTCATCGTCACTTGATTCAAGTTCAGTGATGATTGGTTCGTTGACAGAATCAAGATTAACAGGTTCGTCCTCACTTGATTTTTCGTCTTCACTGGACTCAACCTCTTCAACAACAGGTTCCACTTGATCATCCACCACATCTCTTCCTTCAGCCTTCCTCCTCTCATCTCTCTCTATCTTCTCCCGCTTCATTCTCTTCTTGGACCTGAAAATTGTGGTCCTAAGACTGTGCATCTCGTCAAACTCACTTTGGTAGCCCAGATTGTCTTCCTCATCTTCACTGTAGCACAGGTAGTACTGCTTCTGGCTGTGTCTATGAGTCACAGCTTTACCCCTCCTGGCATTGTAATACTTGTCAAAATTGCACGCCTTGAGTCTCTCCTTCTGGTCAGGACCCATCTGAATGTGTCGAGAATAGGTCAGATTTAGAGGTTCTGAACGGGGTTCTTGCATACCAAGTTTCGAACCACTAGGACCAAACACTCCCTGATCATAGCCATGATCAGGATCAACCTCCATAGCTCCTCGATGTTCGTTCTCAGGATAAGACGTACAAAAAACGAAAGGACGAATGCTAACTTTGGGCTTGGCATACGGCTTTCTATGCTGACCAGGCACAAACTCACTCTCCAAGTACCGAGAAGGCACCCGTTTCATCATTCCTCCTTCCTCCACCCACTTGTCCTCCTGGCTTTTGGAGATTTGATACAAGTTGTGCAGCTCTTTCTCGATTTCGTCCACCGAAAACTCCAAATTCCTAATCCACGGTCTTCGCCACATGGAGTACCAAGTAACCTCAAACCCGTTATACTCCGAGGTAAGGATTGTGGACGGATGTCTTCTGTTCTGGACACGCCACAGCTTGCCAGTCTCAAGCTCCTCCTTGCTGTAACGCTCGTACTCCTCGCGAAACTGAGCCTTGAATTCTGCCGTAGCCTGTACCTTTCTTTCCCATCTTCCCTTGAGAGGAGGATGCGTACTGAGAATCTCCTTGCCTAGCCATCTCACAAAAGCTCGAGGCTTGCGGTACTCATCTGCAAACGAAGGCTGGTCGAAAGTGAGACTCTCAGGGAAAGGTCTGTGCCAGGCATAACTAGTAGAACCGCAAGTGTAGAAAGTGGCGATTTCGTTAGATGCCATTTTGTTGCGTCTAGGACCCTCTCTGGATATGTACTCCTTGTGTGCAATGTCAGGGTAGAAAATCGGGTCTACAGGACGTAAGGGACGGCCTGGAACAATGAAATAGTGATGTTCAAAGAGGAACTTGGCCGCATCAGCCCAGGAAATGTAGTCTCCGACTTGGTGGTTGAAGAAGACCTTCTGGAAGAATTTAGAGACGATTTTGAACTCGTCTCCTCGAAGCAAAGTGCTCTGTTTGTCGAAAACCCTGTGAAGTTGACGGAACATCTTGCCAATCACGTCACTGTGTCTAGCCAGTCGCTGTTTCATCAAATAGGCCAGGGGGTCACTGAGGTAGTAGGTGCGCCTTGCAAACGGGTCTGTTCCTACGTTGTCTACCATTTTCCATGACCTCTTAGCTCTTAGTTTCGGTTCTGAGAACGTACGCATAGCTGGATCCACCAGGTACACTGGAGTCGGTAGGATTTCGTGTTCTTTGGCCAGGTACGTGTTGTAGTAATACGCCTTGGAAAGTCCCCAGTCTCGATTGAAATGGTCCAAAAAGGAGAGTCTGGCGTTGGTTGGCGTTCTCCAGAGTGAATCAGAAATGTACGTCTCCAGAGTCTCCTTATCCAGCTTGGCATCTTGCTTGTTGTAATCTGCAGTAGACAGTTTCTGCCCCTTGTAGGACCTTCGAGCTTTTAGGAGAAACTTACGGAACCTGTTTTTGTCGCTAATATTTGGGTCTCTCTGGGATCTGATATCCTTCCGCATAATCTCCACGTCAATCTTGTAGGTTTCTCGAATCATCCGAGCAATATTGATCTCTTCAGAAACCCTCCCCATGTCAGTAGGTATAGGACTGTTTTCCAGCAGCTCAGAGTCTGAAAGACCACCCAATCCAGGGTAAAAGTACTCCCCCTCGTCGTCTTCAGAATGGTACCCGTTGTACATTTCCTGAGCATACTCATCGTCCGGGTAGTCCTTGACAATCGGCAAAGGCTGCTTCTTTTTCTTCTTTTCCTTCCTCAGCCGTTTTTTCTGCAAATGAGCCATTCTCTCACGCAATCTCTGGCGTTTGGCAGCTCCCTCAGCGTACCACATACCAGGCCGGTTCACCTTCAACCTCTCAGCAAACTGCTTTCGTTTCGTAAGTACCAGCCCGCGACAAATGGCCTTGATCACTTTTCTTTGCGCCTTGTCGAACTCATAGCCGGTGATCTGGCAGATGTACTCGTACGTACTCTCTGTGGTGACATCTCGGTAGTGAGAAGCATGCAAATACACGTCGATAGCAGCTCTGTACTTGACGGCCCAGTCCGGAACGATGAGCTCTCCTTTCCACGATTTGTAGAAACGGAGCTTTTTTTCGTCGTCCGAATCGCTGCTGTCGTCGCTCACAGATATCGGCGTATCGAGTTTTTGTCGTTTGGAGGGCCTTCCACCCTTCTCCTCCTCCATGTTTGTGTGGTGTAGATACTGAATCCAGGCGTGTATTTTTTTTAGTTAGGACCGAGATTATGCATAATTAGGTTTTGGTAAAAAGTTCCATCATACAAGTGTATCTGGGTGTAGGGGAGATATTGGGGTTTGATTTTAGCTAGTCGGTACTTCTCTGAGCCATTCTATCATTCTGTGAACGTTTTTCGTCAAAATCGCCCCTGTTCTTCGACTTCCCTACCACCCTTACATCTCCCACTATGCCAAGAAGTTTCAATACAGTGAATCTGATTTGTCTGAAAATATATATTTGGCGAAAGGTGATTGGAGACCTCGTTGACGTATCGGAGCTGTGTGATCTATTTGAGCGGGGTTTTCACCCCTGAAATATCACCTCAATAGCAACTCTCTGATTTGCCAGATCAGCCACCAATGAGGTGATGTTAATAGTCAGTCATAGGAAAAGCACATCAAGGAGGAAATGATAGAATGGGTCGTTCTTCAATTAGAAGACCCTAGATGTACTGTAACAAATACAGTGATACATGATGATATAATCAGATATCTCAAACTAGCCTGATGATCCCCAGTACAGAACACAAGCAAACAGAACACCACCTATTTATTCCATACACACAACACCTAGTACAGTACGTACGATTGAACAGGTTACCCTCGTTATATTCTTTATACTGTAGTCTTTAACGACAGAACACACACCCCCACCAAGCCCACCTTAAATCTACTTTTTAAGAAGACCTCCAGAAACTCCCAAATATCACTGGATGGCTTGGAAAATCAGCCCCTAGAATCTTCCACGTTGTCCAAATCCATTGCAATCATTTTTAACCCGGTCAGACGGCTCAAACGGCCAAAAATCGCCGGTTTTTTTTTTCTCATACAATCAATTCATTACATTTAAAAATAAACCCAACTTGAAAACTGGTTGTAAGCAAAACTAGTAAAGTACACTAAAAACTAGTCAAGACGTAGTATCATAACAAAACATAGAGACATATCAAACAAGTAACGGGTAAACTGCAGAAGCCCAAAATAGACAAGCTAAAACAGAGAACCATGTGTCACAGGTCAACTAAGAATCACATACAACCACCTCACCCTGTTCCTGCCGAACCACCTCCTCCTTGTCCGGTCTCCTCCAACCACAACGCCACTGCCTCAGTTTCTTGTGATTGACTACTCTCCGAGTTTTCATATTCCTGAATATCAAGATAGCAAGACTGTGCTCTCTTGAACCAAAAACTGTACTTGACACGGATTTCACTCTGGTTCGCATCCTCCCCAGACGATCGAAGCTCTCGCTCCAGCTTCCAAATAGCAAAAGCCAACTCACGGTAGTAGTTGCCTCTGATTCGGCGCTCCTTCGAATCCTCTTCGATCGTCTCCTCCTTCTTCGACTTGGTCTTGCGTCGACATAGTGGCTCTTCTCCAAAGACCCACTCACCCATGGTCTCGACGGCAGGGGTGCCGAGTTCCAGCATAAAAGCCTTCATCACGGGACATGAGCAGAAAATGTGCTGCTGGAGGCGTTTGGTATCCTCCTCGTGGCATAAGCCGCAGCCCTTCTTCTTCCATTTGAACGAATGCTCAGCTGGGAGATCAGCGTAGGTGACCTTGATACGTCCGACACGCAGAAAGTGGAGGACCTGAGCCTTGTTGGCGTTCTTGATGTAGTGAGCCCTCATCTTACCCATGATCTGAGACCAGAAGGGGTCCATACTCGCTGGAAAGATGCCTTGTTCCTCCCAGTCCAAAGGCCGGGCGAACTTCCGAGGGGCCCCCTTCTCCTTGAGCCAGTCAAGAGGCCTGGGGATCCTCCAGGTGGCCATGAGCTCCTTCCCAGAGCGATAACCAACACCCCACTGGAGGTGGTCGAGCTCTGCGTCAGAGAGGTGTCTGACCGGGTTCCAAGACCGTTGGATTTGGAACAGAAGATGCATGACCTTCATCTCTGCAGAGACCTCAGCTCTATGCACAGCTTCGTGGTAATCGGACACCTCGAAAGGGGTGGACGACTCTGTCGGAGCAGGAGGGACGGTGGGATCGAGGATCTCCTTCCGCACATCCGCATTGGTGGCAGACAGTGCTTTACGAGCCCTCTCCATCGTGACTGACAGGAACTTGGACCATTGACGATTGTCAACGACCAGTGGCTGTCGCAGTCTATCCACACCAGTGGCACCAATGACTCCATCTTCAACCCTACAGACACTGTAGAACTGAAAGGAGGCATCTCTGAGAGCAGGGGTGTCTCTGGTGAAGAACCTGTATGCACGGACCGTGCGCATGGAGTCAGCAAACCGTTGGAGGTCCCGGAGATTCAGGCCACCCTGGTCGATAGGAGTGGTAATGAAACCGTTCACAAATCGCCTTGTAGGAAGGTTGCCCTCGTCGTCCAGCTTTCGCTCATTGATTCTGTCGCAGGCAAGCTCGGTGATCTCCCGAAGGTACTGACCATCGAACTCATCCACATAGGCCAGAAGGTGAAAGAACCTCGTGTAGAAGAAGGTGTTGATGAGCCAAGCCCTGCTGTAGTAAGGCAGTCCCCACAGAGGCAGTCGGCGAAGGTCACCCTTCAACTCCTCACGTTTGGCCACGTAGAAAGCAGCACGAGCCTTGTGTCCACCAA
Source organism: Yarrowia bubula (assembly GCA_900519075.1). Taxonomy (NCBI): domain Eukaryota; kingdom Fungi; phylum Ascomycota; class Dipodascomycetes; order Dipodascales; genus Yarrowia; species Yarrowia bubula. Next base: position 232,775 of record ULGX01000018.1, read on the forward strand.
AGTGTACGCCAAGGTACCGGAAGATGTCCTCACGTGGAGTGAGGACGGGGGTCTTTCCAGTCTTGGGGTCCCGCGGCCAGTAGTCTCTGACGAAACTCATCTGGAGGTGGTCCATATCATACACATCCGGTGCCGGAGGTGGTGGAGCTGAGACATTTTTTTTTTTTCTTCTGAAGATACATTAAGCTATTTCTCCCCGTAGGGGTTTATCTAAACACATTTTTTTTTACTTCAAGGGAAATGCATTTAGCTATATATTAGGCGGAGAGCATCCCAGACTCATATGTTTAGAGACACTTTTGTTCGGACTCAAGGATTTTCATTTTTTTTTTTTTTTTTTTTTTTTTTTTTTTTTTTTTTTTTTTTTTTTTTT
>ULGX01000009.1:0-51122 GCA_900519075.1 Yarrowia bubula
CACCCCTTTTACCCTTCTCCCCTCCCTTCTCTACCCCACCACCCCCGTTCCCACTCCCCACCTCTGCTCCTGAGTCTTCTGCTGAGCCTTCTTCCGTTGAGCCTACCTCCGTTGAGACCTCTTCTTCTGTCCCAGAGTCTACTGAGGCTTCTTCTGCTCCTGAGTCTTCCGTTGAGCCTACCTCCGTTGAGACCTCTTCTGCTGTTGAGACTTCCGCTGAGCCTTCTTCTGAGGCTTCTTCTACCGTTGAGTCTTCTGCTCCTGTCTCCGTCGAGCCCTCTTTCTCCAACTCCACTCTGTCCTCTGCTCCCGTGTCTACCACTCCTTCCGTGACCGTCATCTCTTCCGATCCCATCATCACCGCTGACGCCGGCACCACCTCTGTTCTGCCCGTTGACACTTGTATCGAGACTGAGACTGTGACTGTTGACGGTACTGAGACTGTTACCACCAAGGATGTGTGTGCTACTACCACAGCTCCTGTTGATACTTGCATTGAGACTGTTGTTGCTACTGTTGACGGTGTCGTTTCTACTTCCACCAAGGATGTCTGCACTTCTACCGACCCTTGTGTCGAGATCCAGACCACTACCATCTCCGGTACTGAGACTGTTGTAACCAAGGACGTTTGCACTTCTGCTCCCGTTTCTACTGACTCTTGTGTTGAGACTTCCACCACTACCATCTCTGGAATCGAGACTGTCGTTACCAAGGACATTTGCACTTCTGCCCCTATTGACACTTGCACTCAGGTTGAGACTGTTACCGTTGACGGAGTTGTTTCTACTGTTACCAAGGACGTCTGCACCACTGCTCCCGTCGATACTTGCATCGAGACTGAGACCATTACTGTTTCCGGTACTGAGTCTGTTGTGACCAAGGACATCTGCACTTCTACTGCTGCTCCTTCCAACACCTGCATCGAGACCTCTACTGTCACCATCTCCGGTACTGAGGCTGTTGTCACTAAGGACGTGTGCTCTACTACTTCTGCTAACACTTGCATCGAGACTTCTACCGTTACTGTTGATGGAACTGCCTCCGTTGTCACTAAGGATGTCTGCTCTACTGACTCTTGTGTCGAGACTGCTACTGTCACTGTTGATGGAACCGAGACTGTTACTACCAAGGACGTCTGCTCTACTGATATTTGCACCGAGGTCTTCACCACAACTGTCTCTGGTACTGTGACCAAGGACACTTGCGCTACCACCGCCGCTGACCCCTGTGTTGAGACTTCCACCACCACTATCAACGGTGTTGTCTCTACTGTCACCAAGGATGTGTGCGCCACTTCTACTGCTGCTCCTGTCTCCACTGATACCTGCATTGAGGTTGCCACTGTCACTGTTGACGGTACTTCTTCTGTTGTTACCAAGGACGTTTGCTCTACTGACTCTTGCATCGAGACTGCCACTATCACCTCCAACGGTGTTGTTTCCACTGTCACCAAGGATGTCTGTGCTACTACCACTGACTCTTGCATTGTCGTTGAGACCGCTACCATCAACGGTTCTCCCACCACTGTCTCCAAGAACATCTGCGACCCCGTTGTCACTGCCGATGCTTGTCTTGTCACTGAGATTGTTTCCAAGGATGGTGTTGTTGCCACTGTTACCAAGGATGTGTGCTCTTCTACCGATGCTTGCACCCAGGTCGAGACTGTCACTGTCGACGGAACTGCCTCTGTTGTCACCAAGGATACTTGTGCTTCTGCCACTCCTACCTCTTCTTGCACTGTCACCGAGGTTGTCTCTTCCAACGGTGTTATCTCTACTGTCACCAAGGACATCTGTGCTACCAACTCCTGCATTGCCACTGAGGTCGTCACTGTCTCTGGAACCGCTTCTACCGTTACCAAGGACATTTGCGCTACTGTCACTCCTGCTCCTACTGACGCTTGCATTGCCACTGAGGTTGTTACCGTCTCTGGTGTCGCTTCTACTGTCACCAAGGACACTTGTGCTACTCCCTCTGACTCCTGCATCGTCACTGAGACCGTCTCTGCATCCGGTATCGTTTCTGTCATTGCCAAGAACACCTGTGTCGGCACTATCACCAAGACTGTGACGCACTGCGATGACGGCTGCACTGAGCTTCCCGTGACTCTCACTGAGGCCCCTGTCTCTTCCACTGCTGTTGTCACCACTGTTGTTGAGGGCAAGACTGTCACCGTTACTGTTTGCGATGAGGACTTCTCCACTACTTCTACTGCAGCCGACTCCACCGTCACTGTTCCCATGACTATTACCAAGACCATCACTCACTGTGACGATGGCTGCACTGAGATTCCCGTCACTATCGTCGAGACTCCCGTTGCTTCCACTGAGGTCATTACCACTGTCATTGAGAACAAGACTCTGACTGTTACCGTTTGCGAGGAGGATTTTGCTACCGCTACTGAGTCTGAGACTGTCTCTGCTACTGCCTCAGACTCCAAGCCTGTCGCTTCCGCTTCTGCTACTGAGTCCAAGCCTGTTGTCACTGCTCCCGTCGTCACTGCTCCTATCACCACCCAGATTGTCCAGACTGTCACTGTCTGCAACGGAGAGGGATGTACTGAGACCGAGTCTACCCAGACTGTCACTCTGCAGACTGTTCAGACTGTTCAGACCGCTACTGAGACTGTCTCTGCTTCTCAGTCCAAGGCTTCTACTGTCAGTGTGACTGTCATTGAGTCTGCTGTTGAGTCTACTGTTGAGTCTCCTAAGGAGTCTTCTCCTGTCGAGTCTTCTACTCAGCCTAAGGAGTCTTCTCCTGCTCAGCCCAAGGAGTCTGAGACCATCGTCTCTACCCCTACTGAGGTCCCCCAGTCTCCCCAGTCTCCCACTCAGCAGTGGCCTGGTGCCCCTATGCCCGAGCAGGCTAACTCGGCCTCCACCAAGGTGGTTGGAGCTCTTGCTCTCCTGCCCCTCTTTGCATTCCTCATCTAAAATTCCCCATTAACCCCCTTATAGACTAATGATGTACATATGATTGACTTGTTTGAGTAAACAGTAGAAGAGTATTTGGGTAACCACAAGAACTCTTATGAATGTCACAGTAACATGAGCCTTTAGTATTCCTAAGTAGATTTGGTTGTTTGGCTAACACAAGATTTGTAGATTTGTAACCTGCACTCCAAAGCCATAAGGCACTCTGACGTAACCACTTGTAACACATTATTTTTAGCCAATCCCCCTTACCCTTGTCACATTATCACATGCAACTACCTTACTCAGTGGATCCCTTCTACTGTACTTCCAACCTTGCATGGAGCCTTGTTACAAGTACAGAGCTCTCCAGCCACGGTGGGTAACAATCAGTGCGTCTGATTGAATGTGGATCGCCGCAGAGGCGTTACAGCGATATCGGTATTTCAAACTTGTATTTGGACATCCATTGTTGTCTACTTGTAGAAAAAATAGTTAGCTCTAACTGACTTCAACATAGCCAATCATACTCTTACTCCTCAATTGTAAGATTGCAAATCAGTTTTTCGTTATTCCACCTTGGCAGAAATGTAGACACACAAAGACCGGCATTGGGCGGTGCACAGGGTCCGTTGTATTCTTAGAACTGCAAGGAACTTGCTTCTTGGTATCGATGCTTGTGAGATGCAAAAAGTCGGGGGCGCACAGCATGCATCTTTTTCAATCCCCTAAATGAATGTATGCGAGAGCGTTTGCAAAGGCCTTTTTGAAATGCAGCTAGAACACAAAACCCAGGAATAGCACCCAAAAGATAAATCCCGTTCCGTTGCATCATGTACACGCACAAATACAAGCGTAGACAGATTCTTGCAGCACACAGCTTTTACTTTTCGATCCAAACGCCAAGACGGGAAGCGTTGCACATCGCTACAGAGTCCCTAACGGGTATTGTTTTGCACAGGAGTGCATGGCAGTAATTCCGTGTCAGTTTCGGAGTGCTTGGTATAATTCCGCGGTAAAAACCACAGGTCTGCATTTTCGGAGATGGTTTTCCGTTTTTTAGAAATTGAACACTGCGGTAATATGGAAGATGGAGTTGCTCTCAAATGTAAATAGGCGATCAATTTATCTTTTAATAATTTTCCCCTTGGTTTTGAGGTCATCTACAGACAATTGGAACGATTCTCAGATTCTCCAAGGACGAATTTCCTATTTGGGCTTCAGGGTTGGGTGTATTTCCCTGATTTGAACGTATGGTTAAGGTTTATGGCCAAATCAGGTAATCGGGTTAGGTTTTGTGACCCATTTTAGGAAATTTCCCCTAACCCTACCCGTTGGGACTAATTGAAAGTTCACTTTCAGAAATCACCAAATCGCGCCGATGGTTTAGTGGTAAAATCCATCGTTGCCATCGATGGGCCCCCGGTTCGATTCCGGGTCGGCGCAGTTGGTTACGGCCATATCCTGGTGAAAATACGGCTTCCCGTCCGATCAGCCATAGTCAAGCACCAGAGAGCCTAGTTAGTATTGTAGTGGGAGACCATACGAGAATCCTGGGTGCTGTAATCTTTTTGCCAGAGCCATAAGCGAAGCGTTGGCTTCTGTATTTGTGCCCTCAAGTTTTGTAGGCTGGTTTTTTTTTTATGTTCGGTGTGGTGTGATGTGCTGACTGGTATCATATGTCTATGACGTCAGGATCTACCGAGTGGGGCTACTGTATTATGTTAGTGGGCAGTGGGCGGTGTACAAGTATCCACTCAGCTCGTTGTGTATTCGTCCTACATCAACGAGACCTAGTTCATTAGAACGAGCAGTTCAAGACGAACACAACCATAGTATTTTTAGTCCAATTCACACCAAGATAAACACAATAGCCCCGATTTTCGCTGCGCTCAAATCTATCTCACACGCCCAGGTGGGCTGTCTTATAGTCTGAGTCACACCTACACCATTAAGTAAATCCTGGTTTAGATTCACAGATGAATATCTCTCAGTTCATGGGATCAGGTGTTTTACGTATATAGCGCTCATGGCACCTGAGTATTATCAATCTCCGACTATTCTTGTAGCGTATTACACCATGGTTTCTTTTTATCAACGCTTTTTAACGTCTCTTCTCTTTGCAGTGGTTTTAATGAATACTTTAGGCTTCTTGAGAGATCCGGAAAATTCGCTTGGCTTTCAAACTCCGGTGGTGGAGGGAGTGCTGTACAAGTGGAATTACGGGTGTATAGGAGCAGTAAATGGGTCCGGATCACTCGGACAAGAGCTGTATTGCTTCAGTTTCCCCGGTTACGGCTTTTTCAGCTTCTCTTTGTACGTATTTGAGGTTCAGCCTATACCCCGCTCTATAGAGGTCATGAGACCCCTGCAGTAAGTGAGGCTGGAATTAATATATAGAGGACAAAGCCCAGGTTTTTCCAACTTGGTACCAAATCAGAAAACGAAGAAAATATACGACGAAATGAACGACTCCAAACTAATCCTGTGCCAGTACTGCAGTGAACTGATCAACCCTCTACGGCTGGACCACCACCAGAAAACGTGCAAAGAGCATGTTGAGCGACGAAAAACCACAGAGTCCAGAGGCAGAACGAGGTACTATCTCCACAGAGCGTCACCTAACCGTAGCTACGGGGTTGAGGTCTAGACAGAAGCCAAACCCACAGAAGCACGTCTTCAGGGGTTAGGGGTATTTATGGGATAAGGGATCAAGGGGATAAGGGGAATTGTATTATAGTGAATATATGGCGCACTGGATGCGCATGCAAGTGTATGTAATATCGTAAAGGGGCTATTGACAGCAACATCCACCTTTCTTCTCTTTAGGAGACAGCTTGAGTCTGCTCATAATAGAGGGAAGCTCTTCAGGATCTCCTCCGTTTGTCAAACATCCGACAATCTCGTAAACCACAGGAACGTCTCTTCTATCAAGACAGAACCACTCCACATGCCGGTTCATACCTCCTTTCTGCTGCTTGGTTTTCTCGCCAGCTGCAACAATGTTCTTATGACATCCTTCACACACCACATGACCTTTTCCAAACAGTCTCCAGAGTAAATTGTGAACCTGAGACTCAATAGCCAAAGGAGACTTTGCTTCTTTGTAGATCAACCACCCGTTCTCAGAACCATCATAAGTCTCCTGATTCCGACGCTGAATAGGATACTTGGAGTTGGGAAGCAGCTCAATGGCATGTTGACATTGATTGGACCACTCCTGAAGCCGTTTTCGAGGAGTTTTCGTCGTGTAGCCGACCTTGACAAGAGTGAGATTGGAAGGGAGATTCTCAAAGGCCTGCTTCTCATGGTTGAAAATCTGAGGGTTGGAGCTCACGCGACCTTGCTGTTGGCCTTCACTCAAGGAGTACACGTAAATGTATCCTTTTTTGGCGGCAATCTGGGGCTTGGGGTCAGAAAGGACCTTTCTGTTGTACTTGCCGGTAGTAGGAACAGAGACCTTGCTGTGAACTCCACAGTAGTGACCAGAAGACACGGTCACCACTGACGGGTTCTTGCACTGTTCTCCTTTGACTGTAGTAGCTGTGCAGCGAGGGGGCATTTTGGATGAATGAGTGAGCGATAGAAAGACAGAATATGCCCTTCTTCAATGACAGTGCAGCGGCCCTCCTTTTTTATTTTGATCCGAGGCTGGGGCTATTTTTAAATTTAACCTTTTCGTGCAACGCGTTCCCAATGCATGAGCTACGCCACTTTCAGCCGCACACTACAAAGCCTCGTTTGTGTCGTGTACCAGGTACAGTATCCACTCCCACCACCACAAGTCTGATAATAACATTAACTATATCTACATGCAGCAAAATGAAGCTCCCGCGCGTTTCTCTCTCTCTCTCTAGCCACGGGCTCGCCACCCGCCAGGGGTATTTTTGGTATCACGTTTCCTCCTTTTCCTTTTCCTTGCCTCTCCAAGCCCCCTCCGTCCCGCTCAGATGAAGCAGTCCACTAGTCACTCCTCTTCAGCTACGGGCGACAGCACGGCGGACACGTTCTGCGACGTCATGCCGACCTCGGGCTGGCCCTTGACGTTGAAATCGGTGGAGCGCTGCGTGGGGGGGCTGACAGCGCCCGCGTCGTCACCACGACCGGCGTCACCACGACCACCATCACGTGACGCAGGATCCTCCACCACCTGCGCGACAATCTGGGGCGCGCCCAGCTGAGGCCCTCGGGGCGCCTTGGGGGCAATGCTGGTCTGCTGCTTTTCGGTCGCCTGCATCACTGCCTCTGTGGTGCCGTCCAATGCGTCAATCTCGATCAGCTCGTCCATGAGCGTCTTTTGTTCATCTCGCTGCCGTCGAATCGCCTCCACCCGCTTGGCAATCTGCTCCACGTCGTCCTCCTCCATGTAGTCGCGCAGCCGCATGGACGAGGCCCGTCGCCATTGGCGCTTCTTGGCCTCCATGGCCTCATCCGTCTTGTCGTTGTTGCGCGAGGTTGGCGTCTGTGGCCTCAAGCCGATCCACTGTCGCACCCCAGAGTTGCCTCCACGCACAAACGCCACGCCCATGTACACGGGAATCATGAGTGGCACAAACATGAGAATGGGCACTGCGGTGATGAGCAGGATCGACAGGGCGCCAAAGAAGAGAAAGGCGACGATGCTGGAGGCCACCACGCCGGCGGCTACTAGTCGGATGGTCATTGTGTGTGTGTAAGAAGAAGATGGATGAAGAAATGTAGGAAGGAAAGACAGGTCGACCTCACCTTATACTTGGCCCCATGGTTTTGTGTTCCTACAATTCCTCAAACCATATTCCTCTATATAGTCAATATTGGGGGTGGTTAGCTTTGTGGGGGCTAGCGTCGTTTGTCTTACCCCACAAATCTAGCCTCAGGGTGTTGACTAGTCATGTACCAGGTCTTTTGTTTGTGTTTGTGTCTTGCGCTTTTTCTGTTGCTTTCCTTGTATTCACACATCTCTATATCTTCACTGGCATTGCTGTATCTATCGTATACACTGCACTGCACTGCATCACCTTAGTTTGGCTTGTTTAGGCACGCTCCTTTAGGAACCCCAGATGCGATAGTTTGGATAGTGCAATGTGCAATGGTAAAGGGATCTAACTTGTGTAGCGGTGTTTAAACGCCATCAGTGACACGCCCTCAAACGCTCTAAAAAGCAATAACGATATCCTCTCGTATTCCACTCCCGTACCCTGCTGTCTTAGATGCGAGCAACCTTGCTGAAACAGTACCAGTGAAGACATGCGATACATCTGAGTACACTGTGGGCTGTGCTACATAGAGCGTTGAATAAGCTGATATTGGCTGTGGGTCTACGGTTGGCCTACGTTTGACTATTACAACATTGTTTCATCATTAGGCGAGGTTGAAATTTACATTGAAATTTAGACATTGAAATTGGGGCTTAACGGAGAACAACATGATGGCTCTTTACAAACACTACACGTCTTGTTATTTATTGATCTATCAGTAACAAACGGAGGTACAATGAAACACCTTGAAACATACCCTAGTACCTCAATGATAATGTCAAGCAGTGAGGTTAGTTTTGCAGAGTACGTAGAATAGGTCCACTTCCAGGACGCAGTTTTGAAGATACTGAGCTGAGATTTCGTCAGGGTGTTGCAAATGGCCTTCTCTACGCGATTACAACTTTCAGCCACTTCTGAGGCCTCCCAGTTTTGCTGAGACGTGACGTTGAGTATATACAAGTAGGCTCTGAGAGAGGAATACAGACCACCCTTCTGAGCTGAGCTTTTGAGCTACAAGGCTGAGATTTTGACACGATATCCAACCTCGCTATGTCGCCTTAATTTACAACTTTCAGCAAAATCTGAGACCTTTTCTCTCCAAGACTTTCAGAAACACTGTTAGCTATGTACAGAACTATTTACAGGGTGTGAAACACCCATGAACGACGACTGTCTTCGACAGTCGTCTAGTAGTAGACCCCGACGCTCGTCTTCGACTCGCGTCTACTCCTTACCCTCCTCCAATGCCTTCCTCTTGGCATACACCTGCTGAGCCAAAGCCGCATTCTCAAAGGACTGCTTTCGGTTGTACCGACACATTTCCCACTTGGCCACAGTTCCAATAGTAAATCCTCCAATGGCCCAATTAGCGGCTGTAAGGGTAGATCGTCGCATGGACAGCATGACACCGAGCACCGAGCCTCCAGTGATAAATCCCGTAATCATGGCATCTCGAAAGCACGGAATCTGAGTGACCGTCTTGAAATCGTTGATTCCAATCTGAGCTACCACATTGGACACCTTGGCGTCTCCCTCGGGCACAGGCTTGATGATCTTGGGTGGTGGTGGTCGTACAAGTTCAGCTTCCTTCTCCTTGAGTTCCTTGAGAAGAGCTGCCTTTTTGGCCTGAATGTCTTCGAGGTCAAATCGCGGTTTGGTGTTGTCTAGCAGCTTGCCGTCTGAAGTGACGGGTGCAGAGAAGTCGACGGGAGCGTCCTGCTGCTCGGGGGTCTTGTTGAATGGCCACATGGTGAGTGAGATGATGGTGGATGATTGGAGATTGAGGTCAAGCTGCCTGCAGTGTTTTCTGCAGGGTCATGTGACCAAGGTGCAAGTGGAAAAGGGTGTATACTTTATTGGGTATAAGCAAGGAAATGGTGTTATCGTGGAAACACGATGAACAGGCAACAGAGAGGTGATTAAAAGATGTATTAGGGTAAGGGATCTGTTTTAATGGTTATACCGATGTATATATGCCAATCCAGGAACGTCCAATTTGCCACTGACACGTGTCCAACTATGCATAACTAATTACTGGTCTTGTTCAGCTGTCACTTTCCAACTCCCAACTTGTTCCAGAACCTTCTTCAAGCATTGTTTAAGTAACGCGGGTAAGTAGAGTGAGGGGCCACAACGAACGTGAAAAATAAGAGCACACCTTGATAAATATATACAGCTGAAATATCCATACCACGTACTCCACAGCCCCCAAACGGTATAAAAACAACTCTACGTCAATATACACACCCCCTGTAATTCGCCACACTCGCCACCACCACTCATACTCAATCTACTCCCGAATCTAAATCCACCTATCTGATCACCAACCACACACCACAATGTCCACCAAGAAAGATCTCGCTGTAGGCATCGTCGACTTCCTCAAGACCTCCGTCTCGGACGGCACCATTCCCGAGGACGACCATGATTCCGTCCAGGTCGCCATTGACTGTCTGGAAGACGTGTTCAAGATTGAGGGCGTGTCTGCTTCGTCTGTTCTGGGCAAGCAGACTCTGCTGGAGATCTTTGAGGCTCGAGGCAACGCTGCTACTGCCACCAAGTCCGATCCTGCCGTTGAGGCCAACGCTGCCAAGCTTGCTGCTGCCACTGCTGTTCTGACCGAGGAGCAGAAGAGCCAGGCCGATGCTCTCAAGCTGGAGGGCAACAAGGCCCTCTCTCAGCGAAAGTTCGAGGAGTCCATCGACCTGTACACCCAGGCCATTGACATTGACAGCAACAACGCCGTGTACTACTCCAACCGAGCCGCTGCCTACTCTCAGCTGCAGCTTCACGATAACGCCATTGCCGACGCTGATGCCGCCATCCGAGTTGATCCCAAGTACTCCAAGGCCTACTCTCGACTGGGACTGGCCAAGTACGCCTCTGGCGACGCTCAGGGAGCTCTGGAGGCCTACGAGATGGGCATGAAGGTCGAGGGCGACTCTGTTTCTGATGCCATGAAGCGAGGTTACGAGACTGCCAAGAAGCGAGTGGACGAGGAGGCCGTTACCACTCGAGACGCTCCTGCTGAGGGAGGAGCTGCTCCCGCTGGTTTCCCTGACCTCGGAGCTCTCGGCAGCATGTTTGGAGGAGGAGCTGGAGGCGGTATGCCTGATCTGGCTGGTCTGATGAACAACCCCGCTGTGGCCCAGATGGCCCAGAAGTTCATGTCGGACCCCAACGCGCTGCAGAACCTGATGAGCAACCCCGCCGTGGCCAACATGGCTGAGCGAATGCAGGGAGGTAACATGCCTTCTATGAGCGAGATGATGAACGACCCTGCTCTGCGGGATATGGCCAGCAAGTTTGGAGGAACTGGAGGCGCCGGAGGACAGTAGAGTGTTACAAGTAATATATGTGTGTTATGAGTGACCAGTAGTTTCATGGAGGTGTGGTAAATCCCTGATATTAGGCACAGTAGGCTTTAACACAAGGTTATCTTGTTTCTGGGAGGTGAGTGAGGGGTGGAGATATGTAGCTAGGGAATTTAGGGGGAACACTATCAGCTTTACAGTGTGGGTATTTTTAGGTGGATCTAGCTACAGTGGGCATGCTAATTGTATAACCTCTTAGCTCAGCTGTGTGTCCATCTGGTCAGTTACATCTCTTCAGAACCTCTATGGTTACAGTATCTATCGTAGTACTGGTAGCATCTAAGTATCCATATCACAGTCTTTCATATCTTACAGAGAGAGCAATACTACCAGGTACTGTGATTAAAGTATGGGTATATTTAGATGAACCTCTTGCCTACATGTGTATAACTCCATGCTATTCTGGCTGTAGAGATCAATGTTCTTCTCTGTTCATATCTAGTCATACCAGTACCAGATACTGTAGTTCGTTCGATCCTCTAGCTATACAGTAGCTACTGGTACTCTCTATGTATCCATGTTCTTCATTAAGGTGTTCATATTTCCTACTCTTCTTTAAGAATAACCATCCTTCGAAACATGGTCAATATGTGAATAGCTACTCATAATTTGGCATTTCATTAGTATTCATGTATAGTCTGCTCTTCGTCTAAGAATAACAATAATCAGCCATACACTTCTGACACACCTCTGGCATTGTCTTATTCTGTCTCTGGAACTCTCTCAGCACCACAGAACAGCCAATACACTGAGCCCACTCTTGCGATCCACTCATTGTCGTGATATCAACACCATTTTGAACTATTCCCGCGATTTCCTGTGTCGTAAAATCCAACTTCATGGTCTTAACCAACGAGTTATAAGACACTTCATGGTTAGGAACTTCAACGATCAAAGGAACATACCTATCACTTCCAGGAATCTGCTTCAGCTTGGAAACATCACATCCCATCCATAGAGGTTTCACCAAGTACTTTTCCTGGTACTCTTCAGGAGAAGGGACTACAGGAAACACTCCAGGACCCATCTCTTCAGTGACCTTGTTAGCCAGAGCTCTGAGAGTTTTGCCATCAGGAGTATTATTCGGAGGAGCTCCATCGGCATCTAGACAGAAAAACATGTCTACTTTTCTAGACGGCTGTACCATGGGCCATAGTGGGATACCCATTCCAGAATAGGCTCCATCTGCTCCATACAAGGCCATACCGTTATAAGGAGCTTCCACATCAGCAATACCCTTGAAAGGGTTGGGGTAGAAGATACCAGAGGGCTGCTGGTTGCCTTTAGCAAGTCCCACAATACTCAAAGCGGCTTTAGTCCATGATTTGGGACTGTTGAAAAGACTGGCTGTAGTACCCATGAAGAAGGATGCATGATCAAAGCCTGCAGTACAATCTCCACTAACTCGTCCATTTTCCATCTGAGAGCCTAGCTGGCCGACTGTCATGAAACTGTTGATTTGTTTATCATATGAACCAAATTCCAGAGGTGTAGGTTCAAGAATGGGGTTGGAAATGGTGATATCAGTAGCTGCCATGTCGCCTGTCTGTAGGGCAGTAAAGAGACATACTGGGAACGGTAGGTCGTAGTTTTTGTAAGCAGAAGATGATGTGATTTGAGAGAACGTCGTGTATCCACTATCCATCAAGTCTGAACCTACAACTAACCCAAACTCGTCTGTCAGTGAGACTCTGTATCCAGCCAGTCGTTTGCCTAGCGTCAAAGTAATCATTTTACCATACTCGCCAAAAACTGTCCATGAAAGAGGCTTCAATAGCTTGGGAATGTTGTTGTTCAGATTCCACAGCTTTTTGTGACTTTGAACGTCGGAAATCTGAGGCATATTGTTCATAGCTAGTGTAGCCAAGAGCCAAGACCCTCCAGAAGCGGAAGACATGTAGTTTACAGCCTGAAGGAGACCTCCTAGAGTCTTCGCATCTTGATTTCTTCCATCCATAGCCTTAACCACACCTGCAGACACCATCATAGACCTGTAACCTCCTCCTGAAAAGCCCAAAGCAATGTTTGCCGAGCCGTCTCTGTTAGCCATGTACTGGTCAACATCTAGGCCGGGAATGGACACTTTTTTGAGAAAATTCTTCAAAGCAACGGTCGATTTGGACTGTTTGGACATGATATAGTCGGATTCCGAACTCGAAATATTCCCTCCTTGTCGAATAAACGGCCCACTGGGACACTTGGTCTTGTACGGAGTGTACGAGCCTAGACCCACCACACACTGTAGCAGCGCCAAAAAAACGAGAAGTGTGTAGAGCATGTCGAGAGTAACCAGGTAGCATCTGCTTTCTCTATATATGCAGGGATCGTCTCATCCAAGACAGGGGAGCGTTGAACGAGCAGCATACAGGGGTCTATATGGAACATGTGATAACACGGAACAAACAAAACAAAACAACATATACAGATTGCTGTGGTTGTATAAGCACAGACATAAGTCATTCACTTTACTGTCACAGTCAATCGTTGTAGTCTCATCAAAGATCGACATCAACTTTAAAGACAAGATGAACTCGATGTGAAACGGCGCTGACGGTTGACAAGTGCAGGAGAGGTGTAGACTTGTGCAGTTGTGCAGTGAGAGTTCGATAGAAACAAAAATATGTTTTCAAAAAAGCTGTCAGTTTCGCTCATGACATGTCTCACACTTAGTCAGATCTACTTCAGGTCCGATAGTCAGGGTCTCGATGGATCTAAAACAGGGTCTAAACTCAGAAGAGCAGCCATGAAAACAAGGGGAAGCAGCAATTTTATGAAAACAGCAGTTTTCAGACATACAGCTGTTCGGGATATCATGTGTGTGTCATTTATTGCCAGCTTGTTGTTGGTTACAAGTTGGTATTGCTTTTCTGCTGTATCACTGGGTCTTCTTTGAAGCTAAGCTGCATCTCCAACTGTAAAGTAAGACAACATAGGGACAGACCTTGGAGCTCTGATGAAGCAAAGAGAACTATCCAATTATTTCATCTGACTTGTTTTCACATGCAAACGACTCATCAATACATATGTGAGTATTTCTGAAGCTGTAGCTCCCAAGCTAGTCTCTGTTGGACTCTCTATTATCATCAGCCTCCTACTTGTACTGTAACTGTAGATGGCTGTAAGAGGTCCATCGAACTATTTCATTTGAGCTGAGTTGATGGCTGATGCGTGTTTGTCATATTGAGACAGCTGTGCTTGTAGTGGTTGCTGCTATGAGCTATCAAGCTGCTTTCTGTATAGAGCCATCCACACAACACCAACTGTAAGACAACATAGGACCAGATTTTAGCCAACAACAGATCGTACTGTTCATAAATACTATTCCGTCTGACTTGTTTTCACATACAGACATAAAGATGTCAATAATACAGCTGTAAGCCCTCTGATAGCTATGAGTTGTTGGCTATCAAACCATAGCTACGATATTACACCTTACACTTTTTTTTTTCTTTTTTTTTTGTAATTCTTTTAACATCATACACAAAGTGTCAATAAATAAGTCGCGTCTACCATTTCTCTCTGCCAGTCTAAGCCTGGACGGAGTCTCGCAGCACGTTCTTCTTGATCTTGCCGGTAGAAGTTCTGGGGAGATCTTCGACCACAGCCACCTGTCGGGGAATCTGGTACGCTCCCATTCGCTCTCTCATCCAGGCAATCAGCTTGTCAGAGCAGAAAGGCTTGGTCTTGTCCTTGAGGATCAAAAAGGCCTTGGGGACCTCTCCGTACTTCTCATCAGGGATACCGACAACAGCCACCTCCAGGACGTTATCGTACTTGCAGATGACGCCCTCAACGGCCACAGAAGAGATGTTCTCGCCTCCAGAAATGATAATGTCCTTCTTTCGGTCGAGAATCTTGATGGAGCCATCGGGGTTGACAACAGCCAGATCACCGGTGTGGAACCAACCCTGCTCAAAAGCCTTGGCAGTAGCCTCGGGATCCTTATGGTACCGAGCCATGACTGTGTTTCCTCGGCACACAATCTCGCCAATCTCCTCTCCGTTTCGAGCAACGGGCTGGTTGATGTCGTTGTTGGCAATAACCTGGACAGTCTGAGAACCAACGAAAGCAAAGCCCTGTCGAGCCATGAGAGCAAACCGCTCATCGCCAGAGGTGCTATGCCAGTCCTGAAGGAAGTAGTTTCGCACAAAAGGACCGTACGACTCAGTCAGACCGTACATGTGCACGGGATGCAGGTTGAGGTCAAACATCTGGTTGAACAGAGCGGCGGAAGGAGGAGAAGCAGCCACAGTGACTCGAACAGTCTGAGGAAGACGTCGGGCCTTGGAGTTGTTCACCAGCATGTTGTTGACGGTGGGAGCAGCGTTGAAGTGGGTGATTCGGTCGTCCACAAAGAGATCCCAGATGTAGTCGGGCTCAATCTTTCGCAGCAGAACGTGAGTACCTCGAACAGCAGTCACAGAGTAAGGGAAGGTCCATCCAGCAGCATGGAACAGAGGAAGAGTCCAGAGATAGTTGCATCTGTTATGACCATCAACAGTTTCAGAATTCAGACCAGCTTCAATGATGTTGGACAAAGCACACAGGTAAACAGACCGATGAGTGTACTCTACAGCCTTGGGTTTACCAGTGGTTCCAGAGGTGTAGAAAAGACCTAGAATGTCGTCTTCATCTTCATTCTGCACGTGCAACCCGTCCCACGTCATATTTTTCTCCTTGGCCAGCTTCATTCCCTCCTGGACAACGTTGGAGTACTGAATCTCGCCAGCCTTGATAGGCACAGGAGTAGACACATCATCGTCAATGATAACCTCGCACTTGGCCCGAATTTCAGGAGAAATCAGGTGCACAAACTCCCGGTCGACCACCACACAGTCCGCATCACCCAGCTCCATCTTGTACGTGATTTCGCCCATGGTCAGTCTGTAGTTGAGACCGAGGACATAGGCTCCAGAGGCCACAGCTCCAAACATGGTCTCGAGATGGGCAGGAGTATTAGGACCACAAATAGCCACTCGCTTGAACTCCTTGCTCTTGAAGTAGGTGGCGAGTCCCAGAACTCGGTCGGCCATTTCTCCGTAAGATCGCTCGATTCGAACATTGTCACTTCCCTTGTGGATGTAAGCCTTGGCATTGGGCTCAATCTCAGCAGCTCGGGGAAGGAAGTAGGTGGGGTTCATGTTATGTCGGTTCACCTTGTCGGGCACATAGACGGTTTCGTCTCCCTGGACTCGAGGAAGAGTGTGGATCGCCTTTTCCAGAACCGCAGGTTTCACTCCCCCAGAGGACAGCTTGCCCTTGGCCATAAAGCCGCCATAGGTCTTGGTGGAGTGGAGTTGTCGGCCTAGCTGGGACAGTCGTTGCATTGTGGTTGTGTAGAGATGTGGATGGGGAGAAGAAGGTATATATACGGCGGTAGTGGTGAGGTACCCCTAGACCGGGTGGCCGGCAAAATTGAGTTTGGCCGATTCGTGGGGTTGCGTGCATGTTCGGGGCTTTGGCGGGGGTTGTATGTAGGTAAGGTTGGGCCATCTACATATGCATGGTGTTTGAGGCACAGATAGAGCTGTTTGTGTACGGTAAGACTTTCGATTCGGCCATTCATTCACCCGGCTGACTAGTGTCTATAGCACTACTTGTAGGCTAGTGTAGTAATCTTCAGAACTATCCCAAGGTACTTCCCCACATCCTGCAAAGCCCAACTCTAACATTAATTTGCAAAAGCTTAGGTTTCGCCATGACGTTACCAACTGCGTTTTCTTTTTGTCTGCTGCTCAAGCTCCCCGAAAAGACGCCGAACCATGGTGGCAACTCTTCGGAACGGTGAATGGAGAGTCGTATGGGTATGAGGGGAAGCCCGAAACGGGCGTAGCGCGATTCTGCACCCCTAGCGTAATCAGTAAATGGTTTAGGCTGGGGATAACTGGAAATTATAGGCGTCTCCGAGAAGCTGGTGACTAAGTAAAGGTTTAATTGGGTGAGCCAACTGAGAGTGATATTACTGTTGAGCTAATTAGATAGGAGATAAGGGGAATTTATTATTGGTCAACAGATAGAAAAAAGGGCTTTTTTTATTTTTTTTGGCAAATACGGATCCCCCAGGGTATAACGAACACTTGCAACCACCACAACAACCGCCATCTCTTCCGACTCTTCCGAAGTATGCGGTGTTTTCTTTGGCGCACACCTTCCAAATGCATGCTTCATGCGATGGAGTTAGACGGTACAAGTGGTGGGATATTGTAGGCAAATGAATAGTGGGGTTTGTTTGTAGCAGGTGGTTTTATCGGTTTAGCAGAAAAAAATCCCGGTTTTCTTCTTCCTTCATGTTCAATCATAGCCCTATCTTGTATCATCATACACTCTCCATATCTCACTTTCCACCTCCCGGAAAGAATATTCCGACATGTGTGGATCTGCATTTCTCTCTTCTCAGCCAATGCAACGTCTGTGCACCGCCTTTAGGCGTTAGACAGCGGAGATAAGAGTGTGGGGGTCGGGGAAGAGAGCAAGACATTTACTTAAGAGTTAGTTGGTATTCGAAGTATAGTTAACTAATAGCTTATAAGAAGAGCATACAGAACACACCCTCTCAACAGCGCTAAAGAGCTGCTACACCATCAAAACTGCTTATACACCATCCCCCACCTCTCCTTTCCCCTGGTACTCCTCTCCACACACCTCAGCTCCAAAATTACGCATCAAATCAGTGCGCAAATCCGTGTCGTCGCATTCTCGTCAGTATGCATGAAGCCGTATCTGGAGATCCGTACAACTAGGCGGTTATACAAGTCACCGAGGTTATTTTTAGCCAAAGAGGTAGCTAACAAGTCAGAGATAGTGGTATCAGCCTGCTTTTCCAGTTTCCATGATATTTTCGTTATTCTGAAAAGTTTCAAAAACGCACCTTTTTTTAGTCATCATCATGTCGGATAAAACTTCCCGAGAGCACGCCCATTGCACACATAACTGCCACACTGGAAGGTTATTATGTCACGTGATGTATACACAAGTCACATGACCTATCGTTGTACTCACGTGACCACATATTTCACTCGGTCACGTGACCACTCGACCCTCCGTAGAACCCATCAATGGACAATAGCCTCGCTTGGATTGGTCCCACTTCCCCCACTTAAAAAAAAAGTGGCTCTTTTTTGTCGCTGCTCTTTTGTTCGTTGCTGAGACTTGCTCCGTAATTACAGTGAGGGGGAGGCATGGACATGGAAGGAACTATGAACATGAGATGGAAGAAATATACAATGATGAAGGCCACAAGAAGCAGCACTGGTAGATCGCTAGACTGTGCAACGTGTTACACTAGAGCTAGTATTCTGTAGTTGTTTAATTGCACAGCTTGATGTTGGTTGCATTATGAAATGGCTTGTATGGATCATGTCTTCTCTAATGGTCTGTTGTCTGTCTATACAGTAGTAGGGTAAGCCACTCCAGCTGACCTGAGTCTGACCAGTTAGTGCATAGAGTTACAAGGCTGAGAGTCACTCACAGATCAGGCGATGTGCAGTGGTCGAGTGGTATAGACAAGGAGATAGCTAGGAATCAAAAAAAACACTGTATATTCACTGGTCACGTGACCTCAAACATAATACTCAGCCCATACTCTAGCACACTCAGCCATCGTCCACTCCAGCTACTCCTCACGGAATCAAACTTTAGTGGAGCAACAAGGTTCATGGACTAAAGTCCAGGTCCCAAAAGGTCAGAGTCGGGGTGAAGGGAGGTGTGTTTTTGGAGGCAAAAGACCGGGTTTTTCTGGCCAAAAACAGCGGCATCGTGTTTGTGGCCCCCAGTTGCCCCATTTCACCTCATTCCCTGCTCTGCTACACCGCCCACCCACTCACATCACGTGTGGGGGTGGACTTACCCTACGTCACCTCCTCTTACCCTACCTTCCCCCATTGGGTCGGCGCCAACCCACTCACTCTTGGTTGTGAAATTTTCACTTTGCTGTTGCTCCAAATTTTAAGTGTCTGAACACGAGGATAATAGAGGGCTGCTAACATGTCTGTCTCCAAGGTGAGTATCTGAGTGGAGGAGGAGGAGGAGGAAATGGGGAGGATGCGAAATGCAAAAGACCATGAGAAAGAGGGGATCACCCCACACGATCGAGCAAGAGATGAATCACGCGACGATACACAACACACAACAAAATGATTGGAACGACAGGCACAACGAAACGACCAGTTGATGCCAGTGACAAATGATGGATTGATCTGTGATGTGGATTGTGCAACAAAAAAAAGCTGTGCAAATCTGTGGAACCAGTGGCATCATTTGCATCATCTGTTGCATCATCTGCTGTATCTGTTGGGTATGATGCCACATCAGTTGTACCATTTGCTGTGTCGTCTGTGTCTGTTGCAGCATGCTGTGGCATCATCTGTGTGATACGTTGTTGCTGTTCCTTACGTCGTTCGTGACCTACGGCCACTTACTTCCGTGGCCACTCTCTCTAGTGTTGTCCGTTCGGACCTTCGGCCCTCACTACCGCTCACTTCCAGGCTAACCCAGAACCTTTACGAAATCCTCGGAAACGTGGAGGAGGACTCCAACAAGGTCATTGTGACCAAGGAGCTCACCAAGAACTCCGGCTCTTCCAAGAAGTCCGCCGCTCCCCGAGACCCCGGTGCTGCCCTTGGCGCTTCCAAGAAGTCCAACCAGCCCCTGCGAGACCAGAACCGGTCCAAGTCCACCGAGCCCCAGGCCGAGAAGAAGGGCAAGCCTGCCCGAAACCCCCGACCCGACCGACGATCCCAGACCGGCAAGTCCGACTCTGCCAAGAAGGTTGGTAAGGGATGGGGAGACTCCAAGGGCAAGCTGGCCGACGAGAAGGCCGGCGATGCTATTGCCACCAAGGACGAGTCTGCTCCCACCGAGCCCGAGACTCCCGTTAAGGAGCCCGTTGCCGAGCCCGACAACACCAAGACCCTCGAGCAGTACCTCGAGGAGCAGAAGGCTGCCACTGCCAAGCTGTCTTCCGGCCGATCTGTGCGACAGGCCAACGCCGGTGCCGAGTCCAAGTACGCCGAGTCCAACGTCTTTGACAAGGAGGAGGCCACCGACTTTGTCTCCGGTACCAAGGCCAAGAACGTGCGAACCCGAGCCCGAAAGGAGAAGGTTCTGCTCGAGATTGAGCCTGCTTTCCCCGTCAACCGAGGCGACCGACCCGAGCGATCCGAGCGATCTGAGCGAGGCCCCCGAGAGAACCGAGGAGGCCGAGACGGCAAGCGAGGTGGTGACAAGAAGGGCGGCTTCCGAGCCCAGGAGCGAAAGACTCCTTCCGTCAACCTCTCTTCCGCCTCTGACTTTCCCGCCCTTGGCGCTTAAGCGGTCTGCTCTAGCTTGACCCATCTCTGAACGAGATCTATGTGCCTGGATAATTAGGTACGAATGAAAATCATCATGAAGACTGAGTGTGATCGTAGAACATGACAACAGTAGTCGTCAGTAGTCGTCAGTGTGTAGCTCACTGCTGTAGTGTAGTGTGTAGTGCTGTATGGTGAAGTTGTGTATAACCAGTGCTGTGCTGTCGCATTAATTTGTTGACGACTGGTCGTGTTGATGTGCCGTTATTGACATCGTCTTGTCGCGTTATCGTTATGGTTGACAGTGTAAGGGCTAAGCATAATCTCTTCGAAAGTTAGACTGTGAGATGAGGTGTTGTCCTACAAGTAGACACTCGTCAGTGGCTGTGTAGATAATGACACGAAAATAAGTCACTCTGGGGTGCAGCTATTAAGGGGATACGGTGTATTGGTAGTTATGATAAATGGAGTGGTACATATATAAGGGGCATACTGTATCTCTTATTACAGTCTGATAATATCCTCCCTATAGTCAAATGCACTGTACTTGTACTTGTAGGTAAACATCACTTTAAGTCACAACTTTTGGTGACAACCCGGTGAGATATTAATACCAGTGTACTCCCACAGTCCGTATGATTCTCCACATACCAGTTGGTCTCGTCAGCTCACGTCTGGCCCATTTCACACCGCCCTGGACTGCCACCCAATAAACTCTTCCTGGGCTGCTTCTTCTACTTTATTGGTCTCTGAACGGAAGACTCCAGCTCGCTCAATAATGCTGCTATCGAAAAACCGACAACACTATGCGATTCCCCGTACCCTTCTCTCTCTGAATCCTCGTCCACTAATCTCTCACTCTTCATTCACCAGTTCTGTACTGTTGCCTGTTCAAAATTAAACATATTCCCCACAGCCATCATGCAAGGTCAATGCGGCTGACAGATCTATAAGCCAAGCCCATCTCCAGGTTTTCGCTCTTCAACTTACGAAATGGACCAGGTGACTAAAGATATCGATCAATTGGTGGTGGACGTCAAGAAGACGGTTGAAGAAGACGTTTCAAACAGCAAAGAAGAGGTGACTGTTGAGACTGTTGAAGTTGAGACTAAGGAGGCCAAAGATGATACTGAAGACACTAAGGAGGTGAAGGAAGATGACACTGAGAAAGACGATAAGGCCACTGCCTGCGTCCTGGAAGAATCAAAGGAACTGAACATTGGTTTCACAGTGCCTTATGACGACGGATACACTTCTCCTTATATCGATCTAGGGTCTGGGTTCATGAGATCTTTTGACCATTGTCTGGATAAAGATGAGATTGTTCTGTCTAGCGAGATGATTGTCAATCTCACGGACGACAACAAAATGGTCACTTTATGGCTAGATTACCCTCTGGACGACGAGTACTCGTTCAAAATCTACCCTGAAGACGCCTCAAAGGGCTTTTCCAGAGGACATCTTCTCAAGGAGATTAAACGCACCTACGATAGACTGTATGTGGAAGAAGAGGAGACCAGTTCTCGGCCGGTAGAGAACATTCCAGGTATGCTGAATAGAGCTACGACTGATGGAAACTATGGAGTTTGGGGTCATGCTCTTGATGATCTGGTACTTCACAGGATTTCGTATGATGCCGAAAAGAACGAGATTTGGTTGGGGATTGATAGTTAATCAATTGGGTGGAGATGAGACAGTCAATGTAGTATTGTAGTGGTTGTATGAGGACGAACAAATATGCCTCTCCACCTTAAACAAACGTTTAAACGTTTATACTGTAGCTTACTTTGGATGTAGATTTGGAATGAGAAGAACCAGGGTGTGTTTCAGGTGTTGTACTGGTCTCTACTGTTGTTGTTTGTGTGTCTTTTGTCATAAATACAGCTGACAGTTATCAGATCTTGCACAGTACATCAGATATCACCACATCTTGCTGATCAGAGATCTACAAACAGCTATTCCAGAACAACTCTGTTTGAGCAAACTTGTTCAGGGTGGGTATTATGACTTCTCCGATATACGTTCCTCTTGTCCGAAGCAATACGGTTAAACTCATGCCTTTCTGTTTGACCATAAGAGGAACTTATGAGATGCAAAGACGGATCTCGAAACTGTATCTCCGACATGGTCGGAGAACTGTATCTCAACTGTATCTGTGGGGTGTATACAGACGAGTGTTTGTGTCACGAAGTTCTGAGCAGTCGGATAATTGTACCACAAAAAATATCATACTGTCAAGTTAGTTTACACCAGATCTTTGTCATACTGCAGTGACTGTGGGTATAGCTGTTCTTCTTTCATACACTCTAAACTCCTCCACCTTAACGATATTATACCAGGGTTATACAGAGTAGACTCACGTAAACAGCTCGGAAGTCAATGAATCAACACGTGGAGTTCGATTCTGGGGTATAAAAACCACGGTAAACCCGTTGTTGAACTCCACACACCAAACAACTATGCTTCTCTTCCTCCTCCTCTCTGCTGTTCTGGTAACTGCTCAAGGTATTGCCCAAGCTACCCAGGAGACCTATGATCTTCTCAACTACGCTGAGAACCTCTCTGGACTTGCTGCTTGTGTCAATCCTCTCACTCCCTTCACTAAACCGTTCCAGTGTATCGGTAGATGCTCTGACTTCCCTGATATGGAGCTCATCACTGAGTTCTCGCCTAAAGACCTGTTTGACTTCTCCATCTCCGGTTTTCTCTCAGTTGACCACAAACGAAAGGTGTTCTGGCACGTTTTCAGAGGCACTACTACAGTTAACAACGGTATTTCAGATCTCCGACTCAGAAGACAGCCCATGACCGCTTGGAACAACCCCCAAATGGACTGTCCTGACTGTCAAGTCCATCTTGGCTTTCTGACTGCTTACAACCAGGCCTATGATCAGTTCAAAGAGAGTATGCTTGAAACCATTTCCAAATACCCAGACTACCAGATTATCGTCACTGGACACTCGTTTGGAGGAGCTGCTTCGTTCCTACATGGAATCAACCTCAAGACTTCGGGATACGATCCTCTGGTCATCACTTCAGGCCAACCTCTTACTGGAAACAAAGCTCTGGCAGACTACAACGATAAACTCTTCTTTGGAGATGAGCCCGACTTCCTAGCTCAAGGTCCTAAACGTCGGTTCTATAGAATCACTCACAGAAACGATCTTGTTCCTCGAATTCCATTCTGGACTCCCTTCCACCACTCAGGAGGAGAAGTGTACATCGACTACCCAGTCAATGCTCCTCCTCTGAACACTATCAAGGTCTGTGACGGTCAACAGAACCCTCTGTGCTCGTTCTCGACTTCTCTGACAAACGCAGCGTTCACTGGAACTCTTCAGGCCGCCCACTTCTTCTACTTTACCATCTTTTTTCTCTGTGGAGTGAACATCGCTCCTCCTCTCAACACTGAGCTTCCAGCTGGTGTTTGGGGTCACTAACAAGTTTTAAATAACTCCATGTAACGCGGTGTAACTCGATATAACTCTCAATATACTAACTCTCAATATCTATTATTCGTATACCTCGTACTTGCACAACCCCTTATGGTGCTTCGTCAAGGTTTAGATCAGGTCGTATTTTTCTCACACGACCAAGCCACGCTATTTCACTACAAAGACATATAATAAGACTAAGAAGCCCATAAATATACAATTGGACTGACCCTTTACACCCACTACCCTTCCCCTATAGCATCCGTTATTCGTAAAAGTTATTCGTAATATGTTATTCGTAATATGTTATTCGTAATATGTTAAGTTATGTTAATGTATAAATCATGAGTATCGTTGGTTGGAGCGTGCACATGTGCAGTCCGACGACAATGAGGGGGGCTATTGTAGCTAATAAAAAAAAGTTAGGTGTGTTTCTCTGGTGGAGTATCATAGAGCCAGCTGAAGAGTGCAGTGCGTGGGGTGCATATAGCCTTACATTGCTGATCGTGTGCGAAAAGGCTAATTGGAAAAAGCCTGCATTGACCTGCAGCGTTCCCCATCTTAACCAGTCCTCTACAACGACCGCAGCTGGACCAGCGCGCTGATGGCGTCCTCCTCCTTGGTCCGCACCGCCGCATTGATCTCCTTCTTGTCCCGCATGTGGCCGTCCAGGTTGAAGAACGTGGGCGACTGCGCATACGAGTGCGCCGCCGAGTTGGGCGTCTGGTGGCTCAGCGACAGCGTGGGAGGCGACACCATGGACTCGCGCCGCAGCGACTCTGCGCCCATCGACTGCCAGTCCTCCTCGTCCGTCTCGCTGTGCCGGGTCTGCCCGTCGTAGTCCCGCACGTCGTCGTCCTCGTCGTCGTCGTCAAACACGGCGTTCTCGATCGGCTTTCGCGACGAGTGGAACATCATGTCGTCGTCCTCGAGGTCCACGTCGTCGGTCCACGCGGACGACGCCGTGCTGCTGCCCACAAGGCCGCCCATGAGGTACGTGGCGGCCTGGTCGGTGGGGTTGAGCGTGGGCGAGATGGGGGGCCGGCCGTGAGCACCATTGGTGGACACGGACGCTCGTCGACGAGCCAGAGACGCCAGTGAAGATCGAGCGGCAGTTGCAGAGTCAATCTCCTGCTTGATGACGTCCCGGTCACGGGCAGAGGGCTGCTCAGGCTTAACGTCACCAGGCTTGGCGGCCTCCATCTTGGTCTCACCGTTCTGGTGAGCGGCCCATCGTCCCCAACCGACCTTCTCGAACGTGATACCATTCGTCTGGTCGCCGGCGTCCAGCGCCGCAATGATGAGTCGTCGCTGCTTGGACAGCGACAGGTCGCCAAAGCCGCGGATAGTCATGGCGAGGTGGGTGGTCAGGTGCCGGATCGCCAGCGGGCCCTGGGCCATGAGCAGGCGCGACAGTCGCTCGGGTGTCACAGCGGCGGCGGCTGCCAGAGCCACGGGCGAGTTTGTGTTGAGCGGGCCGTTTCCAGAGTACGAAGAGGCGCCGGAAGGAGGCGAGTTTACTGCCGATCGCGACTCGGTGGAACTAAAAGATGGCCGCTGAGCAGCACTGAACGACGCGCTTCGCGGGTTGGGCGCCGAGCCCACGGTGGAAGGCGTGGACGCGGTGGATGAGAACCGTCGCTTGGTGTGAGCCACTGACGAGTTGTACGGATGGGCCGTGTTGCGGGTGTTCTGCGACGCGACAGCCACACCGGTGGTGGGCACTCGGGATGCCAGCTGCGACGAAATGGGCGGCTTGTTGGACGGGGAAGCCGGTCCAAAGAACGGCGACGCCTGGTTGGAGGGAGGCGTGCCGTAAAACTGCTGTCTGGACGACGACAGCGATGAGGGAGTCTGATGTCCCGATCCACCAGATAACGACATGGACGAGGGCGTGTTGAGTTTGTGGTGCTCGTTCTCCTGGGCCAGAATGTTGGGTGATCGGAAGGATGAAGGGGGAGTAGGGGAGAAACCAAAGTCCAGCGTGTCGGTGGTGGTGTGGTGGTGTCCGAGCTTTGCCATTTGTCGGATGGCAGCTCGTGAGTCTGCGGCCTCGAGCTCGTCGGATCGCGACATTCGTCGGCTTTGCAGGGGGATTTCCAGCGACATCTGTGTTAGTGGTTAAGAGGAGGGTG
The DNA here is from genome assembly GCA_900519075.1 of Yarrowia bubula. Classification (NCBI taxonomy): domain Eukaryota; kingdom Fungi; phylum Ascomycota; class Dipodascomycetes; order Dipodascales; genus Yarrowia; species Yarrowia bubula. The sequence continues at coordinate 25,879 of ULGX01000009.1, forward strand.
AGGATGGGTTTGTGTTTAAGGTCTGTTGAGCTGATATTTCAGCTTGACCTGTAGTATGTAGGTGCCATGCCACACCAACACACGACACTTGGCAGGTCTTCCTGCACTGAAGCAGGGTAGAAGTCACGCGATAGAGCACCCCATCAAAGAGCACAGATGATTGTGTTATGTCTGTGTCCCGTTTGCGTCCGGTTTGTGGCAGTTCCATTAGTCATACTCACTGTAGTTGTAGGTGTAGTTAGATTAGGCGTGTCTGGTATGGTGGTGGTGATGGTGGTGGTGGTGATTAAGGTGGTGATGAACCAGTGGTGTTTGTGTGTGTAATACGTCTGGTTTGTGTCCGTTCTGTTCTGAAGATGATTGTGGTGTACCGTTCACTCCTCGTGTTATTAACTCAGTCTGCTGATGCACGTTGCTGTGAGATTCTGCGGGGAGATGAGTGAGTCTGGTCACTGGTCACTGGTCACTTGATACTTGTTCGTTGTTGATGTTTGGTGGTGGTGTGGAGAGTTGTAGGTTGTCAACAGTAAAGTGAAAGACACAGGTTGACTTGACTACCGACTTGGAAATTTCACTCGCCAATAGAGTTGGTCAGCGTGTGGGGCGGAAAACGAGCACGTTGAACATGAGGTAATGTTAGTGGAACAAAGTACGGCTTTTGTGGCATTTACACAAAGCGAATATAGTACGGTCAAGACATACACATTGTAACACCTACAAACACACTCCTCTACACCTCCTCTACACTCCAACGCCACCGTTGACGTCTCATCTCCCTTGCACTCCAATTAGCGACACTGCCCTATCCCAAAGGCTAAACGCTCTTCCAAAGGGGGTAGAGTTTAACCAGTTGCGGAGCGACGTGTCCCAGTGATTGGTTGTGTAGAGACCATGGTGGGAAGCTGGAAAGGCTGGATTAGTGCTCATATAGGTCACGTGACCATTGTGTACACCCCTACACCTTCGAATTTCACTTCCAACCCTCCCCTTGACCTCCACTCAAACGGCCACGTGGTGCAGCTTAGCAGCTTATCGTGATGATGAGCATATGAGTCCCCAGTGCGTTAAAAGACAAGGCGGAAATGAGCTCGGCTAAATCCAGGCTAACAGGGCTCTAAATGAAATGGGGAAAACGTAGGGGGGGTGGTGGAGATCCGTAGAGTCGGAATCCGGGGTCAAAACGCCGAAAATACCATCCCTTCACCCTCAAAAATCACACCCATCGCACTTAAAGTTGTTCATGTCTTGTCATTTAGTCTAATTGGGTAATATCCGCGAATAAGCCGCTTACAGCTTGTTTTGTCTTTTCCGAGTTATGGTCACGCCTCCTTGCTAAACCAGAATATGCATACTGATAGGCGTTGAAGACCGTAAATAGACGGGGGTCAGAGATACGCGATAGGTCGGTGAATAATGGGAATATCGAAGAAATATATACACCAGTAGATTTCTCGGACCCAGACGATTCGAATAACACCTCTTTTGACCCTCTGAGACCTACTTTTACGTCCCAATCGCCCCATTTCAGATCCGAATACGTCATGTCTCACCCATAAATGTCCACTTACATCACACATGCCCAAGTCCGTATTTCACTGCTCTAAACAGACACGACTGATTTGTATATGCCTCGTTTGCTGCATGCTTAGGTAAACATTGCTATCAGAGTCTATTGGCGGCCAAACACAAAAATACGGCTATCAAAATGCTCGCACGAGCGGTGCCAAGCCGATGGACGTTAAATCAGGCCGATATTCCGTGTTTTGAGCGATTTCCACCACTTTTAGTCACGTGCCGTCCCCGCCGGCTAACCTAATAAGCGAGCCATGTCTAGCCGAGACATTTTCTGGGGGAGGGGAAGTCTGCGGGGTTGTTTTTGTGAGGGTCACGTGTGTGTACATGTCACGTGATGCGAGGGTCACGTGGTGCATAATCGAAACCTTGTTTGATTGCCACAAATGATGCATGGCAGATGACCCATCAACTGTTACACAGGTATGTGGGTGGGGTATGTTTTGATTGAAAAATAATCCACTTTTCATTTTTCATTTTTCAGGCCGAAGAAATATTATGCAACGCTGATGGGTTTCAGGAGTGGCCATGGTAATTTCCACTTTTACGCGTAATCCATGCAAGTGTCACCCCCGGCGAGATATTATAACGGTGGTAGAGAGATGAGAAAAGAAATGTGCTCAGCTGGTGGTGCAGTGCAGATGAAACAGTACGGCTCTGAGGGGGTGGTAGTTGGCTTTAGTTGGGTTGAGTGGGGGTACTTGGCTGAGCTTAAGTAAGTGGGTTTGAGAAGTGGGCGGGAAATGGGATTTCAAGATAAAAACGAGATAGGGCGGTTCTGGGGGGGTTGCAGGGTCTTAAAAAGATCGTGTTCATGAGGAGAACGATAATATCTACTCTATTCGTTCTTTAAGGGCTTTCATCCCATTGTACAGTTGTTGAGTCTCTATACGAGTACCAAATGTAAGATTGTGGCTACTGATGATTGTGTTAGTTCGTCTGAAGTGTTGAATACCGGTCCCCAACAGTATCAGCAACTTCTTCTTTAGTCACTGAAAGGACTTACACACTCTTTTAGGAACCTCTTGATATTCTACATCTGTTCAAGTACATAACTATAAGGGGAAACTCCAAGGGCTGTCAAAAACGGGGCTTTTTTGCCCTTATTTGAGGTCTGCTGGGGTGAAGATGGGTTTACGACTTCCTCTTCTGTTTGTGTCAGATTTCTAACGGGCAGAGCTCGTTTGAAGGTCATTTCCCTAGCTACCTTCTTGCTGCCTAAGTAATGATAGTGAGGTTAGTATTTGGTGATGGAGATCTGAGAGGTGAAATGGTATATGATAAGGGAGTAGCTACAGTAATGGGCTTTGCGATTGTTACCAGATCATTAGTGTATGCTTCTCTAATGAATGTCACAGTCACTCTTGAAAGTAGAGATGAGCTTATAGAGACTGTGTTCAGTATCTCGTATAGTAGAGGCTGTGCTGTTAAAGTAGCTATTTATATTGATTGACAGCAACGCACAGTACCAGTTGTAGCAAGAGACAGTTAACTCGGGTGGCTCTGAGGCTGAGCACTGTCCTAGAGGAGCTACCTGTAGCTGACCGTAACGGGTCTGTCCAGTAAGAACCAATCACAAGTTGAAATTATTGATAGGCTAACTCTTTGATGCCAAGTAACGACTTCTAGAGGTACCTGGACCTACCCTCCTTTTTTCCATATCTAAGTATACCGTACCAGCAGAGCCAAGCCCTATGTCCATAGATATGAGTAGTACCTCTGTATTGGTTGAAACCTCTTTCAGCCTTCTCAACCTCAGTCCATAGTGTTCAATGACAACTATTAGTTCTCTATCTTCACATATCCTACAATGCATCAAGTCATAGTGCCTCTGTAGAAGACTGTCTAGCATAAGTAAAACAGCTGCATCTCCTTTCGCCTCTCCAAACATAGAACATGTCTTCAACAATTGCTCTCTACAGCTCCATTAGTTGCAGTCTTAGTCTAGTCCTGCATAGTTTCTGTTTGCAGTCTTCCAAGGCATCTCACTTTGGCCGTATCTGTCTCACGTATATCTTCAAAAAGAGGTGAGACGGGTGCCTGACTGTTTCAGTCGTATTACCAGTATGTCTGTATCAGGTCTACTTCAGACAGGATCGCGTTCGTATCAGTCTTGTTAGTGCGACAGCGCGACACAGCTAACTAAAACACTAGGCAGAATGTAACAAGCAGCACACAGCTCTAGAGACTTGACAAGAAATGCCTTATACATCGAGCATTATCTGCCCACATCAACAGTAATCTCCTGATTCTGCGAAAAATGCCCTCAGTCAGTGTCTGCTCTGTATATCAAGAGGACGATACACAGCACTAGGTATTCCTTAAATCTCAGTATAGAAAAATAGGCTACGTTCAATATCAGTACACACCGCACCCAGTGTCTCTGTATCATGTTCTGCATAAATGGCCATCAGTATTATTTGTCTTCTACAAGCAATTCGTTATATGTGAAAATATTGCAGTTTTCTGTTAGCTACGGTAGTCTAGTATGGTGTTAAGCAAGTCAGTCTTATGTATCAGTCTTTATCATAGTGTCCTGTAAGAAGGAAAATTGTCTGTTCTGAGTCTCACTGAGGTCAGTGAGTGTCTGCTGTGTCACATCTGTCTTCTTTATAGTCTTCTGTTTTTTACTGTTATCTCTTTACATCTACTGGTATGCTTTGTTCAAATAATCAATTTTGCATTTCGGCTACTGTTTTACATGATATATTACAGCGACCTTTGGGGGATGACGACATTTTTAGTAACCAAGGGCAGCGAGGGCCTTGGCGGCCTCGGAGTCAGCAATCTGGGCGGAGGCAGCCTTGGTCTTCTTGGCAAGAGCAGACTTCTTGGCGTAGTAGGCGGCGGACTTGACCTTTCGCTTCTCCTCGAGGTTGGCGACAACGTCCTGGTACTTCCAGCCAAACTCGTGAGACACTCGTCCGACAGTGCAGTACTTTCGGCCGGGCTTGAGTCGCAGAACTCGAAGGGCCTGGGGAACGACCATTCGCTTCTTCTTGTCGTAAGGAGGGGGAACACCCTCGAAGACCTTAAGTCGCTCCAGAGCAGCCTTGCCTCGGGCAGTCTTGTGGGGGATCATACCTCGAACGGCCTTGTAGAAGATTCGAGAGGGGGCTCGGAAATGGAAGGGACCGTGGGTTCGGTTGAATCGAGTAGCCTTTCGCAGGTAAGCGGCGTACTTAAGCTTGGATCGGAAAAACTCCTGAGAGATGTTCAGGGCCTCACATCGCACAACGACAATGTTCTGGCCGTCGAGGATCTGCTTGGCAACGGTGGATGCCAGTCGACCGAGAAGGTGTCCCTTTCCTGAGTTAGAATGTGTAAAGGGGGTACAAATGGACACAACTGAAAAACGTGCAGAATTTGCAAGACACAGACAGAACAGCTACAAAGGCACAGAAAACACACAAACACACAGGACACGTCACACACATCACACACCTTCTGTGTAGCTCCCATGCTCCTTTTGTGTACCTCCAAATGCTCCTTCTATGCTCTGTCCTATGCTCATATCTCCTGCTAAACATCCAGCAATATCGTCTGGTTTGGTCGTATTTTTCCTGCCACAAACAGTCCATGTCGTGGTATCCATATCTCCATCGCCTTGCGTTACTCACCGTCAATCACAACAACAGGTTCAAAGGTGCTCATTTTCGTAATGTTGTCGAACTTGTAAACAAATTGTGAAAAGATTCAGATTTTGATTTTACGAATCACCAGAGTCGTTTTCGTTGGGACCAAAACCTTTTTTCGGCTAAACCGTCACGTGCAGAGTGGGACTGCTTTTTCCCGGTTGGGAGGAGAAACGGACAACCCTAACCTTGCAGGGAAGTAGCCCTAATATGTTGCCCGATTGGGATAAACACTCATGGTCACGTGAGCAAGCACAAATAAATCAATAAAAATCGGAAAAATCGGAAAAATCGGGAAAAATCAAATTCACCCTCTAGAGACCTCTGTATTCCTTATTTATTCATTATTATTCCACTTCAAGTAATTTTCGCAAAGTCACACGACCTCTCACGTGACCTCAACGGCTCTAGTGCCGCCTACATGTCGAACCAGTCGAATGCAGAAACGCTTATGCGAAGGTGTACATGTGACAAGCTATTTTGGGCTGAAGCGAGATCCAGTGGTTTTGTACAACGGAAATATTGTTTGTTCCGGTTTGTGTAACATCTGTTTGTGTCTTCGGCTATGGTGATATCAGCTCATCTCGTATTGTCAAGGTTAGTGTGAGGGTTTGAAGATTTTGCCGATTAGAGATATTGAAGTGTGCTTGTCTTGAGTGTCTTTACAAGTACGAGTACCGGTACCTGGTAACGTAAAGTACCAATAGCCATATCTACTATTAAACCAGTATTCTCAGTATGTTGAGTGAAGGAGTGGTTTTACATCTTAAGCATTGAAGATCATCATGGTGTAGACTCCTAAGCTTACTGATGGTGCTCTGACTACCTTGACGTTCACAAGTCTTTTACCGGTAGTCACCTAAAAGCATGTTAATCGTGTAAAGTAAGAGCTATACGGTCTGTTATGTAAGCACACCTGAGTTGCACTGGACTCTGTGGTAAGATTGGAGGTGGTTACATTAAGCTGTATCTGCTGATAAGTGTGTTGATCTTCAAGCTGTGTCTATGACAGTGAGTTACTGGAAGAGGTCATATTCATGAAAATACGGATAATGTGTTAATTCAAGCCAGTGATGGAACTTGCTATTGGCTGTGCTCTGTGCTCTGTATCTATAAGCTGCAACTTGTACTTACTTCGGTTAGTAGAGAGTTAGTGAAGGTTATCAAGTAATTAGTTATATTATGCTGAACATACAACTCAACCAAGGTCCTCTAGAGTATCGTAGGAACAGAGGCATGCATAATAATAATCACTCACATACCGGTTGTCTAAAACTATACTCTATCAAACAGCCCATAGTGCTGATAGTGCTGAGGCTACAAGTACAAGTATGTCCTAGAGAACTGAATGAACAGAGGTTAGATATTTTATTACAAGTACTTGTATATTCCAATCCCCTATTGATCAAAATTGACACCAAACAAGTGAAACAGTTCCTGATCTTGTTGCACATTATTTTATGTCATCAGTATTGCAGGCGTATACCATGGGCACTTAACAAGCAGTTCTGTAAGCACATCAAATCAATATCAATAAACACATCAATAAGCCCTCAAAAGCCATCTTGTCACTACAAGTACGCCCATACGAATACTGGTACAAGGATACCGGTATGTACTTGTAGCTATCTCACCACCCATAATATACACCCCACAGAAATTATTGGAAATATACTAGTACGGGTACTTGTATGCCCAATGCGAAACATAACTCCGACGACACTTATATTATACGCCCGAAAAAATAACAGTCAAGCTGATTTTTACCACCTTCAATTGGAGGGTTGTCGACCCCTCCTTTATCTTTGGCATATTAAACAGGGTCTGGAAGTGGTAACTTAAATCACCGATTACTCATCCAATTTTGATGCTAGAGACATGGGAAAACCTGGAAACTGCTCGCCATCACGTGACCTTCATATCCCCCTAAAAATCGTCGTTATTCCTCCACCCAACCAGCCACACCCTTCCCCACACTCCTGCATGTGTGCTGCGCCAATAGTCTTATTTTCAACCAAGGTTTGGCTCCGCATTGCATGATAATATGCATCACATGGTAACCACACCATCACAGTGAGAGACGACAAGGGAACAAAAGCACAGACAAGATAGCGAAAGCTGTGAGAAATCAGATACAAAAACGCATTGCTATTACACAAACACAAACGCAACGACTGTTACACAAACACACCATTTCAAATCTCAAATAGCGGCTTTTTACTCCGCCATTACACTGCCATCAGTACTTGCTCCATTGCTTTCCACCACATTACATCATGAACTCGTGCTCCAGCAGTATCAGCGAGACGCCGAAAATCACCATTCTTCTGTCTTCCGGCGAACGAGCAGAATGGGCCCTTGATGACTCGTTTGTGGCGGCTCATAACCTGTCGATAAAGTCATGTGACGAGGCTACAGTTGGCCAGCTAAAGCATTGCATTGCCACCAAATGGGCTGATTTCAAGACAAACACAGAAGCTCCCGATCCATCGAGATTGCGACTCATTTATCTCGGTAAAATTTTGGAGGAGGCTCAGACACTGGAGGGAGTGGGATTGGGGTCTGGCGCCCAGGCCAATGTTTCTTCGGTCATTCATGTGTCTGTGAGACCGGAATCGTTCCAGTTGGACTCAAAGAAGAGTGCTACGGGGGGTTATTCGGTGCAGGCTGGGGGGGTGGTAGAGGGGGGGAGAGAGGGGGGAGGGAGGTGTGGGTGTTGTGTGGTGATGTAGTATTTATTAAAGGAGGACATGTGAGGGCGCAGCCCGAATGTGTCCGACCAAATTAAAATGAGGACATGAGGAGGACATATGAGGACGCAGTCCGAATGTGTCCGACCAAACACTTTCTGTAGTGCACTGTACAAGTACCGGTAGTTGTTTGTAGTACAGTAGTTGTTTGTAGCATTGCAACTGCTTGTGGTATTGTAAATGTAGAACAGTAATTGCTCTTGGTATTGTGGTCAGTGTCTTATTTCAATGTCTGAAGATACTGGCCCTTCTCTTATACTGTAGCTGTCGGTACAAGCTTAGCTACAAGTAATTGTTTCCAAAGCAGTACTTACTTGTGGTATCATAGTTGTTTGTAGCAATGGTGATCTACAACCATGGTGATCATTGGGTGTATCTTTGATGGGTGCTTTAGAGATGCATGATTAGATCTGTCACATCTTGAGGATGTAACGTATACATATATACCCAAGAGCTCAAGGGTCGTGTTTCTATATCATACCAATAGTAAAGAGAGCTCCATAATTGAAGTTCTATGTTGGTTAGTTGAAATTGTAGCTAGCTCTTAAGTTCTATAGAATCAAACAAGATGATGAACTCCATAGAAACTATTGTCTTCTTCCTTACAGCACTCCTGTTCACCTTCAAAAGTGTAGACATATTCGAATAACAAAAGCTGTTGGCTGTCTAAGCTGTCGTATAAGAGAGGGTTGTGAAACAGTTACCTGGTACTGTAGCTAGTTTAAACTGAACAGTATAAAAATGGGCAACAATTCTAAAAATGAAGCCGTACTGTACAACTGGTAGCTCTGAGCAGCTATGACTATGATATCGCTACAGTACCATCATATCTCCGATCCAGTATCACTGATAGCAATCAAGTGCTGTCGTGTTTAGTTGGAGTATATAGAGACTCTCTTGCCAGATAACTATGTCATAAGGGTCAGACACATCAGTTTCTAGAGTCAAGATCAAAGGACATGATTTTGAAAGCCGCGTTATAAATTCAACAGCTTGGCTCTAAACACATTGATCTATTATCTTCTACTTGTATTTCACACTCCCAAAAGACGACTACTCATGCCCAATCTCGCTACAGCCGAACTCACTATAAATCATGTTAGTTACTTAATTACAAGCACTTGTTCAGTGCTGCACTCACTTCTCCAAAGTGTCAATGCTTCCAGTCCTCATACGTCCTCAGTGACTAAGGTCGGACACATTCGGGCTACGCCCTCATATCTCCTCCCCTACTTGGCGACCTTGGCCGGACTATCCTGCCAGTTCTTAAACCCTCTAGTCAAATCAATGTTCTGCAAATCACCCAGGCCATCAGCATCTCGGGTATTCGCTCCAGCGCCTCCTTCACGCGACGGACTGTACTTCACGGGACTGAATCCCTCTCCACCCCTCACAGGCGTACTGCTAAGCTGCATGAACCGCCAGAAGGGTGCAGGCGACGAAGCAGGCATGAAGGACGAGGGGAGCTGCTGCTGAGCCGAGGGAGGTGCCAGAGAGAGGTTGGGGGCAGCAGGAGCAGGTGTAGCGGACGTAGTAGGCAAAGTAGTCGCTCCAGCAACCGAGGGAGTCGTGCCAGTAGCAGTCTCGGTCTTGATGGAAGCCACACCCATGTTCACCGTACTTCTGCTGGCAGAAATGTTGCTGAGCCGGTCAGGCGTGAACGTCTCCTTGTACCGGGGACTGGGGGTGAATGCAAAGTCCTCAAAACCCACTCCACCAAACTGGTCCTTTCGGGGAGTCGACAGAGGGTTGGGGTTGGGCTCAGACGTCTGCCCCTGCTGCTCTCCAGATCCAGATCCTGAAGCTCCAGGGTTCGGGCCAGGGTTGTGGCCCAACTGAGGGCTCACTCCGTCAATCGAACCCCGTCCTTCACGTGCACCACCACCAAGACTAGCCTGCTGGGGAGGAGCACCCAGGCAGATCTGCTCACCGCCAGGAGGAGGAGGAGCAACGACAAACGTCGACATGCTGCCTCCAGACACGGGAGCGCCGCCCACGTGACCTCCAGTAGGCCCGCCGGTTCTCTGCAGGGTAAGGGTTCCCGCCGGTCTCTTCTTGACCAGCTCGCCACCCTTACTCTTGCGCAGAAACTCCTCCTTGTGTTCCGGCGTCACCTGCCACTTCATACCCTTGCCGGGCTCATCACTCCTTCTGGGAACCTTGACAAACGCCTTGTTGAGCGACAAGTTATGTCGAATCGAGTTCTGCCAGCCGGTTCTCGAGTGCCGGTAGAACGAGTAATGCTTGCTGATCCACTCGTAAATCTCTGCCAGCGTCATCATGTGCTCGTCACCGGATAAAATCGCCTTGGTGATCATCGTGGCGTACGAGTACGGCGGCTTGATGTCCTTGGCGTCGTCCAGCGACAGGTCATAGTCCGAGTAGTGGTTGGTGTGGTTTCGGATCTGGGGCCTCGAGATCAGAGCCACGCCTCGGGGGTATGACGTGCTGGTCATTTGAGCGGCAGGGTTGCCGGGGCCTCCAGTGTTGGGATTACTGGGGACATGCTGCTGATGCTGCTGAGGCTGCATCGGGGGAGCAGCATGGGGGCTCGGATGAGCATGTTCGCCCACTGCACCGTAGACGGAAAAGACGCTTTTTCCGCGGGACGGCGACACCCGGTCTGCCAGAGACGTGAAGCTGTGGTTAAAGTCGTCCATGGACATGTGGGACGCCATGGAGATGTCCGAGATGTCCGTCAGCGAGTTCATATGCCCGATATGGTGGTTCGGGGTCATATGAGGATGAGGCGGCAGCTCTGCATTGACATGGCTGGGAGTCCCACCCGCCTCCTGAAGCTGCTGCTCCTCGATCCAGACTCCGCTGAGCTCGACCTTTTGGCCAGGCAGCACAAACATCATCTGCACTCCGCCAATGTCGACCACAGCGCCGGACCGCAGAGTCACGTGGCCCTCCTTGTACACCACCTTGTCCACCTTGACTCCGTTTCGGCCCCGCACCCACAGCTGCCACTGTTGCGCCTCGCTGTTGTACTCGATGGAGGCGTGTTTCCGGGAAACCACCTTTGCGGGTCCCAGATCAATGTCCACCTCCTGTTGCTCCGACGACCGGCCAATCACCACATGCAGCTTTTGCACAAAGTAGGTCCAGTTCTGGCCGGCCAGCTTGGCGTACGCCTGCACCTCGAACGACGGCGTTTTGTGGTTGGCGTAGTCCTGGGCCACCTGCAGGTTGGGCGGGCAGCTGAGCGACGATATCACCTGGTTGGTGACATGGTCGGGGTAAGTGGCCACCTGGGCAGTGTTGTTGGCGGCTGTGTTTGTGTTGTTGCTGTGGTTGTTTTCTTCAACGATGGTCAGCTGGGGTTCCATCTGCGTCGCTCCAATGCGTCGCTTTTTGAGCACGGGCTCCTTCATTTCAAACTCATTAGCTAGTGGTTGCATGAGGGCCATGGTGTAGGGGATGTGATGAGATCAGAAGTAGATCAAAAAATGGCTGTTCTCTAGTGTTGCTGAGTGTCGTTTGTACCGTTTGAGTGTCTCTGTGTTGCTTCTCCGAGGAAATATTCGAGTGTTGACGCACACGGAATTTTTGTTCTGAAAATGTCTGAAAATGCAGTATAATGTTAGTAGAACGAATGACAGGTCAGAGGACTGTGTCTGTGTCGTTTAGTCGGGTTTTTTCAAAGCTTTCTGTGTAAAACAGCGGTTTTGTGTATCTTGCCGTTTCGCTGAGAGATGTGGTATAAGCAGGAAATGTGTGGTGGGACGCTTGTTTTGATTTTCCATAATCGGTCAACCTTAATGGCTGGCGTCATGTGAGGAGCGTTGCCCTGGTAACGGTGGAGAACTGAGGATGAGTGCAGCTCGTCCGAAATAAATTACAAAAATATGAGAAAATATGTATTAAATACCTCGTCACGTGACCTATATTTCCCGTATTTTCTCATATTTCTTAGATAATTATTTTGGTGTATTTATGTGTGCCAAAACACCCCCACTGGCCTCACCAATGTAACCTAAAAGTCCCAGTGTAGGCTGCGCCATTTGAAGAATGCAACACGTCTGGAGGACGCCTAAATCACGTGGCAGCGGATCTGAATAGCTCACGTGACTCGCTGTCCTCGGGTGATTCTTTTGCGCTCAAATTTAATGTCACGGGACCTCTGTTCGGCCCGCAATGACTAGCGCCGGATTACCCGGACGTTGCCCGGACTACCGACCGGTCGCGTAAAAACGCGCCATCTCCGCGCGCCGCACGTGTACGTGACGTGCAGGTAATATGCATGTGGTCACGTGACGTCGGCCGAGACTGTCAGTTCTGTCCAATGCTTATTTCTTTGTCACAGCGTAACAGGTCAGATGCTGGTTGCTGCGGTAACGGTAGTGTGGTGCGGTTGCTGCGGTAACCGTGTCACGTGAGTGTGTATCACCAGAGATACATCTGTTTGTGTAACCATTGACACCTTTCTGTGTCACTTGCTGTGTTGCTGTGTTGCTTTACGTCATCCGGAAACGGTAAGAAACAGAGATTATGCAATGCGATGGATCGGGGTGTTTTGACTTATTGCAAGGTACACAAAGTCAACGTCAAAAGTGAAAAGGGGGTTTTTGATTGGCTGTAGTACCCCGGTAGACCAGTTTGTGTTGTTTATGATTATATATTCATGTGTTTGTGTCGTTCTATCTACTCCATTATTCCTCCATGTTGAATGTTTAGCCATGTGCTAAAAATGAGAGTTATTAAAGCGTAATTTTTGAAATGACTTTTTTTAGGTTGATTTCTATGGCGTATTTTTCCTTCGATCGGAGCTATAGCCTTGTTTTCCGCTTGTTTGCTTGTTATTTGTTGTGTTGTGATAGCTGCTTAGCTTCTGGAACACGGAAAAGTGGATCTGGAAGGAATGGTGGGGGTTAGAGGGGATTTAGAGGTATTGTGGGGATGGTACGAGTGTGGGGAAGATTGTGGTGGGGTTGGTTTTGTTGTTGCGAAAGAATTGTGGTTGTGGTGGGTTGGATATGTGTGAATATAATTAAAAATGGAAAAAAAATTAAAAAATCCGGGAAAAAAATTGCTGCATTAGGACAGATACATCCATCTAATTGGACCATTTCAGGGGTAATACGAGTTGTTTGGGGTTGTATTGTTGCTATTTAGCTGTGTAGATTGAGTGAGAGTATGCTGAAGAGTTGGTTATACTTTAGTTAAAGGAAAGCTCAACTGAGAGATCAATTGTCATATTACTGGTGCTTTTTTTACTAAACAAGTTGATAGATAGGTACTTCAAAGGCTTACTAATCTGATTTAAAAACAAAATTCTCCCCTTCAGTAGTAAAATACCCAGATATATCTCTCCATCTGCACCACCATCAGTTGAGTTTAACTTCCACTTTACTCCCTCCTTCTCTAAACTCCCAACCAGTCCTAACTGACATCCTAAAGCTTAACTAAAGTACCCCCTCAAACACCAGCACTCAATTCCCTCTACACTCCTTTAACAGCTCTGAAACTCTCACCATCTCTTTATTCACCCTTCACGACACCCCCTTTTCATCCACTAAGCCCTAACCCTCAAACTCCAAAAGTAGCCCCTGCCCCTATCTATCATGAAAAATATCACCCAAAGCCAATCCATTTGTTACAAAAGTACTGTATACATGTGAGTATACCCCTATTCCTACAGTACAGCTCAGCTGTTCTTACTGTATCATACATCTCTTACAAGTGTCATAGACTGTTAGAATAAGAACACTTACTCTAGCTAAGCGATAGCCTCAGGGTAGCTCAAGGGACAGTCTACCAGCACATAGAGTAACTGGTATAGAGCAGCAAGTTGATAGAAACGGAGTTGGTATATCCCTCTATAGATACAGTCAGGCGAGGGCTGGGGACTGTACAGTCAGCAGGCATGTCAAGATAAGATCATTAGCTATGGCCTAAGGGCATCATAAGATGTATGAACATATACTGCTGCTGCTACAGAGCAGACGCGAAGGCAGATAACATCCCCAGCTCCAGAATTAATGGATTTCATAAAGCATATGTCCAGCTGATTAGAGCTGTACCGTACTGATATGGGTAGCTGTAGCAAGCTTGTATGCCATCTACCCTTAACTAGGGCAGTCACTGTAATCATAGACACCAATGATACTAAAGAGCATTCAGACAGTCAGATGTTGTCGAAACTGACATGAAATGACCTGGTCAGAATCTCTAAGATATCTGTATCGTCTAATAGTACCCTATATTCCCCTAAATAGACAGTCAAGACGTACTAAGCAGTAGTATTGTTCATGTATCTTGCTATACACAGCTCGGCTATTCTTTCTGTATCTTACATCTGTTAGCAGGTGTAATAGACAGTCAGATTAAGGGTAAGTACTGAATGATGTAAGCCATAGGCAACAGAAAGACAGTCTATGAACCTGTAACAGCTCAATTAACAGCATGCCTGGTCATAAGACTGGTATCTAACTGTACAGTACAGGTAGGCAGGCTCTATCTCAAATTAGGAGAAACAGAATAGAGACTGTCAAAAGGAGTATGTTGAGTGTAGCCCAAGAACAGTTCGGACACATTATCACAAGAATACTCTGTGCAATTACATAACAGGCAGAAAATCTGCTTTCAATAGTTAAAGAGGTTTGTGGCTGAAGGATCTGTAGCTGTGGTAAGCTTGTACAGTCTACTCTTGATAGAGACTGCTACAGAATAAGGACAGCCACTATAGACTATCAGAAGACATTGGAACTGACAATAAAACAATCAACATAGATATGCTTGTCTGCTCCTCAGATTCTAATGTTACTGAGTGATACCCATAAGCCAGAATGACTGTCATCATATTCAATTGGCTGTTCTGATTACAGTATCTTCTGAGACTCATCATCAATAAGCAAGGGCTGACAAAGAGAATATCTAAGAGCTGCATATAACTTTAGGACTTGCCTTCTTCAAACCATTAGTACCAGTATTTACCATATACGTAAATCTGTATTACAACTCTTGATTATCAAAATGGCTAGCTACAATGCTTCATATTCATCTTCACCAGTTAGTTATCTATATCTACAACGGCAATCTCCTACTCTTGACCACTCTAAACGGAGCCATGATAATCCTGACGACAATCACATACACAAGCAGCAACACCCTCTTAACCCTCTCGCCTAACCTGCCATCAAAAACAGATTTGCCCTTGCCCAGCTGATTACTAACAAACACGACAATCGTTGCCACAACAACAATGCACACGAAAATCGTCACTGGCTGCATACTCTGTTCCTGATTGGACACCACACAAGCATGAGGCGTCTTAACTTCAAAGAAATAAGCACAGTCAGAAAGCTGACCAACAAGCGTAGGAGACATGACGTGATGCGTCATTTCATGGTCACACTTGAAGCTGACTAAGCAGCTTTTCCGTAAACTACTCACCCTTCCAGAACTGTCTCTACAGAAAGACCCTCCATGGTACTCTAGAACCAGTTCTCTGCCGCGAAAAAACGGGTGAGTGTCTGATTTGCCCAAAGAAAACGTTTCTCCGGTGTTTGTGTCTGTGTAACTAGCACTAGCGCTGTTTTGCGACTCGTGATCTGTTTCCAGGTCGGTGTAAACCACGTCTTGAGAGTGAGATAACGGACCACAGAAACTTATACTGAAGTTGTATCCGTAATCCAGCCCTGGAACGGTCCAATCATGGTGTAATAAAGGCGATAGATCGAAAAAATTGCCGGTTTTGGGGGAGGTGGTAGTGCATAGTTCGTGGTGGCTCATGGTGAGATGCTGCAATGGTAAAAGATGTGTGTCACGTGAGTGTGTGTGTCACGTGAGTGTGTATATCACGTGATTTGCTTATTCAGCTGTTTTCGTCGTGGTTGGTTGCTCCGTTTCGTCGTCTCGCTTAACGGCTTGGCGGTTGAAAGAGATGCAGGAGTTTGACAGGTCAGAAGTCACGTGTATTAGGGTTAGGGTTGGTTCTGGTCACGTGTGTGTTGTTTGTTGATCACGTGATATCGTTTGTTGCTCTCAAAATATCTCCACCAGTCTCCAGGTCGTCCCTCTATCGTCGGATATGATGACAAGACGTCGTCTCGGGTTTTGGCTCCCATGTTGGAATTAAGGTTTGGAGGGTTTTTGGGGGGGCTGAATAAAGAGGAGGTTATTTGGTATCATTTTGTTCATTGAGGGACGGTGATTCTGGGAGTGTTCTTGGATTTCTGTTTGGACTGGTATTGATGGAGCTAGGATCGAGTTGGTGGGGTTGGGGTTTGGGTGGTTGGGGTGAATTGGGGTGTGTAGTGGAGTTGATAGGGGGCTGGGGAGGGGTGGAATAGGCGGGTTGGCAAAAAAAAAAAATCAGTTTGGTTGGTTTTTGAGGGCTGAGTGTGGTGTGGAGGGTGTTGTTGGTGTTGTCATGGAGTGGACTGTAGAAGTGTATGCTATGTTTCTTGATTCTAACTGAGACTTAAATACAGAATTTGGTCCTTAGTGCTCTTTGGAGTCACGGGCTTGGTAGCTAGCTCTCATCTCTATCCAGTCATTGGCCTGAAGACAGAGCCAATAATACTACTGATGGTGGTATCAGGGTGTAGTAAGAGCTCTTTATCATATTGAAACTGGCATTTGGATTGTATTGTAAGACTCTCTGAGAGTATGTCTGTATGCTTCTCTATCTTATCTCTGTCTATAGCTATCTTGACTGATATTAGTAACTGAAAGGGTGAGTGTACCGTGGAACGACCTTTTATCCTATACCTACATCATTTAAATACACGATGGACTATGATAGATACCTCATGATGAATCGTCTCACCTCTTACAGCTTCCAATCCATAACCAGAGTCCACTGACAACACCAGTAGGAACTCCACAAAGACAGAAGACAGTGTAGAGAGCTACACCCTACAGTATCGTAGCTCAGATCAGCTCACATGTGAACATGTCAGTGTGGTTCCTCCTTGTCTTATCTTCTATACTATATGAAGAGTGAGTACAAGACCATCCTCTATCCTAGAAGTATTCTTTGATGTATGATAGGCTGTATGTTGGGCTACGGTAGATGAAACATGTCCATTCACATAATTACCTCTTCTATACAGCTTCCAGTACACTGGTATGTAAAAGCGTACTACAGAGAAGACTGTAGAGACAGTAGAGAGGTGTATGAACCTATCCACGCACTTTCTGGCGTTCAGATCCACTTCTGCTGCTGTTTCTCCATACACAATAACAAAAAAATCTCCACATCAACATGAAAACTTTTCCTTCTCACCCTGACCTTTCAGCGCTATCCGTAACCAGATGATCTCGCCCATTTCTACCTGCAGTCACGTGACCTGTCGTCGCTGCCCTAACCCTCGTGCATCCGTACCTAACCGAGCAGAGATCACTCCATCATATGGTCTTATTATTCCGCTTCCGTGTATCCCTTTAAGTTTTCCGTCTGTCAGGGTACGATTAATAAGCGCAGAGTGGACCTTCTAGGTGCATATATAGTCACGTGATAGTCCGTATTTTCACGTGACTTGTTTTTTTTTTGAATTTAATTTTTCTGGTCACCGACTTTCCTCATTCACCATAGTCCCCCCATTCTGCCGTTATAATAAGTTGCATAACCCCATTTGCCGAAACCCACGTGCAGCCTAAACTTTAAAATACAAACTCAATTCGCACCCCTAACCCGACATTTCCGCCTGCCCTAACCCATGGGTTGGAAAATACGGCACTCTGGAGTGACTCAGAGGAGAGTACGAAGGTGGCAAAACGTATGCAGTGTCGACTCAGAGGTACAAGACGAGATTAGAGTTGTATTTGCGGGGTTATCGGAGATTCAGGGGAAATGAGATATGGCGGGTTTGTGGGAGATGTGGGGGGTTATGAGGGATGAATATGGTATAGGAAGATGAAGCTCGGCCAGGAGAATCGAACTATGCTATTTGTGTGCCTGCTGGACGTCTGGATCGCGAGATACTAGCGGATCAAGGTTATAGCAAACTAGAATTCTCAATAACAGACCAACTGGAGCTCGGACAAAGAAAAGCCCACATAAAAGCGGATATAGAGTCACCAACGTACCTTATCATGGTCTCAGCTTAGCGCTAGGTCCCATGACCAGGGAGAAATCAGTCATAGTGTTTCAGGCCTTGTTTTGGCAGTTTTTCGTCGACTTTTCTCTGTGACGTTTAAACAAGGAAGTGTGACTCTTCCGGGAGTAGTATTGACGTCCTGATCTAGAAGAAACTCGATTTGGACCTGTTTCAGTGGTATTTCGCTACTACCAAAATCTCCATCTATACGCAATAACTAAACAAGGTTCAATAGTAAATTCCCAACTAAACGCTAAGTAAGTCAACTGTACGAACAGTACAAGAGCAATCAAGATAAAAACCAGATCAGTTCTCTCAGCAACACAGATACAACAAAACCAGCCAATCAGAATGCCTACATCACACCAACAAACCCATGTATCAAAAAACCAACCCTCCATGCACAATACTCAGCTGCATGGGTGGGTCTTTCTGGACGCCGATGAGCCGTGCATATATTTTCCCGTAGTGCGCCCAAATACAGGGCAAAGTGTGACTTTTTTGCAGATTTAGACTCGTCTCGGCTAGACGGTTCGAATGGTGCCTATTTGAGCGTGATCAGATGAAAACTACACTAACCAGGACAATATAACCCCAGCGTCACAGTTACATGAATATAGCTCTTGTAACAGCCTATTCGGAGGTCGGGTCAGGTTTCGGCTACGGTTCCAGCAGCATATGCGGATTTGCAGCGTCTTTTGCGCCCTCTTTTAGAATTTATCGAGATTTTTCAGGTGGCCAAAATTAGACACTTGAGATCAGGTGGTGGACTTTGGGGAACTATAACTCGAGAAGTAATGAAGGTAGAAGAAATCTGAGTAGATAGTGATGATCACGTGACCCAGGGCTTCATTTCTACAGCAAAAACACTCTAAAAAGTTGCCCAGACACCCCGTTATTTTGGCCTACCCCAACCTTCCTATCTAACCTTTTTTTCTTGCCTACATTTGCTCTTATCGGAGGAAAAAGGTTGTTTCGTTACAGAACAAAAAAACAGACAATAAAATAGCCAAAGAAGCAATCTAGAAGCTGGTATGAATTAGTCACAGGTGTCAGAAGACGGTTTGTGTTTCAATTGAAGAATTTCCCCTTTTGGTACTCTATGCCTTCGTGACCAGTCATGTTGTACACGTTTGGTAACACGTCACTCGCTTTTTGCTTTACCCTACCGGCACTCTGCGTTTTCTCTTTTTTTCTCGATCCACCTCTCGTGTGCAGCAAAGAGGCAGTCATGGGGAAGAGGGTAGTGAGAGCAACGTGGGCTTAGGTTTGGGGATTGGGCTGTTTGAGAGCGGTTATCGACGGATATAGGGTGTATTTCGGCAATTGGAGGTTATTGGAGCGGTTTACTCTAATATATGGCCCTTTTTACCCGCCCCAAACACCCCAGGGTTACCCCAGAGTGCCCCATTTTTCCTTTCTCTTCCACCAGATCAATGTCCCAACTTGCCAAATTAAAACCGTGCAAAATTTCAAAATAAGCTTTGTCTGGGAGGCTGCAAAGGAGGGGCTGGTGAGGACTTGTCTACAGTGTCGGTGGCGGCAGTTTGGGCGCAGTGAGCGGCGTAAAACTGCGCAATATGTGTTAATTGAGCGGCAATTGGCATTTTTACATCTCTAAACTCGCCCTAACCCTCCACACCCCCCCCCAATACCGTCCACCCCGTGCTTCAACTTCCCGTTAAGGGCATGGAAAAACTGCAGTCCAAAAGCTACATTGGGACAGAGTTCGGGCGGTTTTCTTTGTCTGGCCCTCCGGGTAACCCATGCTGGGTGCAAAATAGACTACTGAAAATTTTTTTGCCTTGTGGTTGGGACTTGAGCCAAGGGTATAAAAGACCGGCGTCCCCGAATTACCTTTCTCTTCTTTTCTCTCTCTCCTTGTCAACTCACACCTGATTTCGTTAAGCATTTCATTCTGAGTATAATCATTCAAAATGGTGAGTACCAAGCGACACTAAGAGGCCTACAGCGATAATGGCAACCTCGACAGAGCCACGACACAGTCCCATGTAACGACACGTGGCACTTCACAAAAATTCAGTACTAACAACAGGGAAAGGAAAAGACTCACGTTAACCTCGTTGTCATCGGTCACGTCGATGCCGGTAAGTCCACCACCACTGGTCACCTTATCTACAAGTGCGGTGGTATCGATAAGCGAACCATCGAGAAGTTCGAGAAGGAGGCTGATGAGCTTGGAAAGGGTTCTTTCAAGTACGCCTGGGTTCTTGACAAGCTTAAGGCTGAGCGAGAGCGAGGTATCACCATTGATATCGCTCTCTGGAAGTTCCAGACCCCTAAGTACTACGTCACTGTCATTGATGCCCCCGGTCACCGAGATTTCATCAAGAACATGATTACCGGTACTTCTCAGGCTGATTGCGCCATCCTCATCATTGCTGGTGGTGTTGGTGAGTTCGAGGCTGGTATCTCCAAGGATGGTCAGACTCGAGAGCACGCTCTGCTCGCTTTCACCCTCGGTGTCAAGCAGCTGATTGTTGCCATCAACAAGATGGACTCCGTCAAGTGGTCTCAGGAGCGATACCTTGAGATCTGCAAGGAGACCCAGAACTTCGTCAAGAAGGTTGGTTACAACCCCAAGGCTGTCCCCTTCGTCCCCATTTCCGGATGGAACGGTGACAACATGATCGAGCCCTCCACCAACTGTGACTGGTACAAGGGCTGGACCAAGGAGACCAAGGCCGGCGAGATCAAGGGTAAGACCCTCCTCGAGGCCATTGACGCCATTGAGCCCCCCGTGCGACCCCACGACAAGCCTCTGCGACTCCCTCTCCAGGATGTCTACAAGATTGGTGGTATCGGCACAGTGCCCGTTGGCCGAGTCGAGACCGGTGTTATCAAGGCCGGTATGGTTGTTACCTTCGCTCCCGCCAACGTGACCACCGAGGTCAAGTCCGTTGAGATGCACCACGAGATCCTCCCCGACGGAGGTTTCCCCGGTGACAACGTTGGCTTCAACGTCAAGAACGTTTCCGTCAAGGATATCCGACGAGGTAACGTTGCTGGTGACTCCAAGAACGACCCCCCTAAGGGTTGCGACTCTTTCACCGCCCAGGTTATTGTTCTGAACCATCCCGGTCAGATCGGTGCCGGTTACGCTCCCGTTCTCGATTGCCACACCGCCCACATTGCCTGCAAGTTCGACACCCTGATCGAGAAGATCGACCGACGAACCGGTAAGAAGATGGAGGACTCCCCCAAGTTCATCAAGTCTGGTGATGCCGCCATTGTCAAGATGGTCCCCTCCAAGCCCATGTGCGTTGAGGCCTTCACTGAGTACCCCCCTCTTGGTCGATTCGCCGTCCGAGACATGCGACAGACCGTTGCTGTCGGTGTCATCAAGGCCGTCGATAAGTCCGACAAGGCTGGTGGAAAGGTCACCAAGGCCGCCCAGAAGGCTGCCAAGAAATAAGCTGATCGTACCTAGTATCGTTCCAGTTTGTTAAAAATTAGTAGTCAAAAACTTCTGAGTTAGAATTATCGTGAACCGTAGTGAGATTGTAGTTGTAGAATATCACCAATATTGTTAAAAAGTCTGAATGAATACTGAATCTAACAGAGGACAAGTGACTGTGTATCTGTTATGTTGAATGTGAAGGTCTTCACTGTGGCCCTTACTATCAGCTCTCTATAAATAAGGCGAGGCAATGTTTATACAAGGAGTCTTGTCATGAACAGAGGCAGTTGAATGATATAAATATTTACACAATTGACACAAATATGTCGTTAATCACTATCATCTGAAAAGCATCTGCTTGTGGTCTTATGGGTATCTTCTCTACAGTATGTTGTAGCTATGGCTCTTCATCACGGGTGTTCTGTTTAAAGTCAGCTTGTGCTGTGAATTAGGGATAGCCGCCTTCTTTAAACATGAGCTTCTAAGAGCACTTGAGTGAAGCTGATAACCACAAGTATCAGCCATTGAAATGCAACTGAGTGACCATCTATTCCATAGGATCTCAGAGAATGTTGAGGTATGTGCCTGGTAAGATGTGTTTTAGAGCAGCAGCCATGACTATTGCAAAGACGAAAATTGATGTCAAAATGACCGCCCTGATGAGCTGATTTTAATGGTGGCATTGGCTTTGTTCTGACGTTTCTATTGGTCGAGTCTTTGATTTATTGTATCAGCCAGTCATATTCGTCACATCATCGAACCGGAACTCTTGTCCGGTCTTTTCACGGAACATGTTGTCCGTGCAGACACACTAACGTTAGCTTGTGCTGTTACAACCACCCTCGATCCAGTCTAAACTAGCCTGGAAACAAATGCCACGCTGTATACGCTAACGAGTGATGAGTGGATGAATCAAGCTGTTGATATTTGAAGTGTTTGCTCTACAAGTATCAAGTGTGGAGTGCAGTTTACTGTTGCAGTATGGTTATGCCTTTCTGAATTGTTTTTTTTGTTTCGTTCGCATTTCCGTGCTGACAAATTCAGCTAGTGCTAGCTCCGTACACCCTGTATCTCCGTTGCCACACTTGTGTCTATATAGCCCATGTGATGCCTCACTTCTCCCTCACCAAATGTCTCTTACTACCGCTACTATCACTCTCAACGATGGCCGGGCCATGCCTGTGCTTGGCCTTGGCACTTTCCAAAACGATGCCTGTGAAAGTGTCGTCTACGAAGCCATCAAGGCTGGATACAGACACATTGACACTGCTTTCATCTACCAGACTGAAGCAGCTGTAGGCAATGCCATTACTCGAGCCATCTCTGAAGGCCTTGTTACTCGAGAAGAGCTCTGGATCACCACCAAGGTGTGGCCTACTTTTCACGATCGGGTTTCTCAGAGCGTGGACAAGTCCTTGGCGCTGTTGAAAACCAGCTACATTGATTTGCTGCTGGTTCACTGGCCTGTAGCTCTCAACTATGATACTTCAGATGACTATCTCTTCCTCCCCAAGAAGGCTGATGACAGTATCGATATCGCTGAAGGAGATGACTGGGTCAGTTTCTACAAGCAGATTGAAGCTGAGCAGCAGACTGGCCGAGTCAAGTCCATTGGAGTGTCCAACGTATCTGCAGTCTATCTTGAGAAGCTGCTAGAGAAGGCTTCAGTCATCCCTGCTATCAACCAGTTTGAGAACCACCCTCTGTTACCTCAGAAGGAGGAGATTGCTGCCAACTTGAAGCATGGTATTCAGATCACCGCCTTCTCGCCTCTGGGATCTGGTCAGGGAACTATCAATCTCCATGAGAACCCTACCATTGTTTCTCTAGCTGACAAGTATGATACTACTACCGCTTCGATTCTCATCAACTGGCATGTGTGTCAGGGAAGAACTGTGATTCCCAAGACTTCCAATTCTGAGCGAGTTGTTTCTAACGCTGCTAAGATTGATATTGCTGATGAGGACCTGGCTCTTATTGATGCCATTTCTGCTAAGGAAGGTACTCACCGAACCGTCCCTTTCCACCTTTTCAAGGCTGATTGCCTGGGTTACGCTGTTTAACGGACATGAATAGACACTGTAGATTCTATAGACAATGTACTTCTATGTATACCACTACAATGGGTGTTCGCTAGGACTGAAGTATGGAGGAGGTAGATAGAAAGCTCACTAAATACATAATTGAACTATTTGAACCGTAAGTGAGTGTGTTCCAGTTAGAAGACAGTCTCTTACAGCACAGCACAGTCAAAGCAAAATTCTTAAGCGCATCAGGTAACACCACAAAATATTTAATCCATACTAGTCTACCTCCTACCAAATACTGCAGTTGCTCCACACTACTCTATGCACTGCATTGTAACTACAACCTCGTATAGAAGGTATAACCACTACTGTATTTTGCGATACACGTGTAGCAACAGAAGCATCTCAACGGTCTCTTCATCCTTGCAACCACCTGTAACGTCTGGACTAGCAACCTCACCAAAGAGGAAGGTAGCAGAGCAGTGTAGTAGGTGGGATGGGTGTACACAAATGTACACAAATGTAAGCACATGTAAATGAGTACAAATGGAACACTTACTATAGTATAGCCAGTCATGTTTACTTACTTGGGATTGTAGTTGCATTGGCTCATTGTTCGTCAAAATCTTCCGATAAAGTTTGCGATAATGCAAGGTTGAAAAAAAATATTGAAAAAAATGTACGAAGAAAAGTGGGACTTGGAAATAATAAAGAGGGCAAATTTGGTGGATAGTGAGCTCAACAGAGTCGTAGAAAACCACCAACAAACAAAACAAATCCGTTTAAACACACCCAAACACCTGTAGACCACCATACCGCCTTCCTCTGTGATTACCAAGCACAGAAACAAAAATACAGCACAAACAGAATGTACAGAGGCAAAAAGAGAGGACGACAGGACTCGAACCCGCAGCCTTTGGAGGACGTCGTTCAGAAGAACCGAAATCCAATGCGCTACCATTACGCCACGTCCTCTGAGGGATGTGAAACGGGGCGAAATAGGGCCGTTTTATCGGGCCAAATGGAGGAAATCGCGGCCGATTTTTTGGCAGCCACAGAGGTATAGGGGATATAGAAATAATAGAAGGTGTTTATACAGGCAATGAGAAAGGCATATGTGAAAAATCTAAGCTCTTGGAGTGTTTTAAAGTGGGTCTTGTGTGGTATGTAGGTGTGGCCTGAGTAACTGTCCTGAGGGCTGAAATACCGCAAAATACTGAATTATAACACAGTAGAATGATCCAAAAAACTGACAATATTGTCTTTACAACATTTAAAACGTCTCACTGGAATATATGTTCAACAAAGTGAGTGAATTTTTGTTGTTAAGTAATTAGTTGGGACAATACATGAACAACATGAGTCTTCAAGATACGCCATCATGAGGTCCTGAGAAACAGATAAATGAAAACAAACACCACAGTGCCAAATAACTGAGCTCAACGAACCCAACCCATTTATTTATAATGCTCCAGCTGTTTCCAAATTGCGACAGTGTTTAACTATAACATCACCATGACGCAGGCCCATGCATGCCCAAAAAACATGTCAGTAAAACTACAGAGCCAACGCTTCGCTTATGGCTCTGGGAAAAAAGATTACAGCACCCAGGATTCTCGTATGGTCTCCCACTACAATACTAACTAGGCTCTCTGGTGCTTGACTATGGCTGATCGGACGGGAAGCCGTATTTTCACCAGGATATGGCCGTAACCAACTGCGCCGACCCGGAATCGAACCGGGGGCCCATCGATGGCAACGATGGATTTTACCACTAAACCATCGGCGCG